>VDFB02270651.1:547959131-548256910 GCA_007258455.2 Sequoia sempervirens
TCTCTCCCTCCCTCTCTCTCTCTCTCTCTCTCTCTCTCTCTCTCCCTCTCTCCCTTTCCCTCTCTATCTCTTGATCTCTCCCTTTCCCTCTCTCTTGCCCACCCTCCACCTCCTAATTAATCTTGGGTATATGTGTGCAAAAATCAGATATCCAATTTATAGCACCAAAATATTACATTTTAAAATGTTTTCAAATTATATATTAGACACAAATTGGATATCCAAAAAAAATAACATATCTGATTTGTAGTACTTTGGCTTGGGCATTGCTATGGAGCAATGTATTGACACCCAACCCCAAAAAAAAGTCAACTTAGGATTTTTGCATTTTTTGGCGAGTTAAAAATGCTACTTTTTTCATGTTGCCACTTTTTGGCCCATCATGATCTTGCACATACCTAGGTCTAAATTAGGTAGTTGTTATTGCTAAGGTGGATCACTCCTTTCTGCAAAGGCCATACACTTATAATTGGGTCAAGTGTTCTTTTATTTAGAAAATTCCTATTGCCTTTTTGATAGGTTAATTATGATTTGACTAGATGGGTTATGAAGCACTTATTTCAAATAAATATCTTTATGAAAGAAGTATATTGGCATGACATTAAATATGATTTGTATTCCAATGTAAAAACTACGAGAATGGAAACAATTCTTTCAACACATAAAATATTATGTAGTAGTCAATTACAATGAAAAAGATTACTCTATATTAGTTAGGATACACAATTAAGAAAATGATCTAAAGTGACTTATTTATCCTAGAGGAACTAAGTATATAGTATACAAAGAAAACCAACAAACCCACAACTACCCCTATTTTGAAGGAGTTTAGTTTTCTCCCCTTCCTGATCTTGCTAATATTGTCTAATTATTTTAAAGGGATGAAGGGTCATAACACAACTTTATTCAACAGTAAATAGCTTGGTTAATGAAACTTGACAAAGCAACAAAAATTTGCTACATTTGGCATTTCATATTTGAATGAAGAGTGCTGACAATATCTACTTATAGTTTAATAAAACACTAATTTTATAAGAATGCTTGACATTAGAAAGATAAGTGTTACTTATAGTTTAATAAAACACTATTATAGTTTTACCAACATATGCTATTGTATGCTTTCATGGCTTCTTAGTTAATATATGGGGAGAGAAAGAGAGAGAGATAGAGATATATGGGAAGAGAAAGAGAGATGGAGATATATGGGAAGAGAAAGGAAGAGAGGTGGAGATAGAGAGTTGATGGATAGGGGGGATAGGGAGGGAGAGATGGTAAGAGATAGAGAGGGGGAGGGAGAGAAAGGGATATAGATAGAAAGAGATAGAGAGAGGAGTGAGAGGGAGATAAAAAGAGAAATAGAGATAGAGATGTAGAGTAGGAGAGATGGAGGGAGAGATGCAGTGAATGAGAGAGAAAGGGGGGAGAGGGAGAGATATCTCAATAGATAGAGGGGGGAAGAGGGGGTGACATATATAGTGGGAGATATAGAGATATAGAGAGTGACAAGGAGAGATATATCAATCACCCTCTCTATATCTCTATCTATTCATCCTTATCTATTTATCTCTCTACCTCTCTCTATCTCTTTGTCTCCCTTTCTATTTGTATGTTTGTCATTATCTCCCTCTCTCTCTATATTCTCTTCCCTATATTAATCTTTGTCTCCTTAAGTGTGCAATGGGTACATTGAAGAGGTCTTAAAGGAGAATTATCATATCTTTAATGAAATGGCATGCTACCTTAAGCATAACTCCCCAAGGGCACATGCCATCCTTGGATTGTTGACATGAAACAACCAATCAAAATTTAGTTTCTCTCTCTCATATTAATATATATTACTATTATATTAAATATATATTATATTAATTATATTTTGTATTATATAAAAATATACTTATTATTAATTATTAATTATAATAATTTTATAATATTTAATAATTTTGTTAAAGAATATAATATATAATTATAATAAGTTGAATAATTATATTATTAATTATGTAAAATATAGCTAATATATACTTAGCTATATTGTAGAATATTAAAACCTAGCTAAATGGCACCAAATTTCTCAATTTAATTAACATATTGTAAAACCTAATGAAACTAGGTTGTAGCTCGTCAAATTGGAGAAGTGAAAGGTCAATACCAATGCCAAGGAAGAGTTTGGAGTAGTGAAAACAAGGTCAATGCCAGCGCCGACGAAAAATTTGGAGTTAAAACAAGGTCAATACCAGTGCCAAGGACGAGGTTGAGGGAACTTAGGGAAAATTAAGGAACAAGGGGCAATGAGTACTATAAGTTTGGCACCCCCATTCTCTTTAACCCACAATTTTCATGCCTAGTTTCCAAAGATCTTCTTGTACATTGGCACCCCCATTCTCATAAAATGGTATAAGATAAGACAAAAAAAATAAAATAGCTTATTCTTTCACATTTTAATCGACTAGCCTTGGGTCTTGGCAAAACTCCCATAATCTATCCAGATCTTGGTTGAGGTCTAGGATTTCATCACACATAGCCTTCATCACATGAGTCTGAAGCAATTGTAGACTTAGCCCAAGTATATGCTAGGCTAAGGTAGATCTAATGAATGGAAATAGAGGCATACAATTCTTCTTTAATACCTCCACCACAAACATATTAAAGGTGTTGGTTTTTTTTATGGTAAGCAGGTTGATCTTCTAATCTACCTATGGAATTTCCAATTCCAATAAAGGGAAGCTCGAAGGACCTAGACCAACTGACGAGGATTTTAAAGACCTCCTACACTTTGGGCTCTACAAGACCCGAGAGGGTGATCCCTTAATGCATTTACAACCTTTGTACCATCATCATAAACAACATTAACAACATATAATCTCATTTAATAGCTCAACATACTAGGATAATACCGAATAGAATTGGTTGTTTATCAATAATATCAACTATTTGGAGCATGAGATAACTACAACATTTCATAGTATAAGATAGTCATTGATTTGAAATTTGTAGCAAGATCTAGGTAAAGGAAAACAAATACTGAACCATACGAATAAGTACAACTTAGATCAGTGCCATATATCCATTGGAGGAGTCAAATTTATAAACATCTAAGGGTTTATGACAGATTTAACACAACATATAAGATCCTTGATAACATTACTTTACAATCTCATCAATATGTATTCTAACCCAATACTAATCAAATCCTTATACAGAACATATCCACCTACAATCCCATTCAAGCATTTTAATTAATTCCTTGAATTAAAGGTAAAACAAGAATCATACACACCACAACAGTGAGATGAATGAAACAACCCTTGATCATTTTATTTAAAATTTAGATATGCTTGTACAATGGAGAGACATGAGTTCAAATTAATCATATCAATTCAAATGCCAGTACTATCATAAAACATCAAATCCCCATGAATTCAAAACCTACTACAGAATGACTCAAAACCTAAATTGCATTTTCCCTAAAACCATCAGACTTTACAATTTTCTCTTCAACTTCATCTAGACTCAACCAAAAATATATAACTTGCTAACCCATACTTCTAGCCTTGAAATCATTCTTATAGAAAAAGAAGGAGCAAACAAGCATTGGGCTATAAATCACACATGTCACCAGACAATTGCACTGCCTTGTGATATTCCAAAAATTTGTTACAACAACAATCTCCTCAGAGAATCTTCTTGTTCATCATGCCCACTGAAAATGGTTGATGCAACAACAAAAAACTTCAAGAATTTTGTGCCTAGACTATCACCAAAAAAAAATTGGAATGTTGTAACTACAACAACTGATTTGTCAACCGTTAGTAGCCTACTCCTTTTCACTTTTCCTCAGTTAAATATACATTTACCCATTTCCGGTACTCTTCATCAGTTGTCCAATCAAAATTGATCACCTCATTTACCTTGACACTATAAAGTTTGTACTTAATTGCCACCTGATTTGCTTTGCTTTCAAAAGACTCCAAGAATGAGCTGGTGCTAATGATTTTGTCCATATAGCTCACCAGCAAATCTTAATTTGATTCATCACAAATTAATCTAATTTGATCATTGATGACCTCATTTTCCTGATCCTGCCACTATTGGAGTGACCTGATATTTCCCTGCTCATCAATTATGTCAGGTAACAATGTGTTGCTCCAATCATCAAAGTTCTTCACCAACTCTCTGATCTTCCTACTCAAGTCATCTAGTAAGGTCTAAAAAACCTTGCAATGACTTAACTAACACTTGAGTAGGATTTAATGACGTGGGCCTATTATTTATATCAAACCTTGAGGCTTTATACATTATGTCTAAATCATTGGCCCTAGGGATCCAATTTTCAATTAATGGTACTACTACCTCCTGATCCCTATCAATATTCCTTATAGCATCTAATAATAAAGAATATAAAGAATACACAAATGACAATATGTCATCAAATTTCTCATTCAAATGCCTCAATATAGTATTAATTACCTCCCTTTGCTTTAAAAGTATTCCCTCCTCACTTACCTTCAAGGATGCTTGTAACTCTACAATTTTGTGCATAAGCTGCTTCTTTGTAGGATCAACAGAGCATTCTATTTCTTCATCAATTAGCTCCAAAGTAGGGCTGAGGGAAGCATTATGGTTGGGGGACCTCGATGTAGAAACAATGGGATGTAGGAGGTACTGACCTTGATGTGGAAGGATATGTTTTGATCCCTGGAGAACTTGATGTCTCCCCAATCTACTTGTACTTTAGTCTGTCCACCTTAGTCTACAACTCAACATTCCCTTGTTGCATCTTGCTATATTCCCCAATTATGAAATTGTACTCCTCCATTAGGCTTTTCTTTTCAGCCTCCTCTCTTTCAGTAGTCTTTTGGGCCAATTTGGCCACATTTACAGTCAAATTAGTAGCCTCTATGGTTGAGGTCTCTGAAACTCTCTTTATTATCAACTCTCCTCTTAAATTTGGGTTAATATCAGTAACATTTGGCTTTCTCCCTTGAGGGGCCAAAGTCCAAATTGCCAATGTCCCATATTCTTCACTAAAGGCAGAATCTTGCAATGCTTCCTTGACCTCTTCTTCAGTATCTTGCAAGGGATATTTGGACTTCAGAATAGCATTAAAAGCTATAGCATCTGTAATGTCCCACTTAGGAAAAATCAAGACACAAGCTTGATTTACCGATTTTCTCCCCTCCTCAGGAGTGATGCTCTTGAATTCTTCCATTAATTGAGCTCTCACTTCATCATCATTCTCCTAGTTTGACCTGTCAGGTCTCAATTCTCTTCTCCTCTTGCATTTATCTTGATATTCTTCCAATTTCATTCTCCATACTAGTTGCAAGAAGACTGAAGTTTTTACAAATGCATTATCATCAAGAAATTCCTTACATGCTTCCATTCTTGCATCTTGCACACATTTTCCTTTCATATCTAGATCAGAGAGAGTCAATTCAGCTGGCCTAGAAGAGGAAGGCATACCCATCTACATGTCTTGGTCAGTGACAACAATTTCACTCACCAAATCTTCTTGTGATTGTTCAATCTTTTTCCTCTTAGGGCTTGGATCTGATGGTGGTGGTGAGAGACTACTCTCAAGTGATGATTCCAAATCAATAATCTTAATTTCCCTAGGTGTTTTAAGCTTTAGACCTGGTTGCGCAGGAAATTTCATTATCTGTTTTCCTTTTCTATCCTCTTCTCCCTCATCACTTCTATCATTTATTTTCCTCATGTAAATAGGCCTTTTCCCTATAGGTTGGTAGGTTGGCTTTAATTCAATTGGATTGGTATCTTGCTTCTGTATGCCCAGATCTGACTCCAGGTTTACCTTCTTGGTCATCAAGGTACCCATGATTTTTTTGAAGTTGTCCATCAAAAATTCAATTTTCTTATGATGTGGACTAAACTCCATCAATGGATCATACTTTGGATCCATTTTGTGCACAATGGTCAATAGCTTGTCATAAGCTATCCATTTCTCCTTGTTCAACTCTTGCCTACTTCGGTAAAACTCATTTCTAATCAAGTCCTTAGGGAAATTGACCTCATGCACAAACTTACCACCTTTCATCCTTTTTTCTGGAAAGAGCAAAGATGCCCTCGGGATCATGCTACCACTTGGGACCACACCTAAAATGGTATTCTTAAAAAAAAACCCAAAGTGTACCCAACCTCCTTTTGAAAAAAACAAAATCCGACACCATAGTATAGTCTGGGAAAAAAGTTCCTTTACCTTTCCCAGTAAGGTTGTCTTCATGGATACAAACAATCTACCACATAACCTTTGCAAATCCCACTCTTAGTGGCACATTGTATGGAAATATATGAGGGGTCCCTTGAAAACCATACACCCTCAAGACAGTGCTGACTGGGTATGGAATAATGTCACCCCAATTGTGGCAAACCTTCAACTCTAGCTTCCTCCCCTTTGTTCTGAGGAATCATGCAACTCCTCAGGAATCCTGGGTACATTTACCATTAGCCTGGCTCTCAATCTAGAAGCAAAACAATTGTCAAAGTGCACATAACTGGCATTCTCCCTATTACATGATAAATCCGCAATCCACACCTGCACTGGAAATCTTTCTCCATTAACCAAATTCCTTAACTCCATCTTCTTAGAGAAGAATTTAGCATTCTTATGCAAGAACATATACATTAACATGGAGTACTAGAAGAATGGAACGCCTACATCATTTTGCTACAACTTCAATAGTCCTTCATGTATCTTTTTTGCCAAAAAGGAAGTGAAATCATAAATCATTGAGAAATTAGGGTGTTGTATTTGCACCCCCATGAACATGTAAGCAATAGGTGTCACTTTGTTGGGGTTAAAACCCAAAATTTGGCACATTGAGTAAAAGGTGGCCAAGAAATTATTTGCAAAGCAGTTCAGTTTAAAAGGTTCTTGGTCATTAGGGCTAATATGGAATCTTGAGCCTCCTGCCCTAGCCATATGAGGTGGGAGCAACTTAAATCTGAAAAGTGATTTCAACTTCCCATATTCCTGTTTCATCTCTTCAAGATCAATAGGAACCAAAAACATACTAGGCTCACTCAGATCAAAAATCTATCATAATTCCTCTCTATTAATGCTTAACAAAGCCCTTCCATCATTATCTCTAATCACCCATGTGATAGGGTCATATTGTGCAGCCACTGCCCTTAGCAAATCTATATCAGGGAACACATTTAGTACCACCAGCTTCCCCATATCATACATCCAACTATTTGAAAAGGGGTGGGGAAAATTCCTCTGTTCAAACCACAATCTGAACATCTCTAAACCTGTAAGAGGAACCCTAGCTTTGGCTATGTTGGAACACTTATATACCAATCCCTCCCCTAGGTTTTTTCCTCACATCAAGACCAATCCCTTCTTCTTATCATTCATTGATAAGGGAAATTGATCTAGAAAATAATCATATAGGTTTCTATTTAAATAATCAATCTGGCCAGAATGCTGCTTTGATGGTGCCATCTTGGGTAAACTAGGGATTCCTTTCTATTTCAAACTTCAAACAAACTAGGGCTAAATAGAAATATGAAATTACAGAATAGAACCTTGCAATTTCCCACAGTTGAATTAACCTATAGCCCTAAAACAATTATCAACAAGCCCTTCGACAAGCACATAGAAAATTTTCCCTAAATTCAAATTTAGATTAACCAGGAGACATAAATCAACTCATGACTTTGTGTTTGTAGAAACCCAAATCTTTGCTGTAACAACTCATAACTTCATCCTTGGCCTTGAGACTACTCCGCAAAGACATTTGAATGCTTTGTGACACAATAAAAGCAGGAGAATAGTCACTTTATTTTGATTAAATCATGCCAGTAGATGTCTCGTCCACCATTAAAGCTTACTCACACACTGTAAGAACCTTGTAATCGCATTTGATGCAGATTCAAATACTAGCCATCGATCCTTCACCAGATGATCGAACGACTACCTTCAAAACAAACTGATATGATCTCCATCATGGAAAGAAGGGCCCACCGTACTATGCGTTGCCAAGGAAATCCATGTGGCACTCACCCGCGATATCGCGATCGATAAAAACCTCACAAATTTTGATCATGCTATGTTGGAAAACCATGGAGCTCAACCATCAGTAATCCTATTCATTCAACACAGTCACCAACTTTGTCATTAACCATCAAACACCTTTCCTATTGAGATTATAACATCTTTGTTGATTTGAAACACATGCATCTCATAAATTTTTTAGTAACCCGCTACATAATGTATTAAAACTAGATAAATGTATCAAAGTATTTCTATCATCTCTTCAGCTTCATTAAATGAGGCATGTGGCGCTCGCCCGTGATATCGCAAACAACCAAAACAATGTGGTGGGGTCATCACGGGATGGCGGGGAACGACTGAGATCAAATGATAATTGATCTATGGTCACACAAACTTGTCCCTCTACAAAATATAAAACATTTATTAAAAGAATGAGGGGACATCACTAGGCCAATGATAAACAATGACATAAGTTTTTTTTTAAACAAGGGAGCATAGGACCATCCAAGACTTAGGAAATAATAAAGTCAGGTGAAGGAAATAAAATAATAAATTAAAAGGGGCCCAGCCTAGATGAAGCAATGGGGCTTAAGTTGTTTTAAAACCCTCCCCAAAAAGTAACGGCCAAAAATATCCCACCCAAGGCATAAAATAAACACTAGGGTTTTACATGAAGACAAAGGTAAAACCCCAACCTTAGGCTTTTCCCAAACACCATAGATGACCAGAGACATAAAGCAAGATAAAAATGGAGCACAAAGAGCAAAATTTTGAAGTTCCATCACAAGGAAAGGTCTCCTCCCTTCTTGGTAGTGATAACCTCCTCCACACACAACCCTTAAAAATTATGAATAGAGGAATATAATCTTTGAATAACTCAAAGTTGATTCTCTCCTACCTGATTCTTTTAGTCATTTTATCCTTACAAACATTTATAGTGATTACTAGAGGCACATAGACCAATTCTTCATAATAGAAGAATTTGATCATACTTTTCCAATGATGGCATTATGAGAAAACCTTAGGTTAAATGAATAATTCCTAGCTAAGTTCTTTAAATCATGTCCAACCGTATAAGAGAAGACCACTACTATGTGTACTTGGATACTATGGAGAAAGGCTCTTTGGGATCTTTCATCAATCATCCTACCTTAAAACATACCAAAAGTCTCCTAGCAATTAGACATAGGAAGATTTAAGATGACTTAAAAAAATTTATTGCCAAAGCATAAACTTATGATGACTTAACCGGCCTAGTACACACTCCCTCCTATTAACCACTTAGACATATGGAAATTAAATGTAAATTTGTTGCTATTTTTAGTCATGTAGGTGTCCAATAAACCACTTGGTGGTGTTTCCCTTCAAGTTTATTTACTTGAATGAAGAGAAAAATTCCTTTGATTACAATTAGAGAATACATTTGAGGCCTTGGTTGTGTAACTGGTGGACCATAGTCACATTTAAAACTTGTTACAAAGTTTGGGAGTTAAAACATTAAGTAGATTTGATTTTTGATGGACACATTTGGACAGTAGTAACAATAACTTGCAATCTATCAAGACTTGATTACCTTATAACCTGTGAAATTCTAGCGATAAAATGATAGATTAATCATAATGTCACCTTTGGATCACATCACCATGAAAGAACTTCATCCAACATCCTTATGAATGCAGGTACCACCGAATAGGTATTTGTGAAATCTTTCTTCCTCGAGAGAGGGAAATTCAGGAAGAGAACAGGAAAGTGAGACATGTAGTATGTGTAAAAGAGGGAGATCAACTAGAGGTCAAAAGATTAGAAGAAAATTCTGTAAACGCATGGAATTTTTTCTTGTTGAAGGGGGGTCATGTTCTTATGATTATGAGAGCATAGGCGACGTCGAGGTGCCCTTGAGGTACAAACATCTATGAAAACAATGGGTACCCAAGGAGTTTCCTCCAATAAACATTGATTTTTGTGTCAACGAGAGGATATATCATATAGTACCATTGTCATTACATGGTTTGGGCCTATTTTGAATGGATGACATAAAGGTCTATTATGAAAAAGTTACTAAATTGATGGAGTATGTCAGACCCTGTTACAGTTACAAATAATGGATGCAACTGGTTCGATATACATGAAGTATGTGTAGGTATGCACTACCAGCAAATTATATATAGCTAAAAGATAAGGATCATAATAAAGGAGTGGCTATGTACATTGACAAAAGGACAAAAGCATCAGGGAATATTGCAGGGTTTATAAATAGTACACTACCTGGGTCAACAAATAAGCAACCTAATTGCATATTCGAGGCGCGCGAGGGAAAATGTGTATTCATATGTGCAATAAAATCAATAAATGTAGAGGAAGAGTTACTAATCAATTAAAATTTGAATCAATTATTTACAAACATAGTTACTATGGGGGTGGTACGTACTATGTACCATTTTACCCAACCTCCAATTAATGACTCAAATATACTATTTTATTCTTACGTTTTTTTTCGTAAGTCTATTGGTTTCATTTCGGTAATGTTTTTTTATTTTTATTTTTTGTCACAGCGAGACATTGATCATACGAAGAAGGCTATGGCATAGAGCACATATCATGATGTATCTTCAGGCGCTTCTACTTGACAGGTTTACCTCATTGTAATTGTACAAATTAGATATGAGCAAAATGTTTTATTATTATGTTTTTTTCATAATTTTATTTGGTTAATTTTGATAATGTTTTTAATATTCTTGTTGCAGTTGACTAATCAGGGAAAGGTACTAGTAGTAGATGAGAGCATCCATAGGGAGGTGCAGTCAATATTATGTGATGATGACATCGCTAATTCAACAAACCCTCTGGATATGATAAGGAAGACCCAAAAAAAATGCAATGAAGAAATCCTTAAGTTGTTATTCATAGTGCCTCAAACAGATGAGATAAGAGAGAGGGTTAACATATTGACTAAGAGATCACAAAACTTGCAAGTAAGTTGTCATGAGGTCTTTAATTATAACATAATTTCATTCATGGTTTTATATTTTGTACTCTTTTATGTCATGAACTAAAATATGTGTTGTTTTTATAGGATCTTTTGCATCCTGATGATGCTCCTAGCCACCATTAGGGTACTGCAAGTGCTGCCCGAGGAGTAGGGGTTGGTACAAGTGTCCATCCTGATCTTCTTGCACATACATCACATCATTTGATCCCATCATACGTACCTATATTGTTTTCTAAAATTTCGGCAACACATACCATGCAGGCATCTGTTAGTACACCCTCTGGCAGCGAACACATGCTAGAACATGCATCAATACATGTACCTACGAATGCAGAGGCAACTAGTACTGGTGATATTTCAGCAACATTTCCTAAATCTTCCCATATGACTAGTACGGGAACATTTCCGGTCACATTTGTGGTGACCAAGGATTTCGTTCCCATAAAGATAGAGAAGGTCCCAGGTACTTTAAATTTTTTTAATTATTATTATATATAATCCAATTGAAATTTACTTATTGATCGCTCTTTTTAGACTATTGATCCCATGATCATTTTGTAGGAAATGATGTTTTTTATAAACATTTAAGTGATATTACATTGGAGCTCTTCGGGCCCACCATACGTACATGGTGGAATGCCCAAAATCAAGATTTAAAAGATGAGCTCATTAATTGTTTAGTTGTGTTGTTTAGTGATAAAACATTCAACCGAACCAAGGTCCTTAAGAAAGTTGGTACCTATCTAAAGTATGTGAGGGACCAATATAGGTCACATTTAACAACTAAAGGGGACAGATGATTTAGAAAATGATACTCCACTTCATATTTTTAGCTTTAAAAAAGTGATTGTAATCATATCATGACAACCATATTTTTGATAATATGTAAAAACTGAAAGAATGAATATTATATGTTAATGAATGAATGTGAATATGTTAATTAATGAATGTTATATGTTAATGAAATGAATGTTTATATGTTATTAATGGATGAATGAATGATTAATGTATATGATTGGGTATGGGGAATTGAGAGTGATGTGAGGGGGAATGAGCTTCCACCATCATGTGGTTGGCCCTGTTAAGTAGAGAGGATTAAACTATTCTCGAAACAAAGAGAAGCTCAATAAGGTAATGCACTTTTCAATATAATAAATGCATCATTTGAAGCATCAAACCAATATGCAAAGATGAAAGAAAGTGCTAACTTTTCACTATGGTGGCAGAAAAATGATTCTTTATACCTGAATCCATGCTCTGCATCATAATTTGAAGTTGTTTCCATTCCAATGTTCCGAGTTTAGTTTGTTTGTATGGCTTTGTATGAATACCACATTGTGTTGTGTGTGGATTTGGTTTCAAAGCTATGTTTCTTCTATTTTTAGTGGTGACATAACTCTAAAATTTGACTTTTGTGCATAACAGGTTAGTGGAAAAATTGACAGCTCTGAAGGGTTTAGAGGCTCGATTGAGATAGATACATGGATATTTGGATCTTGTTGTTGATGGGAGGCTTCCACTTAACCATGAAATTTTGTACCATCTAGGTATGCAAAATTTCTCTACTACATTCATTCTTGATCATAAATGTTCTAAATGATATTAATGCTTCAAACTTAAGATTCATTTCATTGTTATAATGATCAAAATGTTATACTTTGCTATACATTCAAGCATTCTCTTGCCCCTACCCTTTTCTCTCCCCCCTCCTTTTAAGAATTTTCTTTGTCATAAAAGATTCACATTTCTATCTCATTTACACAAATTTATTTGAAGCACTAGGAGTGAATAAAGATATGTAAAAGATGATGGATTATGTCTAAACAACAACTTTCCATCTTATAGCTAATTAAATCCTTAATATTTGAATAGTTTAGAGCTCGAATAATGCTTACATATGCATATGTAGCAATAAGGGAGCCTATGTGAAGATTGAAATTTAAAACATCACTTTGGTATTTTTCCCTTGGCAGTGAAATGATATTTTGAGTAATACAAACCTACACACACATTGATATTTTTCAGCATTGCATTGAGGAAATTTTTATCTCTTATACCTACCCTCGGCTAGACATGGAGGTATATAATATTTTTCTGGCTTTTTCAGTAATTTCACAGAGGAAGACTAAAATCTTCTTAATGTCCTCAGGTGTGAAAGCATATGACTCACTTGCTGAAGGCACCATTTTGTATTCATCCAAAAACTGGTTTGTTCCTTTTTTTTTATGTTTCTTGCATGTGTTTTTTTTTAGGCTCTAGAGATGTAGCTCGACTCTTTCCTTTGCACTTTTCATCTATTTTGATGATTACAGTAGATTGTCCTCATAATTTTTTATATAGATCTGTTTGTAACCTTATTTTCTACCAATCAATTTGCAAAACAGTCACATATTAAGGACCATTTCACTAACTTGTAGTCATCCATTACTTCATATGTTGCAGGTTGTGTTTGTGTGCCAATAAATCTTGATGATTGTGAGAACTTTAATCCTACAAGTGTACCCAATCTTTCTCAAGTAAAAGTCTTAGCTTATTTTATAGTACTTTAAATGGTTAATTGAAGGCTCTTCTTTAGATCTGAGATAGTTGAAACCTCGATTAAAATATGGTATTAGATGGGAAGTATAATGATAAAACTGAGTTCCATTGAACAAAAATTATGAACATAATTTACTAGACTATGAATAGTGTTACAATTATAATTATTTCTCCTTTACCTACCTCTGCATTAATAAAAAAGATAGCAGATATTGGAAGTTCATTACATGTCTCATGTATGTGTTAGTATTTTAATTTTGTTTAAGTTGTTCAAGAGCTTGATTAGGTCAAGAAAATGTTCTACAAGCTCTATTCTTTTGACACTGCTCAACATTTTCCCCACATTTTCTCTTCAATCCAAACATTTCTTAACTCCTTCCCTTGTTAGCCCTTGGTTGTTTTCAAGTGTAATGCTTTTTCTATGCATCTTGCAGTCTGTATGTATGATCAATCATCTCTTATCAAGCATGGATAACCTTTAATGGAATTGTTGTTGTGATTAGACAATTGCCATTGTGAGAAAAATCATTTAATTTGTATGGAAGTAAGTTCTTTTCATATTATTTGACTTGGTATTGTAAACTTGTCTTTGCAGGATTCTCTAGGGGGGAACAATAGAATTGTGATGATAGGTAGAGTTTTACAACACCATAAATCATTTGGCATTATCAATATATTGCTTATAGAATACTCTGTGCAAGTAAAATGGAATGTGCAATGACAATTGGTCTCGAATTCAAATTTGAATATAAGTACATTATACACAAGAAGATGGTATCTATTCTATGATTTAAAGAACCCCAAAATAAGAAAATTAGTAGGTTCCATCTGTTTTCTTGCTCTTAGACACTTGTTTAATCGATGAGACCCTCAGAATGTCTTGCTGATAACCAAGAGTGTTCAAAACTCTTGAAGAGGTTAGATCGGTGTGACATTGGATTTGTCTTGCCGACTTCCACCTAACCTATCCAATAACCAGAGGAAGTCCTTTATCCAAAAATCTGCAAGATATGCAATTTTCAGTGACACTCTTTACTGTCATAGCTTTGACGACACCCTCCTTAGATGTCTTGACACTAATGAAGCACGTACAACCTTACACGAAGTACATGAGGGTATATACATGTCTCATTTGAGTGGTCCTACTCTGGCCAAGAAGATAACAATACTTGGGTACTACTAGCCGACCATTGAAAAGGATGCAATAGAATATGTCATAACTTGTCGCCAATGCCAAATTCATAGTGATTTGATCCATGCTCCAGCATAGGAACTTCGGCTGATCACCTCTCCTTGGCCCTTTGCTCAATGGGGACTCGACCTCATTTGTAAGATCCATCCTACCTCATCCAATGGCCACAAATTTATCATCACCACCATGAAGTATTTTACGAAGTGGATCAAAGCCATCCCGTTGACATACGTAACCGACAAACAAATATCCAAGTTTGTTCTTAACTACATCATTTGCTGGTATGGCCTTCCGCAATACATCATCACTGACAATGGACGTTCATTTAAAAACCAAGACATTCCTGAGTTATGTGAACAATTTCACATTCAAAATCATTTTTCATCTCTATATTACCCTCAAGGAAATGGTCAAGCTAAGGCATCAAATAAAATCATTGTTAAAATCCTCAAAAAGACTATCAATGACACTAGTTGTGACTGGCATATTCAACTCAACCCTACTCTGTGGGCTTACCGCACTAGCATTCGTACACCTATAGGAGCCACTCCTTTTTCCCTGGTCTTTGGAGCTGAGGCCATCTTTCCCATTGAGGTTGAAATTCCTTCTTTACGAATCTCCCCGAAGGGTTTAACTAACGATGAGGAGTATAGATATTCGTGCCTACACAAGCTAGAGATGTTAGAGGAAAGAAGGAAAAATTCCCTAAACCATCTACAAGCATATCAGAACCGTCTCTATTATAGTTACAACAAGAAGGTTATGGTCAGCAAGTTTGACATTGGTGACTTAGTCCTCATGCAGAACCCTAAGAACCAGGCTGATAGAGAAAAGCTGAGAAAGTTTGAACCAAACTGGTTGGGTCCTTACATCATCATATCTTATTTTGGTTCTAGAGCTTATCAGCTACTGACTCCAGATGGAGAACAACTAACAGAGCCTATCAATAGTTTACATCTTCAAAATTTCTATGCATAGCATCAGGAGATCAAGTTGAAAACTGTAAAATACAAAAAAATTGAAAAATGGTAAAAAATCGTTGCCTTGATGAAAACCTAGAAAATAGGCGTCTTGGCAGCACCAAAAATAAAATAAAAATGACAAAAATAGTAAAGAAAAATAATTCGTCTAATAGTGAAAACCTAGCAAACAGACGCTTTGGATAAGTACCATGGTGAAAACCTGGCAAACAGGCACCATGCGTAGTCAATCATTGCTTGACCATCTACTACTACTTCATCTGCCTAGGCCTAGGATAGAACACATTTCCTGTCTCTATCATGACAGTCGCCATGACATCATACCCTTCTTCTCATGGTTGATAAACTGTTTACATCAAGTCCTCTATACTGTCCATCTGGTACTGCATGCATATCCCTTCTTCATGTCCTTTAAAACTGGCTAAGTCTTGGACTTGACTAGGGGCAACATTTTTATCATGTCACTACAATGGATATCATGAATAGTCCGAGCGACTACAAAAAATTCCTAAAAAGGACAAAAACATTACAAAAAGTCCTGAAAAAAGACAAAAACATGGCAAAAAGTACTTTAAAAACACCAAAAACATCACAAAATGTCTTGAAGAAAGACCAAAAACATTGCAAAATGTCCTAAAAAAATACCAAAAACATCGCAAAAAGTCCTAAAAAAAAGAAGACCAAAAACATCACAAAACATCCTGAAGAAAGACCTAAAAATTGAAAAACATCCTAAAGAAAACCACAAAAAAATGTCAAACTACTCGAAAAACACAAACACAGAGTGATCTCTTGTCAAGTTCATCATGTCAATCAATGAGTCTTTGTCATTCGTCTGAACTACATTGTCTCTACGCATTTGCTACATAGGCAAGACTCATACTTGAGTCCCCGAGACATTAGGTTAGTACTTTTAGGTTTGTCAAAATAAAATCATGATGCAATCTTTGGTCATCAAGACAAAGTCATTGGTTGTGTCGAACTATGAGGTTTCTGAATGTATGATGTAGGCAAGGCCATTTGTCGATGAGCCCCCGAGGCCACACTAGGTCAGTCCATTAGGGTTCATGGCACTACACTGACACACATGTCAATAGTATTCAAGTCAAGACACATAATCGTCCAAACATGGAAACTCCTAAAACATGGTATGACAATCATTTATTCAAACATGACAATCACATTAGCATATGAAAAAAATTGACATATGGCCAACACAAGTCAAACTCAGTCAAAACAAGTCAAATAATCATAAACCTCTGCAGCATCCTCTCCACTGACTCCCTCATCCCAAGGCACATCTACATCCACATCCACATCCTCCTCCTGTCTCTCCTACTGCTTCAGCCTCGCTGGCTCCTCCTGTCTCTCCACCACATCCTCCTCCTGTCTCTCCTCTTGCTCTGACCTCGCTGGCTCCTCCTGTCTCTCCTCCTCCCCCTCCTGCCTTGGCTACTCCTCCACATACATCTCTTGCTCCTACCTCGGCTGCTCCTCCTCTCTCTCCCCCTCCTCGACCACCTCTAGGATAGCATCTAGTGCCACTTTGGCCACATGTGGTCGCACTCTCCTACCCTGTCTCTGGCCATCCCTCCTCCCTCTCTGGCCATCTCCTCCATCATCTCCACCCCAACCATTGTCCTTGCCCCCATCTCAACCTCCATCCCTTCCCAGCCTCTGCCTCTATCACCGTGTCTACCCCCTCACTTGACTCTCTGCACACGAGGTATAACTGACCTCCTTTCCACAGGTACCGGCCCATCTGGATCTGTCAGTGGCACTGGTCTATGTGCTTGCCACCATAGGTCTTAATTGGTTGTCATCCTAGGATCTACAATCCCACCTCTCCATCCCCACTACTGGGCTCCTAGCCCATCAATCTATTGCTCGGCAAAGGCTACGAGAATCACTGGCCCCTAAGCTGACTCTATGGAAGACCGAGCATACTCGACTGTGCCTGCAGGTACACCCTACTGCTCGCTGAACTGTCGCAGGACACGCTATGGAAGGTAAATCTCTATAATCAGTTGGCTTTGCACTATCCTCCCAATCAAGTAGTGATACTACTTGCAAAGGCTGAGATGGTCGACCTCATCATCCCATTGTTGGCAATCTCTATATGGCCTCTAGATGAAGGACACCATAGTATCAATTTGATGCCGCCACCAACTTTTCTCCCCCATCCATGTCTGTTGAAGAGCACCAGAATAGTAATACGCATAGGGAATCCCCTCAGCTAGCTGTGGTCTCTGAATGGGTGGACGAAATATCACTATATGCTCCCATGCACATATCATTAGAAGCATAGTGCCACATGAAATACTCTCTGCCCTCCTATAGGAAACCTCATGAAGTTGGTGGTAGAGTGTACCCAAAAAACAAGGCCCCTAGGCATACACTATCCTATCTCATCTCATCCCCACTATGACGTCTCGCCAACCAATAGGGAACCTAGGTCTGCGATGGTTGGGAATCAATATCCCACCAATCAATGTTGCCAAGAAGGCATCAAATCAAGCATAATGCTCTACCATAAACTCCTAGTGGATCTCGTAACCCTGGATGCTGAGTCTTGCTCCCTCATCCTGATAGTAAGCTGCAAAGGTCTAATGGCTATGACGAGGGTCATAAATGATCCGCTCTCCTCGGATTGGAAGGCGTAGAATGTGGTAAACATCCTCAAGAGTAACTGTGGCCTCTCCCATCGGTAGGTGGAAGGAGCATGTCTCCAAATGCCATCACTCACATAGCGCAATTAGCAGTTCCCTATTTTCCTAAATAGCAGGAATATAGGTAGCATAAAATAAACCTAGCTACATCAACTGTTGTCACTCTCGTAGCATCAGCTGATCACCAAACCGAAAAGTCGACGGTCTGCTCTCTCGTGTATATATGGGAGCTATTTGTCTTTGTACAAAACCAAAAAATGTGTCAGTACCTTTTAGACAATTGTCATTTTCATCAAAAAACATTTTAAATTCAAAAAGCATTAGAATCAGCCCTAGTCAAAGTCAAAGTCAAATGCATCGCATTGATTGCACTTACGTCGCTAAACAACGATTGCGTCATTCCATCCTTCAAATGCATCATGACATATTGATTGCATCATTTTTTTGCTCAATTGCATCACATCAAAGCAATTGTGTCATGATATATGACACATGCGTCACTTCATTTGAATGTGTCGCTCAAACAGGCGATTGCATCGCAAAAAGAAACATGCGGCATTCTAACTATTGATTGCGGCTCAATATGATGAATGCGTCACACTTTTTGGTAAATGTGTTACACATCCTCGGCCTCCCCCAAACTACCCTTGCACTTGCATCACGACACATCAAATGGGTTGAACGCGAAGTCAAATGCAGCTTACGCGCACGCATATCCGTTGTGGTGCATTCATTGTTCACCCTAAAACCCTAACTTTGACATGCAAAATGAGAAAATTACAAAGGGGGTTATGGGTACATACCGCTGGCTCTAAACCCTCTAGCCGCCTAAAGGTTTGTACGATCTCGCTGCGATGCTTTGTCACTGGAATCACCATCTTCGCTGAGGTCCTCTTCGCTCTGAGCTCTCGAAATTACAATGTGAATAGTGATAATGAATTGACTTTTACCCCTTTGTCAACCTATTTATAAAAGTGAAAATGGCATTTGTCAACTAGGTTATTACTAGAGGCTCCTTTGACCAACTTTGACCACCCCCTTGGCTGCCTTAAATGTGTCAGAATCTAAAACCATCTGCGGCACTGTCTTTTTGCTCATTAAATTGACTTATCGGGACCCTTCCCAAATTCTTCTGCCACCGGCCCAAATTTTGAAAAACTTCCCAAGGGGGCATTAATACTCTATACCTTCACTGGGGCATGGCTTTGACTTATTTTCTTTGTCACAATACAACATGGTACATTATGACAAAGAGGGGCAAAATGTAGACACTTAAAAATGACCTAGGCCTGCAAGCTCTATTTTTACCACTTTCGTTCTAGCATAATTATGACATTTAATTATGTCCTTGGTCCACATTCGACTATTGATTAAATAATTCATAATTATTTAATTAATTCAGGTCCTTTTATTCTTCATGATTATTAAATAAATAAATTTTATTTATTTATCAAATACGTCATTAATTGTCTAAGTCTTCCTCTAATTAAATAAATTTCTAAATTTGTTTAATTATCTTCATTCATTTATTCTTCCTAATTATTAAATAAATGAATTTCATTTATTTATTTAATATGTCACTAATTCTCATAATTAAATGAATTTATTAATTTATTTAATTACTAATCATATCTCTAAATTAAATAATTATCTTAATTATTCAATTACCTAATTTAACATTTCTCATTTTACATAAGTTAATTATTTAAAATGATTTCACATTCTTAACTGTCAGTTAATTTTAATAAATAATTTGAAAATCGATTATTTATTATCTCACAAAATCCATATTTTGAATTAATTTAATTCAAAATGGCAACTTTCCTCCAAAAATCAAGTAATCAGGCATATTCTTGATTTTCCAAATCTGATCTTCAATTCAACCCTTATCTTCTTGATTTTTCGAATCTCACAAATCAAGCAGTCTTTATCTTCTTGATTTTCAAAAATCTTTATTTTTTGTAATTAATTATCTCATTTATTCTCGACCACTTGTTTAAGGATTTGGCCCTAACCCTGATTAGGGATTGTCACATTAGATCTCCTCCTCTGATTTTAGGCTTTTGTCAAAAGTCAATCTCATCCATACATCCAAAATTGCATTTTCTATAAAATGCCAATTTTGCTCACATTTTCGACTAGTCAGATTTATGCTCATTTCTTAGATATTGCAGTATTTTACTTCATCAAGTTTAGACATTTCTTGGCATAGGCATTTTATTCATTTTCTCATAGGAATAGATGTATGTTCAAAATCCTTCAAAGCTTGTTTAGGACATAGGCATAGTCAAAGGATTGCTCGTATGTTCGATCTAAGGCCAACCATCAGCAAGTTAGAAGGTGCTACGAAGAGGAATCATGGAAGCTTCAGGGATTATCTGGTATAAACGTTTCTTCTTTTATTTTTCAATGTACTTCGTAGTTCTTTGGGTTTATATGCATTTTTTATTTGCTAACATCTAACATACCTAAAATTTACCCTTAGATACAAGGATAATGCTAATCTAAAAGATATGTTAGGATGTTAAGTGGTAAGTTATCTAATCTAACATCATTTTGAGGGATTTTGGATTACTTCCCCCATGTTATCATGCTTGATTGTATTTATTGCACTCTCTCACCTGTAGCATATATGGAACCAAGTGCAGGACCTTCAGAGGTGGCCGTGGAGAAAGAAAAAGGAAAGAATCTAGCCAAAGCACCCTGTTGTGCAGTTTTTGCACACACGCCCCGCTGAAAGTAGGGACCCTCTTTCGCTTTCGTTCTTGGTATTTTTGGCCTTTTGATTTTGAAGATTTACCTTATGTTGGCATAAGCTTAAAATGTTTATCTTGCTTTCCTAAGTGATTCCCCTAAGTTGCACTTTGAAAATCTTAAGTTCTGAGCAAAGTTCAGGTTTTTACTCCATTTCTTGATTTTTCGCAATATTTGAATTTTCCCGGATTTCATTCAAAGTCCGGAGAAGCGAATAAACTCTGTAGTTCGGGAAATCTGGGACTTTGCAGAATTCCACCTAGACTGGATTTTTTCGAAATTCCATTTTTCCATCGAGTTTCCAAATTTCTTCAGCTTGTCTTGTCGACTGCATTTATGATCACTTGTACAAATTGTGAGGGATGTATTTAATTGATTTTTGGGGATTTTCTTGCCATTATGCTTATCATTTGCATTCTATTGAGTTGTGGTGTTCAATCTTGTGGTGCTTGGTTGAATTTGGTGTGATGAACCTCTGAATTGTGGGATTTGGTAGTTGTTTTCTGGGTGACAGTATTGTCAAAGCTTGCACGGGCGTTCGAGATTGTTGTCTATCATTGCTATAATCAATTTCCATTTCATCAAATGGTATGTACATGTTTCCTATCTTTTGATTGATGAATGTGAGTGGTCCTTTTATGTTCTAGATATGCTTGGAGTTCAAATTTCTTTGTGTTCGGGTATTCTGAAGCTAGGGTTGCATGATGTTGATTAGATTGATGGTTCCCCAAGTGAGTTTCATGCTTTATTTTCACTTTCATCTTGATTGCTTGTGGGCCATGATTATATTTTGAAACCTAGCAGCTGATTAACCTAAATCCCGAGCTTGTTTGTACATCAATGGTGGATCTTTAGGGTTTCATACCTAGGGCATCACCATTCCCTTTTGATTTGCTTTAAGAAGAGCTTTAAGTTCAATGAAAATCAATGGGAGGTTTAGGTCAAACTTGTTGCAGGCCCAAATTCCTCAAATTTGTGATTGTTCAATCAATTTGAGTGAGATTGTGTAAGAACATCAGTATTCGGGTTTTCCTTCAGTTTTGGGATTTTCCTGCGCTGGTGGATTTCTCCGAGTTTCCTTGTCTCCTTCATTTTCCCAAAATGTGTTGAAAATTCAGAATCTTGCCTTCTTCGTGGATTTCTGTCGATCCTGGATTTTCCCAATTTCTCCTTCGTCCCTTTGTTTCCCCAAAGTTCATATGGTATTGTTATTTTCACAAAATTCTGGTCCGACCGAATTTTTTAGAACTCTCTAGGAGGCTTTGTGGAACTTAGGAATTGGATGAGATGGATGAATGTAATGATGAGTGCTTAACATTCCATGCTTTTAATTGATAGATTACAATGTTATATGCATCCTTTCTTCATTTTAATGATCTATTGTTGATTTTTGTTCCTTCTTCGGGAGAATCCACCTAGACTGGAATTTTTCAAAATTCCTCCCAGACTGGTTTTCCCTGGTTAGCTTGGAATCCCGAACTTCTCAGTTATGGTGGTTTATAGTTAATTTGATGGTTTTATTATGATTTTGAGCTAACACTTTGACAAATATGTTATAAAATTTTTTATTTTCATGTTAGTATTCGATGGATGCAGGCTGAAGCTAGCAAGGCAATGGTTGGAATGGCTAAAGGTGATATGGAGGGATCATCTATCTCAGAAGCATAGAGAGTTAAATTGGACATAAAGAGTAGGATCCCAGAAAGTAAGATAGCCTCATTCTAGTCTAAAGTTTCAGACAGAAATGTAGGTTTATGGGACTATGAGGAGTTTAAGGTTAGGATGGCACAAAAAGATCTTCCAGTGCTATCCAGGAGATTAATTGAATCAAGATTATCTCATGTAGTAGGATTTCCCCCCACAGTTCAGTGTTATGACTTGATATGGGAATGTGCCCGACACTATGATAGGGATTCACAAAGGATAGTCAATCCTCAAGGGAGAGTATTGGCTAATCTTAACCCTGTCTCTATTGCACAGAATTTTGATATGCCTAATAGATCACATGTAGTAGCATTCAATATGGAGGAAGCTAAGAGGTACTATGAGGAGGAGACTGTTAAGTCACAATGGGTTATCGATTCTTGGCTTGAGAAGCCAAAGTCTCATTTCTCAAAACTGCCTAAGTAGTTGCATAGGGAAAAGTTTAAACAAGAATTCTATGATGCCATCACATTGCTTAGCTAGGTGGTAGGCCTAAAAAGTGCAGGTATGTTTGAGAATTGGATGTTCCACGTCATTGTGAGGATGGAGCAGGAAAATATTAATTATCATTGGGCAGGTGTAATAAGTAAGGTGATTCATGAACAAATGTGTACTGTGCTATAGACCAAGACATTCACCATGACTTCCTATTTAGTGTATGCACTTGCAAGATTCCATCTCTATAAAGGATTGAGCACAAGAGGAGTATTTGGATAGGATGTAATTTATGAAGTTTATCCTCAATTTCACTTAGGAAGCCCAAGTTATAGGAGGGTGAATGATGCATTCACCATGCACATCACTAGATTGCTCCAAGGTGTAGAGCATGTAAGAATATCAGATGATGCTAAGGAGCTGATCAAAAGGTATGGGGCTTGGTTCATACATTTTCCCACCTTCTCCTACATAAGAATTGATGGTTTTCAGAGGACTCCATATAGGCTTCCAAGGTACCCCACAGACCATGTTATACTTCTGGAGGTTACAAGGAAAATATGTGACTTTGATGCCATTATTAAGAAAGATAAGCATAAAACTAGATTTGGTGGAGATTTTCCTCTGAAGATAGGTACTAGTGAGGTATGCCCTTCAATTAATTCAGCCTATGCTTTTGAGGAGGAAATGAGCACTCTTAGGTTGTCTTACCATTCCAAAAGGTTGGGTTTTGATATCACTAGTGAAGAATAGAAGAAAGCCAGTAGGGAATACCACCACAGGGATGACATAGAGGACTACTAGGCCAATAGCAAGGATGAGTTTGAGGTAAGAAAGAAGAAATTCTCTAGACTCCCAGTTGATTTGGTCTGAATGTATAGTGTGAAAATGGTTCCCGATCAAATGGAAGATGATGGAGACTTAATCCAAAGTCATGACTATGAGCCAATCAAGGATAAACCAATTGGAGAAGTAGATTGGCTGGAAGAAGAAAAAACTGAATTGGAACAAATCATGACCCTTGTGACGAAATACACCAAGTTGTGGCTCAAACACAAGGTGTGGGAGCTTGAAAGTGAAGGTGTGCCATGTACCTATAATCTGATGGGGGATCTAAAATCCCATTCCACTTCTGAGGAGTCGGCTGAGGAAGATCCAAGGGCAAGACCAAGTTGGATTCTCCCTTTAAGATTAAGATCAAAGGTTCCCAAGGAGAAGAGCAGGAGAAACAAAGGAAACCAAAAGCAAAGAAGAGGACTACTACTTCAAAGATAGAAATATATGTAGAGGAAGAACCCGGTGAAGGAGAAGAAAAGGATGGTGCCCCAACACCTAATAGAAGGAAAACTATAAGGGGTTCAAGAAAGAAGGGTGGACCTTCCAAGGAGAAAGGTGAAACTGATCCTTCAATAGTGGTGAATGTAGAAAGTTCTGGAGAGAAGACATAGGTATACACAAGGAGATCAAGAACTCCTTCTCCCAAGGATAATGTGCCAAAGAAGGATATTCCTCCACCAACCTCTGATGCAGAACAACATAAAGAGGCTTCTCCACCCCATGAGCCACATGGTGCATCATAACAACCAGCAGATGTGGAGTGCCTGTCAAGTGAAGGGGGGGAAGAATTTCAAGAAGGTGAGCTTCATAGTGCAGCTGCAGAAATTGATAAAATCCTATAGACTCCCTTGGTAACTTATGAGGATTCTCCAACTAGAGGTGAAGAAGATAGACCTCCTCAGAGAGAGGAATCACTTGTTAAGATTCCATCACCAGTGCATGAAGAAGAGGAGTATGGAAGAGAAGAACATGATAAAGATGAAGAGTTTCCTGAGAAATAGGAAGATACACCCAAGGGTCAACAGGAAGAAGTGGGAGAGAGTGAAATATAATCAAAGTTTTTTGTTCCACATTGGCTTGATAGAGAAATAAAGAGAAAACAAATTGTTTTGGATGATACCCCTCCCAATTGGGATGAGCTACTGGAAAAATTAGGAAAAGGTAAAGGAAAGAAGAAGGCTAGGGTCATCTCCAATATCGAAAGCGATGAAGCAAACAATAGAGTGGTCCACATTGCTACTCCTACCACAGAAAAGAATAGAGATGAGGTTACTAGAAATGATTACAACATGCAGACTATCAACTTAGGACCCACTTCTAAGGAACAGGATATTGAAGAACATGAGGGTTCAAGTGCTACGATCTTGGGAAGATTGAGGAAAGAAGCACAAGTTAAACAGGAGTTGAAGAAAGAGAATGAAAGACTTAATAAATATTTGGAAAATTTGATGAAACCCCTACAATCCATTAGTTCCTCATCTTCTGCTGCAATTTTCCTGAGCTGGAAAGAATGAAGTCCACCACTCTTGCCATAGTAAACTGGTTACAAGGGGTGCAGACTAAAGGAGATGATGCTATCAAATACATCCTTTCAGCTAGAGGAGATGCAATGAGGGAAATAGACTAGTTGAAAGATGTATTGGCTCAAGATAAAGAGGATGTAGATCTCCTGTTGCAGAATACCAAGATCATCATGGAATACACTAAGGATAAGCTGGCGAGTGATGGAATTCTCCCTTCCTCCAAAGCTGCAGAACCTTGGGAATGGTTTGAAGCCTTGCAAATAAGACAAAAGGTTTTGAAGAAGATATATAAGCAGAGGAGGAAAATTGAGGATACCCTGAATGATATCCATGATAGATGCATCTCATTCTTTGAGGTGATGACAGGGAGAAGGAAGTTCGCACCAAAGAATTTGAGCTTTGAGTAGTTGAAGAAATGGTGGCGAGATGTATATTCTCCAGTCATTGAGGATCTAGGTATTGAACATCAATTGGATGATGCGGCCACTTATATTGCAGTCATTCATAGATATCAGACTAACAGGGTTGAATGGGATAAGTCCGTGGAGCAATCAATAGAAAATATTAAATCCATCGAAAGAAGAATTAAGGCTTTACCTTTGCCACCTATAGCCGACTTGGACAAGGTGCTTGTGATGGTGCATGATAGGGTGGATCGAAATAAAGGCAAAGGGGAAAGCAATTAATGCAATGCTACATCAAAATTTGTGCTTCCCTATTATTTTTCATGCATTGGACCGAATTCTATTGGAGATCCTAGGCCAACCTGGATGGAGTTCATGCATATTCTATTTTATTTCGAATTCCTCTTGGCCAACTTGTTTTGTGGCCATTTATTATTATTGTAAATTCTAATTAGGCCGACATGCCTTGGGGTATTCTATTAATATGACATTCTACCTCATTTGTAAGGGCTAGACAGATAGATAGTTTTGATGCTAGAGCAAATTAAGCAGTAGAGAAAGAGTTAGAAGTTAGTTCATTTTGAGAAAGCACTGTAACAGAATACTAGAATTGTTGCTACTTTGGGTGATTCAATACAATTGGAGACATTGTGATTTTGGTGAATTCTCTTGTGTTGATTCATCTTGCATGGTTCTTGTGATTCTATCTTTGGAATTGCTTAAGTTATTTGATAAATGCATTAGGTTTAATGTTAGATAAATTGATAGTGTTTATGATTTAGTACTTGAAGTGTTGCAACAATTCTGGTCCATACTTTTTACAACCAACTGATTGTTAGTTGCTTTGCAAAGTTAGCATAGACTTTTATATTCATTGAGCTTAGTTCAATTGTGAGGGTTTATTCATTTTGATTGCAATAGGGTTGTTTTGAATGAATGCTCATGATCTGAAAATCTTTAATACTTTAGAAGATTACACTATTTTTGTAAGATTGTAGATTTATCTGGGTTAAACAGGAATTAGTTTCTAAGGGATTGGTCCATTTCAAGTGGTTCATCATTTGCATTGTTAATCTTAGGAGTAGTGTTAAATTTAGAAATCTATTTGAAATCCTTTTTGTTATTTATTTATCATCTGGGTAAGATTTAGGATTGAAGTATCATCATATTGCTAGATCTGATAAATTAAAGATTTAGTATTTTCTTGTAGTAAGGTCCCATTATGATTACCAACATTTTCACATTTATCACTGAGTTCTTTATGCATTGTCAAGACCTGACATTAGAGATCTTGGGGTTATCTCTTGAGGCTTGCTGATAGAGATTCACCTTTCAAGAGAGATAGGATATTATATTCTGTCTGAGTTGTTGTTGTGTAGAAAACATCATCAACACACCCCAGGGAAAGGAGGATAAGGACCAAATGAAGTACAAGTTCCAAGGGGAACCCCTTAACTCCAAAGTCACCACATGTTGGAGGGAGATCTGATGCAGAGCTAGGAGGATTCACAACACATCTCACAAACTTCAATAATAATCCAAAACAATCTTTGTATAACACATGTTATTAGGCATTGTATATCACATTGGAAACATAACTATGGCAGCCCACAATTTAGTGCAATGAACAGTCATTAATAACTTCTACAAAACCAATAATGAATCCAATCTCTCTAGTTAGATTGAAGAAAACATAGTTATAGACTTTTCTTCCAATTCTTATGAAGATCCAATGGTCGAAACAAAAGTTATTGTATTTTTCCCAAAACTATAAACCCTAGGTAGGGTTCAGACTTGCCCTCACAAAAATGCTCATAACTTATTCAAATATTAATTAATTTTGATGAGAATTGAAGAAAATGAAAGTATATTTACATGGAAACAAAATAAAATTGATTTTAGATCCAAAATATAGACTTTATATTCCGTACCATCACACTTCTTTAGACTGTAAATTCTGCACAATATTGTTATAAGCAGTCTCACCAAAATAATCATATCTTCCACAAACTTGATAAAATTCAATGAGACAAAAAGAATTGGAAACTAGAAATAGAGATCTTTCCATCAATATATGATACTCTTATCATTTGAGTCCATACCAGGCCGTACAAATCACAACTTCAATTTGGAAACAATGTGAAAATCAGAAAATGCACAAAATTTGAGGTTTCCATTCATCAATCTTCAAAAATGATGTCTCCAACCCCCAATTCTAGTTTTGTAGGGTTTATTTATACATTTTCAACAAAAACCAACTATTTCCAACCACCTTTTGATTAGTTTGTTGACAAAACACCTTAATGACATTTCATCTACCTAATTTTGCACTTTTGACAATTTTTACAATATATGAGAAATGAACAACATCCTAGGACCAATAACACCACAAAGGTGGCCTCTTGAGCCTTATTACAATATCAAAACATAAAAATAGAAAAAATGACTCAATATGGCCTCATGGCGGCATGTGATCAAATAGGTGCTCGTACACCAAACTCCCGAGGGCAAAAGAATTCAAGCCCCTTTGAATTGTCTTTTTCCCGGTCTTCCAGTTACTTTGCACCTTGTCCTTCG
The DNA here is from genome assembly GCA_007258455.2 of Sequoia sempervirens. Lineage (NCBI taxonomy): Eukaryota > Viridiplantae > Streptophyta > Pinopsida > Cupressales > Cupressaceae > Sequoia > Sequoia sempervirens. Next base: position 547,987,748 of record VDFB02270651.1, read on the forward strand.
TATTTTCAATATGATTTTGTCTTTTCTTCATTTTTTTCTTCTTATTCCTTCTTTTATCAATCATTCTTGTAACTTTGAAGTCCCAAAACTCTATTATATCATCATACACTTTTTCTTGACCTTCATAACCTGCACATACATAATCCAAAGAAAAACTAGAAACAAAATATAGAGACCTTGAGGTCTCCTCCTTGTCTTCTTGTACTTCAAATTCCTCTTCACCCATAACCAACTTATCCAATCTTGACACCAATTCACTTGAAACCTCATTGTCCTTTTCTTCTTCTATCTTGATGAGTTCCTCTTCCTCTTGTGTGACTTTTCCATCACCAACCTTAGTATTCCATTCTTCTTCAATAGCTGCATATTGTGCCCATAAATCTTCTTCTTCATCTTTGATTAAATTTGCTGCCTTCTTTTGTTTTCTTTGCTTCTTCATAATCTTCCTTATAGGCCATCTTAACCCCTTTGAAATTGGTATATGCCAACTCCTTAGTGCTTTCTTAAGAAGTTGGTGTTCTTTGTCTAATCTTTCCAACCTTTTGCTCATCTCTTCCATGGCTTTCTCAAACTCTATTTGTCTTTCCTTCTTTCTCTCCATCTTTCTCAACTCTTTTTCCTCTCTTTCCTTATTCCTTGTGAATCCTCATCCTGCAAACATCTTTCCAATCTTCTCAACAAATCCATCTCCACAAGCAAGTCTCTCCTTGCTTCCACTTCACTTTGCCACACCTAGGCAATCAGGTTCCTTCCTCAACCTGCACAACACACAACCACAAACACCAACACAAAACCAAAAAACTTCACAAACCCATATCTTTTCTAGGCTCTAATACCAATTTGATGTAGAGCTAGGAGGATTCAGAACACATCTCACAAACTTCAATAATAATCCAAAACAATCTTTGTATAACACATGTTATTAGGCATTGTATATCACATTGGAAACATAACTATGGCAGCCCACAATTTAGTGCAATGAACAGTCATTAATAACTTCTACAAAACCAATAATGAAGCCAATCTCTCTGGTTAGATTGAAGAAAACATAGTTATAGACTTTTCCTCCAATTCTTATGAAGATCCAACGATGGAAACAAAAGTTATTGTATTTTTCCCAAAACTGCAAACCCTAGGTAGGGTTCAGACTTTCCCTCACAAAAATGTTCATAACTTATTCAAATATTAATGAATTTTGATGAGAATTGAAGAAAATGAAAGTATATTCACATGGAAACAAAATAAAACTATTTTTAGATCATAAATATAGACTTTTTATTCCGTACCATCACACTTCTTTAGACTGTAAATTCTGCACAATATTGTTATAATAGGCAGTCTCACCAAAATAATCATATCTTCCACAAAACTTTATAAAATTCAATGAGACAAAAATAATTGGAAACTAGAAACAGATATCTTTCCATCAATATATGATACTCTATCATTTGAGTCCATTCCAGGCTGTACAAATCACAACTTCAATCTGGAAACAATGTGAAAATCAGAAAATGCACAAATTTTGAGGTTTCCATTCATTAATCTTCAAAAATGATGTCTCCAACCCCCAATTCGAGTTTTGTAGGGTTTATTTATACATTTTCAACAAAAACCAACTATTTCCAACCACCTTTTGATTAGTTTGTTGACAAAACACCTTAATGACATTTCATCTACCTAATTTTGCACTTTTGACAATTTTTACAATATATGAGAAATGAACAACATCCTAGGACCTATAACACCACAAAGGTGGCCTCTTGAGCCTTATTACAATATCAAAACATAAAAATAGAAAAAATGACTCAATATGGCCTCATGGAGGCATGTGATCAAATAGGTGCTTCTGCACCAAGATCTCAGATACCAATCTAGGACACATAGATATTGATGAGTTCAAACAAAGGGTCAGAATCAACCCCACAACAGAGAATGCTAGAAAGATTAGAAGTAGTGGGTTGGCAAAGGTGACCGGTTTCCCACCTGCTCTTGTAGCTCTTGAGCTTGTAATGGCCTATAGGCAGACATATAAGGAAGACACAAAAAAAATAGTAGATAGAGATGGAAATATATTAGCTAACCTATCTGCTAGGTCAATAGGGAAGACCTTCCACATCCCTACCTTCAATGAGATGGAGGAAACCTCCAAATAATATGCAAAGAAGATGTGGAATGAAGACCCCCTCAAATACGAAAATCTCATCAATCAGTATTGGTTAAAAGAAAAGAGGGGTAGTGCAGCGAAAGTACCTCAAGAACTCTTCTGCGGTGACTTCTACGAGGATTACCATGATTTGGTAACCCTATTGAGTAGAGTTATGGGCCTTCCGACAACAACCTAGTTTTAGGATTGGATGCTATATTTCATAGAATAAATCCTTTGGGGTGAACCAAAATTCTATTGGGCGGGAATGATCAGTAATTGCTTGCATGAGAAACTTGTGCCCGTAAAAAAGACTCAACAATTCTACATGACATCCTACTTGGTCTACCTTCTAGCTGACCAGATAAAAAATAGAGGCTTGTTTGTAGCTCCAAGCGAGACTCCAGGAAGGGAGCTCAATGTGTATGATAAGTATCCCCAACTCCAATATAGAAATTTTAAGAAGGATTACTGTAGAGTAAATGATGCCTTCATAGGCCATATTATCAGATTGTTGGGAGGTGATTTTGAGAGGAGTCTCAAACAGTGCAAATGATTACATCCGCCAATTTGGCTTCTTGTTTATCCAATTTCCAAAGTTCACATACATCCGAGCTAAGGTTTTCTTGAAGAAACCATACAAGTTGCCTTGGTACCCAAATGACTGAATAATATTACTTGAGCTCTCCCAGTAGCTGCAGTTTGCACACACCTTCTTAAGTGACATGCATAGAATGGGGATTCCTTATCCCCTCTCCTTCAACAAAGGAATGTATGAACTCCAAACATCTCAGTGTGTAGACTACTTTGATAATGAACTTGTGGAGTACCACCTAGAGCTCCACACTACCTGGCCGTGGATGGATCCATACGACAAGCTCAGGAAGATGGTCAGGATTGAACATGCTCAAGTACATAATGTTGAAGACTTTAGGGCTAACTACAGGGATGATATAGAAGTGCAAAGAGGCATTATATGTGCATGCCAATGTACTTCATCAAGAAGGTCAACTTGTTCCATGTACTAGATCAAGTAGTGGAGGATGAAAATACAATAATTGATCCTTGATACGGTGTAGTTGCTAATCTCCTATTGCTGTTAATTGACTGGAACGAAGAATAGGACAATGACCTCAATATTCTGATGAAATCAATCGAGGAAAGAACTAAGGAATGGATTGATGGGAAGATTGCCTAGCTGAAGTATCAAGGAGTCACTCTAGCATATGGAGAGATTGAAGATGAACCGAGAAGCAAAACTCATAGTGGGACAGTTGCTACCCCATTGGTAGAAACTTCTAAATCTCCTCTGATCACTAAGTTGAGGAAAATAAAAGAGATGTTGAAAGATAGCCTAAACCCAGGGTGCACTCAAGAAAAGCCTTGGAGGGTGAACCCTCCAAGAAGCCAAAGATGTTGGGTATGCCCACCATCCAGGAGGATCCTCTCTATGAAGGAGAAGAGCAAGAGGTCAAGCAGCCAAGGTCTCCACTTGCTACCTCCACTCTCGTAGCTACTACTACCACTGATATTACCACTACTACTACCCCTTCGCTTTCTTCTCAGGCGATGGTTGCAACTTCTTCGCCTGCAGTGGATATCTCAGTCCACCTTGCTTTCAACCCACCCACTACACAAGTTATGGTAATAGACCCTTCTTCTTCCACTACCTCTCTGCTCTCCTCCTCCTCCATGTCTCTATCAACATCACTTCCACTGGCTACAACAACAATGCCAATTCCCACTCTCTTTTTCCTGGAGGCCTTCTCCCACCACATGCCAAATATCCCTATAGAGTTCTTTAGGGTGTTGATGAACCCAACCATACAAGCTTCCTTGGCACATATTGTTGCTAACCTCCCTGTTCCTCCTCCAACCGAACCACCAAAAATGAAAGCAACAATGCAGATATCAGAAGAATTGGAGAGGCAAGAAAGAGAAGTTGGTAAGGAGATGGAAGAGGAAGCAAATGATTAACATGAAAATCCTAAGTACCAGCACTTACCAATTGATGAAGTGGTGCATGAATATGAAGAAACAACATCCGCTGGGGATGATAAAAATGATGCCAGCACCAAGTATATCATGGAAACCTTTGACCAAGAGCTAGAGGAGGAGCTTGCCAAACAAATCAAGGATGTCAGAGAAGAGGAAGAGAAGTAGCCTCTTGAGGAAGAAAAGGAATCATATGAGAAAATGGATGAAGACACTGAGCCTCCAATTGGGGAACAATATAAAATCCCCAAGCATGATGAATAAATGCCTCCTTAGCATGAAGAAGAAGAAAAGGAAAAGGAAGAGCAAGAAGAAGACAAGCCTGGAGAAGAGGCTGAAGCCCATAAGAGCCTAGAAGTGGAACATCCTGAAGAATGTGGGATGACCAAGAAGAATAGGAGAAGACAATTGAAGGGGAGGACAACCTCAAAGAATACACAACCTCTGAATCCCCACGGAAAGAAACTTTCTTCATCTAGGAATCTAATGAAGAAGAGGAAGAAGAAAAGATAAAACATGAAGCTCTGGGTGACAAAGCAATAGAAATCCAACACACCTATGAAGAAGAAGGTGATCATGAGTCACCTAAAGGAGAATCTTAGATGCCCGAATGGCTTAAGAAACAACTAGAGAAGAAAACCCCAACCCCAAAGGATCTGAGGGCAAGGCTAGAGGCCATCTTGGCTTGAGCACAAATAAGCATGAAGAAGGAGAAGAAACCAAAGGTCAGATCCCATCTGACAATGGATGCGTCTGGATCCAGGACAGTGCAAATAGCCACCCCAGTGATGGGAGAAGAAGGGGTAAGCTACAATATCTCCACCCTTAACTTGGGAACAATGACAAGGGAACAAAAGATCAAGCATCTCCAAGGGTTCGTTGCCACTATTGTGCATTAGATGCAAAAGGATGAGACCTCCAAAGAGGAGTTAAAAACACAAGTGGTTTATTTAACACCACCACAATTGCTGTCCAAAGACCATATTGAAAAATTGGAGAAAAGAAATAACTAGACAAAGGCCATGAAGGATTGGTTCTGGAAAGTGCTCTACAATGGAAACATGGGCATAGGCCGTACTATCAGGACACCGAAAAAGTTCCTAGAAGTGCAAAATATACTTGAGGGAATAAGGAAATTTTGCACTAACTTCCCCAAGATATACAAGATTATGTATCCCAAGCTTAAGGCTATTCTCAAGATACCTGATAAGTCCTGGGAGAAGGAGCTTGCTTTGGAAAAAGGTGACCATTAGCCCGTGGAAACATGGAAGCTGAGCCTAGACCACAGAAAAGAAGTATTGGAACTAGTGCTCCATGAAGTGGAGTTGGATATTGACTGGGTCAAAGAAATCAGGGTGTCTTGCGAAGAATATCTAAGGTTGATGATAGATTTTGATGTGCCAACTGTTGAGCTAGACCCAGAGAAAATAAAGCCATACTTCCATAAGAAGATGGAGAATGGAACCACGAACACACTCGTGCCATATTTTATGGGTTTTTTTGCATAAGCCTTCACCCTATCCAAATAGGTGATAACGAATGCATAAAAGTATGATAAGGACTGGGACGTACTCACTGACAGATCAAGGAGATTGAACTTTCAAGTAATCCAATTGGATATATTGGAGTGGAACAAGTTCTAGGCGTTGATCCTAAAGTTTTTGGAATATGCCACAATGAAGAAGAGTGAGGGAAATCCCATTATAGATGATGAGTTGGTCACAAAGTACCTATAGAAAAGGGAAATCAGCAAAAATACAAAAAGCCACAATGTTGCCACAAGAGGACAAAATTGGCTAAAGGACAAAATGTAATTTTTAATTGTAATATATTTGGGGGTAGGTGAAACCCTAATTTATAGTGAATCTTGGCCACACAATGAGATTAAATCTTGGCCATTCATTTTACTTTTTGGAAACCATAAATAGGGGGTCTCCTCTCATTTTCAAGAGGGAGTTAAGTTGTTGTAAAGACATGCTGCTAGAATTTTAATAGAAGTTCATTGGCTTTTGGTGGATTCTTGAGTTCCAATTGCATGTTACATGGTTCTTCTCTCATAGTTAATTAATTTGAATATATTTACTTCTTTTTTTATGAGTTTTACAAGTTATTAGTAGATTAGTTAATGTTGTGCATTGATATTGAAGAATTTTGTTGTGTGTTGGTAACCTTTCTTATCTATACTTTTTGATGTTTATTGATGGTAAATGGCTGTGTAAAGTTAGTCTAGACATAAATTGAAAGATGCATTAAATTTCTATCTTTTATTCATGCTTATGGTGAATGAATGGTTCAATATTTGGAGTCCTTAGAAGCTTGCACTAATTTCATGAAACTATGAAGTAATCTCGTTAAGTGGAATTCAGTTTTAGGAAGGATGTCTACAATAGGGTCCTCCATTATCACTGTTCATTGCTAGTTTTAGATCCAGGAACTTCACCTCTTCCTTGTCCCTTTTTTTCTTTTTTAATAGTGAATATTGACTAGGTTCATTGCACATTGTAAAGCCAAATTTGAAGCTAAAATAGGAGTTCTAAACTGTTGTTTGAACCTACAACAATTGTGCAATAACTTTCCCATCTCAAGAACTCTATTCTAAGATCCAATTCCCCTCCAGCTTAACTTTGTAAGTCTTCCCTGTTATTACTAGAAAAATCACATCAACCCATTGAGATAATCCAAGCTTGTTATGACTTGACACCCGAGAGACCTTGGGGTGATTTTTAGCAACTTGTTGGAGATTTCCTTTCAAGAGAGGTTATGTGCTTATGCATTACCTGTGTTGAGAATTGCATAAAACACCCATCAACAAGATTGATCAGAGAGAGTTTGAGTCCATGTGTAGTACCTACAGTACTATCACCAAAGAAGGATGGGGAATGGTGGATGTTTACAGATTCTAGATCCATCAACAAGATCACCATCAAGTATAGATTTCCCTTTCCAAGAATGGATGACATTATGGATTGTTTGAGTGGAGCTGAGTACTTCATGAAGATATATTTGAGGAGCGGATATAATCAAATATGAATTAGAGAAGGAGATGAATGGAAGTCAGCCTTTAAAACCAAGGAGGGATTGTACAAGTGGTTAGTCATGCCCTTTGGGATAACCAATGTACTAAGTACATTTATGCAGCTTATGAATGAGGTATTGAAATCATTTTTTGGAAAATTTGTTATTGTTTATTTGGATGATATTTTTGTTTTTATTAAGACATTGGAGGAGCACTTGGTGCATACTGAAGAGTTTTGAGAAGCTAAAGGAGGAGAAGTTGTTGATTAATTTGAAGAAATATACTTTTGTGAAGAGATGGTTGCTATATCTGGGCTTTTTTGTCTTAGCAGACGGTCTTAAAATGGACCTAGAGAAGGTGAGAGCTATCATTAAATGGCCTACCTCAAGGAATGTCACATAGGTAAGATCATTTCATGGTCTAACAAGTTTTTACATAAATTTTATGAAGAATTTTAGTAGTATTTGTGCACCTCTAACTGAAGCGATGTGAGGGGATATAAAAGAGTTTAAGTGGACAACAGGAGCAGCCAAAAATTTTGATATGTTGAAGAAGAAAGTCATAGATCAACCTATTTTGGCCCTTCCATATTTTAATAAAGTCTTTTAGGTAGATTGTGATGCTAGTGGCATTGCCATAGGAGCTATTTTGAGTCAAGAAGGTAAGCATGTTGCCTATTTTAGTGAGAATTTAAATGATGCTAAGAGAAAATATTTTGTCTATAATCAAGAACTTTATGCTATAGTTTAGGCTTTGAAGAAATGGAGACACTATTTGTTTCCAAAAGATTTTTTTTATATATTGATCACTAGGCTTTGTAGTATCTCAATAGTCAAGGAAAGTTGAATCAAAGGCACTTAAAATGGGTTGAGTTTTTGTAGAGTTATACTTTTGTTTTGAAGCACACGAGTGGAAGGTCAAACAGAGTTACAGATTCCTTGAGTAGAAGGAATATTTTTTTGATAGAAATGAATGTAGAGGTTGTTGGGTTCAATAAACTCAAGAGTTTTTATCCTAAAGATCTAGACTTTGTAGAAGCTTGGAAAGCTTGTTTGGAACCTGTTACATTGGATAGGATGAAATTGTTGGATTTCTTAATCCAAGATGGGATGTTTCTTAGAGGAAGCCAATTGTGCATTCTAAGGAGTTCTATGAGAGAGAATCTAATCAAGGAGAAGCATAGTGGATGATTGGCTAGACATTTTGGATGAGATAAGACAATTTATCTTGTCAGTGAGAATTATTATTGGCCATAGTTACAACAAGATGTGAAGAAGTTTATACAAAGTTGCAAAGTATGTCAGATGGAAAAAGGAACAAGTCAGAATACTGGATTGTATCAACTATTACCTATACCTGGCAGGCCATGGGAGGATATTAGCATGGATTTTTTTCTTGGCTTGCCAAGGACACGGAGAGTGCATGATTCCATATTTGTGGTGGTGGGTAGATTTTCAAAGATGGCACATTTCATCCCATGTCATAAGACTAGTGATGTTCATGTTGCAAAGTTGTTTTTTAGAGAGGTGGTGAGTCTAGATGGTCTACAAAAGAGTATAGTTTCAGACAAAGATACCAAATTTTTTGGTTATTTCTAGAGGACATTATGGAAGAAGTTGAAGAAAAATTTCAAGTTCAGTTCTACACACTATCCATAGACTGATGGACAAACAAAGGTGGTGAATAGGAGTTTGAGACAATGCTTTGAACCTTGAAACTTGATTTGAAACAATGCTTTGAATACTTGAATGGATCATAAAACCTACATCACCATATTATCACCAATAACATGCATGATGCAAGAAGAATTTGATGTGAAAATTGGATCTTTATTGCTGCAATAAATCTTCACTAAACCTACTCTTGAATGCCTTGAAATGCTCTTAAATTTCTCTTGAAAGTGCTCTTGATCTCATGAAAATCATCTAGGTGAAACATAGTGAATAGGAGTTTGAGACAAACAGAGGTGGTGGATCTTGAACCTTGAAACTTGATTTCAAACAATGCTTTGACTACTTGAATGGATCATAAAACCTACATCACCATATTAGCTCCAATAACATGCATGATGCAAGAATAATTTGATGTGAAAAATAGGAGTTTGAGACAAACAAAGGTGGTGGATATTGAACCTTTAAACTTGATTTGAAACAATCCTTTGAATACTTGAATGGATCATAAAACCTACATCACCATATTAGCTCCAATAACATGCATGATGCAAGAAAAATTTGATGTGAAAATTGGATCTTTATTGCTGCAATAAATCTTCACTAAACCTACTCTTGAATGCCTTGAAATGCTCTTAAAATTCTCTTAAAAGTGCTCTTGATCTCATGAAAATCATCTAGGTGAAACATAGTGAAATAACCTTATATTTATAGATATGTAACCTCATTCTCCTGAAATTCAAATAAATCAAGCTAACATCTAAATATAGATTTGAATATGTTAAAATACCACCAAAAACATAATTTAAATTTAGGTCCTAGGTCTAAGGGAGGACCCATTTTCCCATGGGTGAATGGGTCCTAGGCCACTCACCTAGGACACACATTGCTCAATGAGAAGTGTTATGTTTAGACATTAATGAATGTTGGGTTTCCTCTTCAGAAAATATAATTAATTAGGTTTGGATTTCAATTAAAGGGGCCAATTAAGGAAAATTAAGCACAATTAATTAAAGGAGCCCCAAACAAGTGTGAAAGTGTAAAGGGGTACACTTTACAACACTACATTAAGGCATAATTAAGTCCATTTAATTAATAGGTCCCTAAGCTTAATGTGAATATGTAAAATACATATTACAAAACTAAATTAAGGCATAATTAAGTTCATTTCAATACTAATTCCAAATAAAGTGTGAAAATGTAAAGGGATACATTTTTCTACACTACAACATATATAGATGTATATATCAGTTTTTAGTATTATAATGTATTGGTTTCTCCTTGGAAGTCATTTAGACAAGGTAACATAGGTATACCTCAATCCCTTGCCATTATTGTGTGTCCTCTTATGCCTACTTGTGGATATTTCAAGCTAACCCTTAGTTTTATTTGCACTTGAGTCATTTTTCTAGTTTCACTTTGTAAGTCTAATAAAGTTATGGGAGCATGTGGTGAAGGTAGTGCTCTCAAACCATGCATTAATGGTAATTTCTCTTGTTTATGCTTTCTTATCAATTGTGTTTATAAATCTACTTATACTACATGTGATCTTGTCTTCCATTTTTCTTGGTTCAATTATGGAAATATTACTAGGGTAAGTATATGAAATTTGTTAGGGCCAAACATATTTTATTTTGGAAGTGATACGTATTTATTCATGTAGATTTTCCTACCTAATGGGTAAATATATAAGCACCTAAAGTCATATAGGCATACATGGTAATCATATGATGATTTGGTAGCCTAACACATGACTTAGATGACAAATAATTTTCTCCCAATATATCGAGAATTAATGGAGTGGACAAGTCATCTCATAGAGCCCTTCTTTTCCTTCCATTTATGTTTGTTTACTATCTATTATTATTAAATTATTTATCAATTTTTTAAAACTATCCAAATTTCCCATGCCATAAAAATTCCCATCACAAACCCCATTGCCACATTTAGGACACATCCCTCTTGAGAAGAGGTAGTACTCTAGACAACCATTTCCTACACCTACTCTTTCCATGTGTAGGAGTGGTCTTGGTATACATGAGAAACAAATGTCTCCCTACTTTCAACTTATACATAGCAGTAGTGAGTTGGATTTCGGGACCATAATTTCATAGTTGATTAAAATTTAAGCCAAACATAGAAGGATTTTTTCTTTCTTTTATAGTGTGCCCTATTAGCTATTTTGTTTGTTGTATCTATGACTTGTCCATTCGACTATTTTTCTATAATTACTTTTAATTTGAATACTCAATCATTTTATAAATAAAAATGAATTGTGTATCTAGTTATACTTCTACCAATCTTATCTTATGTCATTTATATCTTTTCTCATAGGTAATTTAATTTTTTTTGTCTTGTGACATAGGATTAAGACATTTGTCATGATCTTGTCTAATCCTATGTCTCACCTTGGCTATATCACCAAGGGGTCTCACTTGTGAATCAATATAATTTCATTCTATCATTTGCATCCTTTCATAGAGTATAATTATTTTATAATAGTTGATCTCTATTGTACTTTCATAAAAGTTCCTAGATCTTGGGTGGCTACAATATTCAACCAAATATTGCATGGTGTAGAGTATTGTATACCAAATTTTACATGGTATTAGAGCTTGTGGGATTACTTCTTTTTAGTCTTAATTGAGATATATAGGTTGTATATATTGGTAGATCTTGAAAATTTTAGTGTGCTCTTCTCTTGCATTGAATGATGACTTGGAGAATCATAAGAACTTAAAATAAATACCCAGTTTGAGGGTTTTCTCTTTGTGGTTATATAGTGCAGGTCAAAATTGAAGCTTATTGGTGTAGATCTAAGCTCACCATTGAGTTCTTTGCATTCAAGAAAGTCGAATTTTCCTTTTATTTCATCTAAACTAGACATCTGAGGCCAAATCTATAAGGGTTTGAAGTTAGGAGGTGGTTGCAAGATCTAGGAGGTAGCTACAATTTTAGATTATTTTGGGCCAAAACAAACCCTATCATCACATCTAGAAGGCCCAAAAACCCTAAGATAAACTATCAATTCATCAAAATCAAAGAACTTTTCCTATAGCCCTTCAAGAAAAATTCCCCCCTAGATCATTCCTATGACCTTATGGTTTTCATAATTATATAAGCATCAACAAAATACTAGTATGATCAATAGAAAAAATATACTTTTTTTATTTTAATTAAAAAATCAAATAATATTAAAATTAAAAATTTGAGTACCCATAGGTACTATACGATGTAGTCCTAAATGATACTCACAAGATTCCCAAGTAGCCACGTGTCATGCATCCTTGTGGCTACAATAGTAGCACACCAACACAAGCCCCACAACCCTACCATCAATGGTCAAAATTTTCTAATGAATTTGAGAAATCATGCCACTACACAATATATTTCATTGATGCTTCCCCATAGGGAACATTTTGAGTATTTCATCATCACAATATAATATTTCATCAATCTCTTTATTGATATTAGGTTTAGGTTGGTAGATTGACCCCTATTTTGGTTTTCTCCTCTCCAATGACAAATTTGATTTCATAATCTAACTTTGAAGACTCATAACTTAGTCATCGGACTTTCTCAGAGATTTTATCTTTTGGGGTAGAATTTTGTGTTTTTTTAGTGATGCAATCAATTTTTGATTTTGGTAATTTTTATTTCAAAAATTATAGATTCTTATAAGTTTTTTGGAGTCTTTTTCATTTTGGATACTTTTGGGGCTCCATCTTGCTCATACAAAAATATTTTTTAGAGCAATTTTTTTGAAAGTGCATACATTTTTGTTTAATTTGTATTGGTGTGATCATTTTGATCCCATTGTATGTAAGAAATTATACTTTTGCAGCCAAATTTGACATCTATAATGATGCAAAGAAGGGGTGTAAAACCAAAAACAACCTAAATCAACCAATCTTGAAACCTTGAAACATCACTTGGTGGTTTTTTCCTCAAAAGCCTTCAATCCTTAAAGCCTAAAACATGGGGGCAGAAAATTGGGTTTTTTGTCATAACTTTCATTGAATACATGATATTTAAAATGTAAACATAGTTCTAGATACCAATTTTGGCTTTATACAACATACCAAAATTTCAGGGGTGGTCACTTTGTATGAAACCCTTGAAAAAATGACTATTCTTCTACCAATTAGACCTAAAACTTAAAGAAATCTGACCTAGGGCATCACCAAAACATGTGCTAATAAAAAATATGGAACCTAAAATTTTGAGGATTGAAAATATATACAATTATAAGCCATTCCACCATCTTTTAGGAAATTACACAATGGGAATGGCAAGAAATGCATTTTTCAAATCCACTAGGAACCCCAACTAGGGTTCTAGACTGTTATTAGAAAAATGGCCATAACTTTCTCCAAACTTAATGAAAAACCACCAAACCAATTAAAAATGAAAGATGATTCATTCCTCTATAAGATACAATCATTTTCAAGTCATAAAAATTTTGTACAAACCATACAAATCAAAAGAATAGTAAAAAGTGTGATAAAACTTAAAAAACTATGTTATTCATTCATCAAAATCTCCAATACAAGTTCTCCAACCCATTAAATCGAGTTGGAAAGACATATTAATACATTTTCAACCATCTTCACTTGTCTAACTGACTCCAACCAACCATTTTGCACCATTACACAAATATGACAACTTTTACAATTTTGCCTTGACGATTTTTAGCAACTTTTGTAATTATTTACCAAAGGACCTAGAACTTCACAAAATGGATCAGGATGACCCTAAATTTTCTTAGAATACCTTATAAGACTCCAAAACACCTAAACCAACCTAAAACTCAAAAATAAAAAAATGTCTAGTTATGAGGTTTATGGTGCCCCTTCACCATACTCCCGAGGAAAAGAAAAAGATTCAAGTCCACTAGAATGGAAAGCTTTAATATTGTGTAGCTTGGAATCCTTTAACTAATTGATCTAACATGTACTATGTTTCTCCAACTCATTCATGCTACTTTGTACTTGTACTTTGGTGAAACAAACCAAGAATTGTCTCATCTTAACTTTGGGACTCCTTAGTGCCTAACAAAAGTATTTACCCCTGTCAAAAGGAGCAATCATTCTCTCATATGCACCTCTGAAATCCTCTATCCACATTGTCTCAATAGTGAAAAATTTACCACTACATTATGTAGGAACATCAAACTCAAAGCCTTTGGTTTCCTTGGTGTGAAAGGATTCAACTTCTTGTGTAGCATTATGACCATCCCTATTGACTAGGTTTATTGCTACTATAAACTGCATGTCAGACTCTTTCCTCAACTGATAAGGTCTAATAACCTCAGAAAAATCTTGAATGGAATTAAGCGTTCCCTTACTCAAAGGAATTTCTCCTATCTTGTTTTCATACTCAAGGGTTTCAACTCCATAGGAAAAACACAAATAAATACCATAACTTTTTTTTTCTACCTTTGTAAGACATACTTCATAAATCTTCTTCATTGCCTAAGATTATATCAAATCATGCTTTCTTTCATTGTTACTCACTTCTTCATTTTGAAATACTTTACTGGAATGCACATCCTCAACCTCTTCAAGTGAACATCCCTAGTTTTGATTGGGTCTTTCCTCCTTTATCATCATATCATTACCTGCAAACACATACTCACACAAAGGATTAGTTTCAAAAATAGAAGATTTTCTTGTTTCTTCATATGCTTCTAGCACCATTCATTTCAACATATCTTGCAACTCATCTTCTGCCCTCTCCTCTAAATGATCTTCTTGATAAGCCATTTGAGCCTCTTTCTTATTGGAAAATTCCAACCATTTTCCTAGTGATGCAGAGTAGGGAAGCAAACTACAAAAAATCACAATTCAAAGTGTTTCAACCCACTTTCCAATCTTCAAAACTGTATCTTGGCACATTTTCTCAATTCCTTCCTATTTTCCTTATAGCATGGAAAATAGTGAATTTTCTCCACAACCTTCAAAAGAAAACCCAAACCCACCAAATAATAGACATTTTAGATACCCATTAAGGAATTCTTTAACATATATTAAAATCTGATGGGTCACTTTGGACCATAATCTCCAAATACCTGCTGCTACAATACCCCTTAGGCCAATTAGGCCACTTTTCCATATCAACTCTACAAAATTCTTCACCAAAACCTCCAAAATCTATCCCAATACTCTTAATAGGTTGCAAATGCTTAGAATCAACAACTTTCAACAAGGGAAATGCCCAAAAAGTCATTAAATTACAAAACCCTCATTTAGGCTTGTTTAGGCTAGGTTTCAAGGGGGTTTATTGAAACTCCACACTCCAAACCCATACTCCACTAACCAAACCTTAAAAAACTTCAAATATAGTCTACACATGCTTATTCCACCATTAATTGACCAATCCCAAAGGATTTTATACAAACCCTAGCATCTAGCCATCAAATTAAGCCAAAACTCATAAACATTCAACTAGGGTAGCAATCAAATTCCATCCAACCACCTCCCCTGATCTTAAAAACCATAAAGAACATCAAACTACTCCTAATTATTCCATTCCACCAAGCTATCACAAATTTTACTTGGTGGAATGGCTTAATTTTCCATTTTACCCTATATCAAAACCCTAAATTCTGAGTTTTCTAGCCGCCTGCAGTAAATTGGTCACCAAATCCTTCAAATTTGATGAAATCCAATCAAACCAAAGCTAAAAAGCTCCTAGTTCACTCCACCATCAAATTCAATTCATTTTTTATCAAAAAAATTTAGTACGAAACTGTGCCAGCACCTATAGCAGCAAACTATAATGAAAACATAGAAAATTCAATGAAAACAGGGAAATTTTATTATTTTTAATTTCACATACAACTCTCCAAAATTTTCTTAAGCCTTTCAAGGAGTTTTTAAAACTTTTTTAATCCAAACACATCAATTCAAAGTGATTTTTGAACTTCCTAACTATTGGTCTTCCAAACAACACAAAATTTGAAAAAGTTGATAATGCAACATTGATAGCATTTGCACAAACATAACTACTTAACTAGAACCAACCCCTAGATGACTTAAATATCTCAAATGGTTTATTATGACCTTATTTTCATGACAAAAGACTTAACACACCTAAAACATAACATAATACCATCACATGACCTCATTTACATGAAATGGACATGGTGCCCTTGCACCATACACCCAGCCAGAAAAAGATCTCAAGTCCCTTGAGGACTATATTGCATTAGATCATGCTTAATCATTTCACCTTGTTCTCCAAATGCTCCTTTTTTTGGTAAACCTTTTCACTATATTAATTATTGAAGACTTGCATCATTCTTTGTGCTCTAGAACTTTTTACCACCTAGACACTGATTCATCTTCACAAACTAACCTGATGAATGTTCTCTTATCTTTCCCTTATCTAGAATTAATGCTAAAATTTCCTTCATACTTGCAAACACATCTCTACCATCCTTTTTTTGAACTGCTTTCCTTTTTACCTTTGTAGCATGTCTAAACTGACCTATTTGTTCTTGCAAAACACCTTGAAGCATTCCATCTTTTCCTTTTATCGCTTTCATTAGATTCTCTGCCCCAAGAGCCTATGTCTTATCAGACTTACTCACCCCTGTATTGACAAAATATGACTACCCACTAGACTCTTTTACAACCACTGAACAAAGCACTATCCCTTCCATAATATCAACATGATTTTCTAACCCATCTTGCATTCCCATAGTCAATTCATCCTTGACCTTCTCTTTATCTATTTTGGACATCATCCCATTATCTTTTCCTTCTAACATTGATCATTCTTCAAACTCACTATCTTAGCACCTTCATTGTTAGTCAGGGTTGCAACTCTTCTTGTTTCCCTTCCTCAAGCTTGAAAAACTCCTTCTTACCCAACATTATCACCTTAGTTGCCTTGGTCTACTCCCTAACATCTTCTTGCAATGGAGTCAAAGTAAAATTATTACCATCCTTTTCAATCTGATAAGTATTATCCCTTCCATCATAAATTGCATGTCTATCAAACTGCCATGGTCTTCCAAGCAACAAATGGCAACAATCCATGGAAAACACATCATAAAGTATCTTTTCCTTATATCCACCAATGTTAAACTCAACCAAAGCTTGTTCATTCACCAAAATAGATTGATCATCATTCAACCAAGATACTCTATAAGGTGTTTCATGAGGAGTCTTTTCTAATTTCAGGTTATCAACCATTTCAATTGATACCATATTATTAGTGCTTTTAGAGTCTATCACTACTTTACATACCTTTCCTTTGCACTTGTAGGTGGTCTTGAAAAGTGTTCTCCTTTGTGTTGATTCTTTCTCCTTTGATGCCTTAAGGAGTGTTCTTCTCACCATCAAGGATTCCCCAACTTCTGGAGTAGCAAGTTGAGTAGGAGAATTAACACTCTCACAATCCTCCTCTTGCACCAATTGTACCATTTTATCACCACCACTTGAAGTAGAGCCTTATTTCTTTGGACACTTCCATGCTTGATGCCCAAACTAATTCCAATGGTAACACCTTCCTAAGAATGAACTTGAACTTCTACCTCCACTAGATCTTCCTCTAAAGCCTCTAAAACCACCTCTTTGATCAGCAACTTGGTCTTTAACTTTGCTTGCATCTTCTTGGTGTTCATAAGTATGCCTTGTACCTCTTCCTATATTAGTGTTTCATTTGCCTCTTCCTTGTCTTTCTTGTCTTCTTTTAAGTTTCTCTATTACACTAGTAGCCAATTGAAACATTCTTCAATTGTCTTTGGAGTAGCCAAATTCAATTCATCATGAATTTTTAAATCTCAACCCATACATATACTTTTCTATCTTTTCATTTTCATCTTCAACATGACCATCCCTAATACTCAATTTGTGAAATTCTTCAGTGTAGGCCATGACATATTTATCCTTCTACTTCAAATTTTGTAACTTATTAAATGTTTGAATTGCATGATCACTTGGCAAAAATTGACTGTTGATCTTTGACACCATCCTATCCCAAGAACTATTTTTTTCCCCTTCAATATTTCCTCTTGAACATAATTCCACCATGTCAAAGTAGGACCTTTCAATTTGGTTGTAGCAAATTTTACCTTCTGATCTTCTGCAACCTCCTTGTACTCGAAGTAGTTATCCAATGCATCTATCCAGTCCAATACCTCTTCAATATCCAAATTTCCATTATAAATTGGCACATCTATTTTCCCACCAGAAGCATCTCCTCTAACAATCTTTAGCATTTTCACCATCCTCTCATCAGGCTCCAAATCATCACCTTAGACTCTTCCACTTGGAGGGTTTTCTTCCTCACCCTCTTCCTCTTCCTCTCGGTCACTTTCCTCTTCAATGGCCTTTCCTCTTATTTTCTTTGTCTCCCATGCTGCAAATCTAGCTAAAATTGCTTCTGGTGTTTCCTTTAACAATCTTATTTCCCTACCAAGGGCTACAATTCCTTTAGGAGGCATCTTAATCTTTTAAACTACAACTTTCCTTTACTCAAACTTCAATCTTTTTCCCTTCAAAAGACCTAACACCTCTGATCTGATACCAATTGATGCAGAGCAGAGAGACATACTACAAAAAATCACAATTCAAAGTGTTTCAACCCACTTTCCAATCTTCAAAACCGTATCTTGGCACATTTTCTCAATTCCTTCCTATTTTCCTTATAACATGGCAAATAGTGAAATTTTTCCACAACCTTCAAAAGAAAACCCAAACCCACCAAAGAATGGAAATTTTAGATACCCATTAAGGAATTATTTAACATATCTTAAAATCTCATAGGGTCACTTTGGACCATCATCTCGAAATACCTAGTACTATGTTGCCCCTTAGGCCAATTAGGCCACTTTTCCAAAGAAACTCTCCAAAATCATTCACCCAAACCTCCAAGCTCTATCCCAATACTCTCAATAGGTTACAAATGTTCAGAATCAACAACTTTCAACAAGGGAAATGCCCATAAAGTCATCAAATTACAACACCCTCATTTAGGCTTGTTTAGACTGGGTTTCAAGGGGGTTTATTGAAACTCCACACTCCAGAACCCTAGTCTACTAACCAAACCTTCAAACATTTCAAATATAGTCTACACATGCTTATTCCACCATTACTTGACCAATTCCAAAGGATTTCATACAAACCCTAGCATCTAGCCATCAAATTAAGCCAAAACTCACAAAAAATCAACTAGATCAGCAATCAAATTCCATCCAACCACCTCACCTGCTCTTAAAAACCGCAAAGAACATCAACATACTCCTAATTATGCCATTCCACCAAGCTATCATAAATTTTACCTAACGAAATGGCTTAATTTTCCATTTTACCTTATCAAAACCTTAAATTTTGAGTTTTCTGGCCGCCTACAGTAATTTGCTTACCATATACTTCAAATTTGATGAAAACCAATCAATCCAAAGCCAAAATGCTCCTAGTTAACTCCACCATCAAATTCAATGCATTTTTTATTATCAAAAACCTTTAGTACGAAACTGTACCAACACCTATAGCAGTAGACTATAATGAAAACACAAAAAATTCAATGAAAATAGGGAATTTTTATTGTTTTTAACTTCACATACAACTCTCCAACCTTTTCTTTAAAACTTGTTTCATCTAGACACATCAATTCCAACTAATTTTTGAATTGCCTAACCGTTGGTCTTCCAAACAAGACAAAACTTGAAAAAGTTGCTAATGCAACATTGACAACATTTGAACAAACATAACTACTTAACTACAATTGAACCCTCGATGACTTAAACATCTCAAATGGTCTATTATGGCCTTATTTGCATGAAAAAATACTTAACACACCTAAAGCCTAACATAAAACCATCACATGACCTCATTTACATGAAATGGACATGGTGCCCCTACACCACCTAGTTTGCTCTCTCAAGCAACTATTGCATCTCAAGATCCATTCTTTTTTGTATTTCTTCCAAGGTGTGCCTCAACTCTATTATCTCTTGCTAAAAATTTATATGTTCTTCCTTCTCGTTTTCTTTCTTCATCTCACTTTTCTCTTTTCTCATCACTATTTTTTTGTTTGGTACCTCCTTCCTCTACAAGTTTCCATGGACAATCCTCCTCAACATTTTCATTCTTCTTTCTCAAGAAAGTCTCTTTCACCTTGCTTCTTCTCAATGTTGCTTCTTTTCTTTGTGATACCTCACCTTAGGCCTCATTCTTTTCCCTGGCCTAGTCTTTTGGCATCCATGTTCTTGCTTCAACCTGAAAAAAGACAACACATAAACTCCAAAAAATTTATTTCCCAGTTCTTCAGGCTCTGGTACCAATTTGATGTAGAGAAGGGGGTAGACAACTCAAAACAACCTAAATCAACCAATCTTGAAATCCTAAAACATCACTTGGTGGGTTTTTCCTCATGATGCAGGAGCATCTAGTGGTGTAAGGGCAATCTTGCACCACCCAAAAATAGTTAAATTTCAAGTTTCTCAATTTTTAGATGTTTTTACATTTTTGGATACCCTTTTCATCATAATGAAATTTCCAATTTATGGTTTTTATTTTTTGTTCCTGGGTGGAAAGATATTGCAGTTTTAGTTTCCCAGATTTGCACCTAAAAATCTTCTGAGTTAGATTTGAGGCACTTAGAGTTCCCGGATCAGCCCCGAAACTTGCCGAAATTGGCATAGAAATTTTGAGTGCGTTGTTGACTTCGTGACCTTTCCAACGGTTCAAATGGTTAGCGAATCGGAGTCCCGGACCAAAAGTTATGGCTCCGGGAAGTTGGCGCACTTTCTAGAAGATACAATTGCAAATGTTCTTTTGAAATTTGAACTTCAAGTTGTAATTTTTTGGCACCAAACTGCCTAAACTCAAATTTGAATTTTTTTTGGCTCCAAACTAAAGAGGAGCTCTATTTATGGGTGGGTTTCTAATTTTTGGGTAACTTTTTGGGGAACAAGTTTGCATATTGCAAAAGGGTTATTTTGTAACTATCTGTAACTTGCATGTGTTGTAGAACTTGTGGATTTGAGATCCTCTACATGTAAGAAGCTCCATTTTCTGAATAATAAAATTATTCTCTTATTTTTGGGTTATTTTCTATGTCTCGGGTTGTGCCCTCATCACCTCACAAGCCTTCAATCCTTAAAGCCTAAAACATGGGGGCAACAAATTGGGTTTTTTCGTCATAAATTTCATTAAATACATGATATCAAAAATGAAAACACAATTATAGATATTCATTTGTGCTTTATATAACATACCAAAATTTTAGGGGTGGTCACTTTATACGAAACCCTTCAAAAATTGACTATTCTTCTACCAATTAGACCTAAAACATAAAGAAATCTAACCTAGGGCATCACCAAAACATGTGCCAATCAAAACCCTAGAACCTAAAATTTTGAGGATTGAAAATACATACAATGATAAGCCATTCCAACAATTTTTAGGAAATTCCACTATGGGAATGGAAAGAAATGCATTTTTCAAATCTACTAGGAACCCCAACTAGGGTTTTGGATTGTTATTAAAAAATGGCCATACCTTTCTCCATAATTAATGATAAACAAAAAAAACTAGTTGAAAATTAAAGGTGATTCATTCCTCTACAAGATAAAATCATGTGTATGTCATAAAATTTTTGTACAAACCATACAAAATCAAAAGAACAATAAAAAATGTGATAAAACTCAAAAAATTGTGTTATTCATTCATCAAAATATCTAATACAAGTTCTCCAACCCCTTCAATCAAGTTGGAAAGATATATTAATACATTTTCAACCATATTAACCTATCTAACCAACTCCAACCAACCATTTTGTACCATTACACAAATATGACAACTTTTACAATTTTGCCTTAACAACTTTTGTAATCATTTACCAAATGACCTAGAACTTCCCAAAATGGACCAAGATGACCCTAAATGGTCTTAAAATACCTTATAAGACTCCAAAACACCTAAACCAACCTAAAACTCAAAAATGATAAAAATGCCTACTTATGAGGCTTATGGTGCCCCTGCACCATATAAGCACTAAGATCAAGCCCATTTCACTATTTTTGGCAAGTGACACCTTTAATTTCACTAAACATAAAGTTATAGATCATATATTGTTGGAGGGTTCCATTATTGTGTATTTTTAGGGAGGTAATCTTATGCTTTGAGTTTCAACTAATTGATCATAAGAAAACTACATTGTTTGTTGAATGGGAAAGTTATGGTTGTCTTCATGATAAAGAGACTTCTCCTCCTATAGATATTTCTATTTATAATTTAGTTTCTATGGATCCTAATCTAGATTTAAGGGGTTAATATTCTTAATCTATGAGTCAACATCTTGAGGTTGAGGAGTATAGTAATCCAACATTGGTAGAACCATTTAATCTTCAAATTTAGGAATAGAGCATGGAAACTTTGGGGAATGATAAGTGTAGTCAAATTATATGTATTTATTTACATCTCCTTCATAATTTATTGCATTTGATGATGATTTTTGATGAGCCATAGAATTTCTTAGTTTCCTATTGATATTTGATACTTTTATCTTTATTTTCTACTAAACTTTGAGACATGTTACCAGACCTTTCATAATTAAATTTAAGTAGTTTAAATAATTTTAAATTGAATATGTTATGTTAATGTGTGTATGTATGAGTTATGAATGTCCATGAATTTTAGTAGGACTTTATGTTTTGATTATGGTTGTAAAAATTGAGAATTCCTTTGGAAATAAAGACTAACATTTGCAACAAGATACCTGACAATCCGTAGCAATGGGATTTTGAACCTGTAGGATAAGGATTACAATTCAATGCAAAGAAGGAGTCAATCTACTACAATGCGACCATTTTCAAAAGAAGATGGAGGTGATCATTTAATGATCAACTCATGGATCACCAAGCATTACTTTTATCTTACAATAAGACAACCAAGAGAAGAAATTTGTTCTCAATAGGACTATGAATTATAACATAAGCTATTTTGTTGGGCATGCTTTCTGTTATAATTGTTAAACCTATTGAGTACAAAGTACTTGTTTGATTTCTATACTATTTTGTTAAAGTTATTATTTTCTATTTTGAAACTCAATTCTCTTCCAATTATTGAGGAAGATTTGACATTTGTTTATAAGTTTTCTTTTAGTTCATAGATAGTTGGACTCCTTCAAGAAACCTATGTACTACGATACCTTATCGAGGAGGAGATCTAGATCATATATGTGATATATTGAAAATAATTTCTAGATATATTATGTTCAAAAATTCTATGTGTGATTAAGATGAAATAAAAAAGAAATACTTTGATAAATTATTGGACCTAATTGAACACTTAATTTCCTAAATTATGCATTCCATAGCCCATTTAAAATGTTTTTTGACAATTTTCAAGCATAAAACAAATTCTCTCATTTAATATTTTGTCCCCAACTCCTTAAGTTTTAGAAAATAGGCTTATGCCCCCTTATTTTAGCTCCAAATTCAAATATGTTGGAGTCGACATTTTATTATTTAAAATTAAAATATCTAAAGTCAATTGTCGGGATTTAATTTATGGGAAATTAGAATAATTGTGTATCTATGCATATTTATTGCATCATTTGAAAACTAACAAGAGAATTAAGAAAGAATTATTATCTTGAGAGCATTATCAAGCAAGTCAAGAGTAGCCATTAGAGGATTTATTGCAGCAATTCAAGATCCAAACATCATGTCAAAATACATGTGAGTATGTTCATGTTTATGTTTTCATATTGTTTGTGAGGTCTAACCCTTGTAGGTCTTCAAGAAATTCTAGAAATCAATATCTAAGCCTTGAGGAGATGTGTATGACTTTAGTCCTTCAAGGAAGCCATTAAAGGGTGGTGAGTTGAAGCACTTTTTGGATTCATCATTCCTTCCTATCATTTATCATTGACATTTCCATTATGGAAGTGGAAACACTAACACGGGGTTTGACTAAGGAAAGCCCCTAAATGGAACAACTTTTCTTCTCTATTTGAATGTTCAGGTTCCAAGTCTAAAGAAGATTGAAGATCAATTATTTATTGTTGCAATTGAAACCCTACATCTTGACAACTCACAAAAACTCATAGAATTATCTGATAGTGATCTGATAGTGTGACAAGTGGGAAACAAAAGTTGAGATCCAACATTGGAGGACTGGGAAAATAGATTTGAATTATCCCTACAAATAAAATTGCACCCTAGATGCCCATGTCTTGCATTTTTATCTCCAAATTTTTAGCATAGATGCATAGTATCCTACCCAGTCTATTTTTGTCTATGGTTGCTCAGGTCTATTATTTTTGCATCAAAATAGATATTTACATCATTAGGTCAATTGGATCATTGTATTTCATCCTTAGCTCATTTCATATTTGGTTAATGACTAGTTGAATCACCTATCAAGTTGTAAATCAATCACATATCTTGTCCAAATCCAATCAAACCCCCATTCCATTACATACATTACACACATACACATATATTCAATGAAACTAGGGAAAGGTGTTCAAGAATTTTCAACATTCTTGCACACTTGCATTTTGAATTATATTATAAAAAATTGAACAAAATTTGGAAAAATATTCATTTTTAGACCTATTTTCATATAGACACAGAAACCTTAAATAGTATTATAGACAACCAAACTTTGAAATTTGAAAAACCCTATCAAGAACATAGTTTCCTTGGGCACCATAGTCTTACCTTTTTTGAATCATATTTTTGTCAGATCTTTGTCTATTCATTATTTGTTTTCTTTTTCTATATAATTTATTTTGTTGAGTGTGCTACTATGACTATTTGATAGTTTAGTGTTCATGGTGGGCACACATAGTGTTTTGAAACTTGTATAAGTTTCATAGACTAGTGTCCTATTTCTAATATGTTGATGAGAAATAGTTTTAGACTTATAGCATCTTGTGTTGTTGTTACAACCTTTGTGGATCCTAAGTTTTCCAACTCTTTCACACAAGGTATTTCCAATACCATGCCCATTTTTTACTTCATCCATAATCCTTCCATGCCGATGACAACTTCATAAACAAGTACGAGTATGGATGTTGAGACTATTGTTGCACATGTTCTTGAAGAAAAACTAAAATAATTAGGAAAGGACTTAGAAGGATTGCAAGACTACCTAAGAACCAAATCCTTAGTCCGACAAACAATGCCTATAGTAGACAACTTAAAGAAACTGATCAATGATACCCAAGTATTAGAGGTGTTAGGTAGGCTATCCCATATTGTGGACATGAACATTCCTAATATGGTTAGTTGTGATCAAGCTTTGGGATACACTTAAAGCCAAGGAGGAAGTCAAATATCTCTCCCTACAACAATACCCTCTATTCCTACGTACACATTGGAATTTGTAGCATCAATGATACAACCAACAAGTGGCATAACTCAAAACTTAGGTTTCTCTAGTGTGCATCCTTATAGCTTCATGACATCACATGTGACACCCCAATCTTCATCCCCTCTTATAAATTTACAACATAGTAGTCCACCAAGTACTTATACAATCCTACCATATTCACCACATTCCTAAAACATGTCAAGAAATGACTCAACCATCAATCAAATTTTACAAAATGTAACCTCACTTCAACAACAAATTTCAACATTGAACCAAACTCAAAATGGAAAACCATCACAATATGTCAAAGGAGCCCTTTGTCACTTGGATTTTTTAAAACAATCATGCCTCTAAACACTGAAATTCCTATATTTGAGAAGTACAATGGTAAGAGATACCCTAATAGTCATATATCATCTTATACAATATTTTTTAGTGACTTCATCTTTGAAGATAATCTCTTAGCTAAACTCTTTCCTAGGTCATTGAAAGATACCGCCTTGGAATGTTTTTTCGTCATTTTTGAATAATTCGATTCATTCATTTAATGAACTTGTTGATGCATTCTTACAACATTTCCAAGAAAAAATAGGTCCACAAATCACATTAACTAATTTGGTGAGGTGTAAACAAGGAAAAAATAAAAAAGTGATTGACTTCATAGGACAATATCAATTACTATATTCATAAATTAATCTTACTCTTCCTGATGTGGATGTCCAAAGATTTTTCATTGGGAATTTCTAGCTCAGAATTAGGGATAAGATCTTATTGATGAGATATCTATTATTTACACATTTGTGTACGAATCTTTGTGACTATTTGAATGTAGTTAATTAGTATGAAGAACCATATCCATCAACTCCTATTTCAAAATCCAAATTCGTAGTGCACAACAACTATCAACCATTTAAAAAGAAAAAACAAAAACTTTATCCAGATAAACAAACCTCAAATAGCTAACCACATTGATCCAAAAGTTGCATCCATAAGTTCAGCTCCATATCAATTTATAGCAAGAGATAGACAATTCACACAATTTCTTGATACCATTCATTTGATTATGTTGCAACTTTTAAGAAATGACTTACTCCAATTGCCTCTTATTAGACCTATGGACATAGAAAAACTATTGAAATGCACAAGACAATTGAGAGGGGGGGTGAATTAGGTGTCACCAATAACATTCACAAATCTTAAACAATTATTAACTCCACATCTAATTTAATCTATTATTAAGTATGAGCAAGAAGTGCAAATAACAGAAAGCAATATCAACATAGGAAACACTAGATTTATGTAGAAAACCCAATAAGGGAAAAACCATGGTGAGGATTAACTCACAATATAAGAGTAATTGCAAAACCGATTACAAAGAGGCTCACTACCAAAGATAGGACTCACTACCTATAGATATGACTCACTTTCCAAAAGGGAGGCTCACTGCCTATAGATAAAGAAAGATAACAAAAAATCCACCACAATAACTTGCACACATCTACAACCTTGATCAGAGAATTGCAGACACCATCAACTCACTGCTTTTAGGAGTAAAACACATTAAAGTACTATTTCCTTAATTCACTTTTGCACACTCTTACTTCTCACACTTATGGCTTTTAATCCTTAACATCTTGTCTTATATTTATATTGATGAGAGCCACATTTCCAAGAACCCACATAAATCATAACAATAGATACCAACACAAAAGTTGTGAGACAGAAAAATGATTCACTTTCAATTATTTTTCAGAAAATGAAATTACAGATTCAAAGCTTACATGCTACAGCCTCACAGGCTTGATTTATTACAACAAAATCAACTCTGAAAAGAAAATATACTATTCAAAGCCACAATTTGCACTATCAGGGGCCCCTCTTCAACCCCCACTTAACCCTTTTTATTTTCCCCAATCACCGTCCTAGAATGTTCTAGAAAGTTCAAATTTCCCCTTTTTGTTTTGCACCAAAAGTCTCGTCATTTGATTTCTAGCCTAGGAAGAAACTTTTATGAAATTCACTTTTTAGAGGACCAACTTCATGGGTCCATAACTTTTGATTCAGGTGTCTGATTTGCTATTATTGCATATCGTTAGAAAGCTCTTGACAAGCTCTACAATGTGCAAACCGACCATGGGCCAGTTCAACCACTTTTTGAGTTGTTTTAGGGCTTCTAAAGTTATATATCTGAATTTTAAGCTACATTGGAGAAATTTCTTGGGACAAAAACTTTAATTTCTCGTAAACCATGCAAGGTATTGAGGTGATTCTTTCATGACTAGAAATTTTTTTTCAGCTCTACTCCTTGGGGTAAATTTTCATGTCCATACGAGCCCATTTAGGCCGACTTAATAAAAATAGTAAGTGCCCATTTTTCACTATTTTTGACACCTATCAGTATTATACCCCTTAAGTGCCATCATGGGACTAAAAACAACTAAAGAAAATAAAGAAAACAATTGTTTTAGGGTGATGCAAGATTTCCCTACATCGCTGGATGCTCCTACATCAAACACCAACGGTAATTTGAAAAGTGACCCTATCACTTCTTAGGAGTTAGAGGGAAACCATGATGGTTAACCTTAGCCTCAAATAACCATGATGAATCTTCAATAGGAATTCCTCTCCATTTCACCAAGTACTCTGCATATTGCCTATTTCTTGTGCTTCTACCCACATGGCTATCCAAGATTTCCTCTATCTCTTCCTTCTCTAAAGTAGTGCTAAAATTTTCCACTATTCTTTTATCAACCCCTCCTCTCCATCACCTTCATGATACTTTTTCAAATCAACAATGTTGAACATAGGAGAAATGTTTATTCCACTAGGCAACTCTACCCCATAAGAATTTCCTAAATCATGCTTCTTCAAAATCTTGCATAGTCCAAACTTCTTCATCTTTAACTTGTTGTATGTACCAATTGGAAACCTTTCCTTTCACAAATGAACCATGACTTCATCTCCTACCTGGAACTTCTTATACCTCTATTTCTGATCTACCTGAGCCTTGTATTGTGAGTTTATCTTATTGATATGTTTCTTCACCTCTTCGTGCAAATTCTTCAAGTGCTCAACAAAATGTTTAGCCTTAGCACTACTCTTCTCCCCTTTATCCATCTTTCTCAATTTAGAGGAAGTTCTTGGATTACTCCCATATACAATCTAGAATGGTGATTTACCAGTGCTCCTATTGATAGAATTGTTGTAAGAAAATTTTTCCTATGGTATAATCAAATCCCATCCCTTGAGCTTATCTCCAACTCAATATCAAGATCCACATCCATTGAAGCCATTTAATGAAAGTTGTAGATTTACATTCCAAGGTATATTCAAGGGTTTGGTGAGTTGTGACATTGAGTTGTTCATTCATCATTCCTTTCACGCTATTTTGTTTCATTTCAAGGTTTGATTACCAAAATGGGGTTTGACCAAGGCAAACCCCTATTCACCAAAAAAAAGAAAAATTCCCTTTTGATTTGTGTTTGTAGATTTAGGTGGAAGAAATATTGAAGATCTCTTGAAGAGAAAAAATGAAGAAGTTGTCATAAACATTGTCATCTCACAGAAACTCACTTGCAAAATTTATTTTTAGCTTTATGAAACTAAAACTTGGGAAAATTGAGAGATTCAAATCTATAGCAGAGGCTCCCAAAAGTTACAGATAAACCCTAACTCAAGACCCATTCACCCTTGGGTGAATGATGCAGTGCTAGGAGGATCACAATTAAACTCAACCAATCATTCAAAACAATGATACAAAATTCTTGCTCTTAGGAATTCTTGGATAACTTTGCAATAACACAACTAAGAAATCATCAAAAATGATAAACATACAAAAAACTTGATTCACTTGACAAATTTCATAAACTAATTCATCTCAAACAATGATTAAGTTCCTTCTAGATCATATTGGAAACATAGCCATGGTAGTCCACAATTTAATGCAACAAACTGTCATTAATAACTTCCACAAAAAAAATAATGAAGCCAATCGCTTCAGTGAGATTGAAGATAACATAATTACAAAATTTTCCTCCAGTTTTTATGAAGATCCAATGTTGGAAAAGAAATTTATTTAATTTTTCTCAAAAATACAAACCCTAGGTAGGGTTCAGACCATCACATTTTTCAAATTGCAAATTCTGCACAATATTGTTAGAATAGGGCAGTCTCACCAAAATAGCCATATCTCCCACAAAACTCAATAAAATTCAATGATAAAAAAATAACTGTAGACTAGAAATAAATTTATTTCCATCCATATATGATACTCCATGATATGAGTCCATACCAAGTCATATAATGCACAACTTCGGCCTGAAAATAATGTAAGAATCATAAAATGCACACAAAATTTGAGGTTTCCATTCATCAAACTTTAAAAATAATGTCTCCAACCCCCAATTCAAGTTTTTGGATGGTGTATTTATACATTTCCAACCAAAACCAACTATTTTCAACCACCTTTTGATTATTTTGTTGACAAAACACCTTAATGACACTTTTTGACAAGTTGCTTGACAACTTTCTTGAGCAACTTTTACAAATTTTACAATATTTGCCTAAATTTTACCAAATGACCAAAAATGGTCCTAAGCCACTTAGGATGGTCTCAAATGACCTTATTTACATCAATAAATTCAAAACAAAGGAAAAACCAAAGTTTCACAATATAACTTAAAATTGCATCAAGGGTGCTCCTGCACCAGTGAATGAGTCCCAGATTAGCTTCAGAAACTGACTTTTGGTGACTGGCACACATCATATTAACTCTCTATAATCTCTGATCTAATTTTTGGTTCCATCAATATTGAGCTTAATCTATTAGATCCAAGTTGCAGATTTGCATTTTGGAGTTAATTTACTATTTTTAGTTTTTCTCCCCAAAGTATTATTTAATCAAAACCCCCATCCTTGCAAAAAAAGGAAATCAATAGATTCACACTTTGAATTCATTCACCTAAGGGTTGTAAGTCATTTCATTTTGTGGATCTCATTTCCAAATGAAATAGAGGAGAAATAGGACCCTAATTGTTTCATCAATCCCATCACCTATTTTTCTTTGTTCCATATATATAATGCCAAATCAGGTCAATATTAAATTTATTTATATTAAATTATTCAAGATATTTTAAGCTCTATACTAACAATGACAATTTGAGGAAAATTTGAATTATATAGAGATACATTATTGTGAGGATTACTACTATGGTTGTGGCTTAGCCCCTTGGAGATTCCAAAAGTGTGTAAGATAATAAAATCCTTGTCTACACTAATTTATTCTTGTTAGATATGGGAATATTTAATCATAAAATTTAGGGACATTAGTGTTGGTATATGGCTTTGAGAGATTATTTTTGGCTTCTTGTGTTGTCATTGATGGCAACTGAAGTCAGCAGTATGGTCCACAGTGTTGAAGTTGCTCCTACCGGCAAGAGAAGTAAGAGACTGTAATCTACCTGTAGAAAGTATGAAGTACAGGGTATCCCATTGATAAGTTAATCTAAATACTTCACAGGATCACTATTTTGTGATGTGAATCCCTAGGGAAGCTTTTTTAGCATGTATGCTATCCTATTAGAAAGTTTTGTGGTGTTGCTTTAGTCAAAGTACGAGTTAAGAGTTTCAGAAGAATGATTTATTGTTTATTTTCTCACTCTGGCCGACCTATTGCATATGGTGTGCCGTGGATGTATGAGGAGTATGTGTCTAACTATTTATTATGTTTGGAATTTTTATTTGGGTCTCTACTATAGTCTAGCCAAATTGTGAGGGTACGCATCAATTACAATTAATGATTTGAGCCGACATGGACAAGAATTTTATATTTTGTTTTGAAGCTGACATATAATAAATTTCTTGTTAGCGGATATATAAAGGAGATCGGAAAATCATTTTGATATGATGATAGATGTAAGATGAAGTTGTAAGAGGGCGTGTGTGTGCGAAAAAGTATAGAACAACTATATGGGCTAATTTCAGAAGATTTGTTGAGCAAATTTTGTTTAAGCTACATAAGGGTTTTTGTAGGAGAACAGAGTAGAGCATAAGTGCAAACTGGATAAAAGATCTAGAATAAAATTGCATGCTTAATTGGAACTGAATCCAAACACTTTAGATGCTATACTCTCAGTTCAACATTTTTTTGTAATATCAAATATATTTTGTAAGGAAGTGAGCCTTCTCTTTTGAGTAGTGAGCTCTAGGTAGTGTGCTTGAATGCAAGTGCATTCCCTTTTATCATACTTTTAACAGAGTATACTTTATGGATTAATCTCCACCATGGTTTTTACCCTAATAGGTTTTCCACATAAAAATATTTGTGTTATGGTGCTCTTTAATGTGTTTACATGTTTCTTTTTGCTTATATTATGTGAATGCTATTGAGGGTTTATTTATTGTTGTTGATAATTTTAAGATCCGATTTGAATATCAAATATTGTCAAACACTGATTCCCCCCCCCCTTCTCAGTGTTCCTAGTGTCCAACAATTGGTATCAGAGTTGGTTCCTCTTCTAAAGTTTAACAACTTGAGGTGGATCTTGAATTACAATGGATTTTGGTGGTCTTCAACAACAACCTATGGTGGCACTTGATGATCTTGATCAGTCTAAAGCAAAGGTCATGGAACTAAAAGAAAATATTGTGGCTATAGAAAAATTCATTCAATCACTAAAGGATAAAATAAATGAGTCAAGGGAAAAGAGAAAGGAATTATGTGATCAGCTAAAGTAAAATGAAAGTAAAGGTCTGGATGATGTTCATTTGAATCAAACCCTAAGAGAAATAATGGAAGAATGTGAAAAGCTTGCTAAGGGCAATGTTGCTCTAAAGCTTGAAATGGAATCTATGGTGATAAAGTTAACCAAAGAGATTGAAGAAAGAAAGAAGAAAGAGGAGAATTTGGCCTAGTCCTTGAAAGAAAAATCTGAAGAATGTAGCAGAATTAATAGTGGATTCATTCAACTAGAGATTGAACTACAACAATCCAGAAATAGTGAACAAGAGCTTGAGAGATAGGTAGTCATTCTCAGAAATGAGCTTAATACTCCAAATGAATTCAAGAAGTTCAAGATAAGTTCTACTAGGATTGATGAGATAACTAAAGGACAAAACGAGACAAATGATAAGTGAGGTCTTGACTATGAGAAGGGTGAGAGTTCAAGATTTGAATAGAAGGACCCTAGAAAGAAGAACAAAGGCATAAAACATCTGGTAAGGAAACCAAATGCTCAGAAATTTAATGGATATTGCTTTGTTTATAATAAATTTGGACATATGGCTTCTTAGTGTAGAAGAGAGATAAAATTTAGCATCCCATCATTTTCTAGTCAATGTTTTAAATGCAAGAAGTTTGGTCATAAGTCATTAGAATGCAAAAGTATGTCTATCACTACAAGTAACATTAAATGTTATACCTGTGGAAGATTTGGACATGTTGCTAATGAATGTAGATTAGGAGGAAATCATGGAATGGATGGTATACATAGAAAAATCTGTATGCTACAATTGTAACAAACTTGGGCACATTGCAAGGTTCTACAGGAGCATAAACATGAATAAAAGAGGTCTAGTTTATCAAGCGAGAAACTCACAGAAAGACAACAAAGGAAAAAAAAAAGCATCAGTAGAAGAGATAAGAGATCAAATGAAGAAGAAATGGGTAAAGAAAAGTGAATCTGATGAAGGAAATAAGGTTATACCAAAAGTTCCCTCTAGTAATTCTTCCAACAATTGATTTCAGGCCAGTGGCCTAGGGGGAGTTTTTCATAAAAAAATATTTTTCCCCCTATGTATAGTTGGCACCGAATCGCAGGATATCGTCAGTTGTTGTGTTATTCATTGTCAAATGTATTAGAAATCATTTGTTGAGTTGGATGAAATCTTGAAGGTCCGAAGTCAGATTCTTCGCTTGCTGTCTGAGTTTGTAGAGTAACCGGAACTTCTAGGGCAACACATTCAATGCAGCAAAAATTTAAGTGTGTGAAGTTATAAAAGGGAATTTGAAACCCTCATTTGTCACTGTGCATTGAAGGAGAATAGTTGGAGAGCTCTTTTAGAAAAATTTTGAAGGAGTGAAAAGCCAATTTAGTGGAGAATTCTCCAGGTATTTCTATTGCTTGTCAATTTCATATCTATTTGGTGATCAGTAGAACCCTGTTCGGTACATAAAATGAAGCAAGTCCAAGGATTCGTAACTTTGGATGAATATAGCAGTCAAAAAATTAGGGATATAAGAAATTCATTGCCTATCATCAAATTGAAAAAGCTTGGAGTAGTGAAACATAGAAATCTAGACATCTGGAATGAATTCCCTCATTTTGTCAATGTGGAGTTAGTTTGGTTTATTCTGAACAAATTGGATGGTGATATCCTCACATTGGATAAACCTTATCAAATTTCTAAGGATGTAATAAAAAATATAATAGGTTTGTGCAAAGTTGGTGATGTTATGAAAAAGAAATTGATTCAAAATGTCGAAGTTGAAGCCCTAACTGGAATAACAGGAGATCAGAGGGCTCTGATGATTATGTCGATCAAAGATCCTTTAATGAGGTATATTACACATGAAATCTCATATAAAATCTTCTTCAAAAATAGAGAAGGATCAACCTCGGCAAGTGCAGTGTATATCGCTCACAAAGGTATAATTGAAGGTGAAGACTTTGACCTATGTGGTTTGATGAAGGATCAATTGTTGGAGAATGTACAATTGACGAAGGATATAGACTACTCTTTTAGGTTTGGTACCCTAGCTACATGCATTATGATGTATTTCCTGAATTGCTTGGCTCTGAATGACAATGTGGTATGGAAGGAAAATATCCCAGTTTGCAAGCAAATATTTGAGCATTTCAACTCTTTTGAAAATGGTGAACAAGTTTATGAAAAATTATTTAGGAAGTTGTTAGAAAGGTTTGGTGCAAGTGTTATTCCTCTTCTGGTAAAGATGGCTGAAGTTGGATCATCCTCCGGTAAGGTAGAGAAAAGGAAAAAGAGAGGAAGATAATTGGCTGTTGTCACTCCTCTGACACCCAAGTCAACAAAAGTTGAGGAAAAAGGAAAAATAGTTGTGGATATAGAGGATGAAGAATCTAAGGAGTATACTCCTAGAGATGAACCAAAACCAGGTGAACCAGAAGTGATAATAGCAGAAGATAGTGATGAAGAAAGTGCTCTATTTAAAGCACATATATTATAGATTATTCAAGATGAAGATGGAATGCAAAAGATAATTGATATATGGTTGAATGGACCATCTTATGAGAAGGACATCATTGAGGATACCCTAGGAAGATACTTTGTTGATAACAACATTGAATTGGAAAGTTTACAGAACGTACTTCTAGAAGAGCTGATTGAGTGTATCAAGGAGACTATGGACTCTATGCCTCTAGAAAAAAAAGAGGAGGAAATAATTTCCCATCTAAAAATGTAGTTTAGACTATCTCTTGCTAAACTAAAGAAGAAAATGAATGTTCTAAGACAATGCATTGACTTAGCCAATAAGATCTTCAATTACTATATTAAGTGGCCTCATGTGGTTGGTAAATACAAGGACAAGTTACAGGAAATGTAGAATGAGCTTGTCAGAATTGGATAGGACTACAGTATGTTTTTGGATTAGGAAGGAGAAGTTAAGAAGAAGATTCATGATCTATAGGTTGAGCATGCAAAAGTTTACTCTACCAAAAGTACTCTTATTGACGCTTCCTGGAAAGTGAAAGATCATACTGAATGTGAGCTAGAGCAAATGATTGAAATTCTAAAGAAAGGAGAAAATTTAAATGATGTCGTCACCATTTCTGAATCCCTTATCCAGATTATCAATAGGACATCAGAGAATAACAACTTGATTATAGCAATTGGGATTGTGGTGGACTCTTGGAAGAAATTTCTTCCAAAAATGAAAGTGAAGTACAAAATAATCTTTTGATTTGTGTTGTAGCCTTCCAAATTTTGATCAAACTCTCAATTTTGAAAAAGGGGAGATTAGTAAAAATTTGTTTTAACAAAAGAAGGTGAGAAGTGAAGTAAAAATTTAAAGGGGAGTGAAATTAGTGGAAGCTTTTTTATTGATGTCAAAGGGGGAGAGAATGCAATGAAAAATTCCCCGACATCCTAAGGAGGAGCAGTAATTTTGGTTTTAATGGGTTTTTGAATTTTGACACTTAGTCATTTTTCACTAAGTGCTACCATCAATGCCAAAGGGGGAGATTGTTGGCATATGGCTTTGAGAGATTGTTTTTGGCTTCTTGTTTTATCATTTATGGCAATTGAAGTCAGTAGTATGGTCCACAGTGTTCAAGTTGCTCCTACTAGAAAGAGATCACTATTTTGTGATGTGGATCCCCACAAAAGCTTGTTTAGCATGTATTCTATCCTATTGGAAAGTTTTGTGGTGTCGCTTTAGTCAGAGCATGAGTTAAGAGTTTCAGAGGAATGATTTATTATTTAATTTCTCACTTTGGCTGACCTATTGCGTATGGCGTGTCATAGATGTATGAGGAGTATGCATTTAACTATTTATTATGTTTGGAATTTTTATTTGGGTCCCTACTATAGTCTATCTGACTTGTGAGGGTACACATCAATTACAATTAGTGATTTGAGCTGACATGGACAATAATTTTATATTTTGTTTTGAAGTTGACATATAATAAATTTCTTGTTAGTGGATATATAAAGGAGATCAAAAAATAATTTTCATATGATGATAGATGTAAGATGAAGTTGTAAGAGGGTGTGTGTGTATGAAAAAGTGCAGAACAACTACATGGGCTAATTTCAGAAGATCTGTTGAGCAAATTTTGTTTAAGCTACAAAAGGGTTTTTGTAGGAGAGCAGAGCAGAGCAAAAGTGCAAACTAGATAAAAGATTCAGAATCTGTTTGTGTGCTTAATTGGAACTGAATCCAAGAATTTGTAGATGCTATACTCTCAGTTCAACATTTTATTGTAATATCAAATATATATTTTAAGGTAGTGAGCCTTCTCTTTTGAGCAGTGAGCTGTAGGCAGTGTGCCTGAATGCAAGTGCATTCCCTTTTATCATACTTTTAATAGAGTATATTGTGTGGAT
Source organism: Sequoia sempervirens (assembly GCA_007258455.2). NCBI lineage: Eukaryota > Viridiplantae > Streptophyta > Pinopsida > Cupressales > Cupressaceae > Sequoia > Sequoia sempervirens. The sequence goes on from VDFB02270651.1 coordinate 548,023,994, forward strand.
TAATCTCCATCGTGGCTTTTCCCTTAACAGGGTTTCCACATAAAAATCTTAGTGTTATGGTTCTCTTTAATGTGTTTACATGTTTATTTTTGCTTATATGACATGAACGCTATTGAGGGTTTATTTATTGTTGTTGATGATTTTAAGATCTAATTTGAATATCAAATATTGTTGAACACTGATTCACTCCCCCTCTCAGTGTTCCTAGTGTCCAAAAATTAGACTCATTAGGATGGTATCTAAATTGTGATCACATAGGTGTCTATTGTGCCTTGCATGTACATCCCATTTTACTTTTCATAAAATGTTGACTCCCTTTTCTATTTTCACTTTTATTTTAATCATGTTCCCCTAGTTCCTCTTGTTCCTTTTGTTGGTCATGGAGAATGTTCATTAATGTTAAATGATGGCTTGGTTGCATACCTTTCAAGTTTGTCATTTGTAGTCTTTTAGACCCATTTTCCTTATTAAATTTCCTTTTTTACATAATAGAAACTTAAGAAGGAGATCTAGACATCATGTGCTAATGTCTAACCTACTATAGACCCTACATTGAAATAAAAGTAGGGTCTTGTAGAATTTTGATGCAAAAGTGAATATCAAATTTGCATAAATAATACATTGAGTAACCATATCCACTCTTGCATCATTTTCTCACAAAATTAGTATAATTGCTTTTAAAACTTAGGGGTGTGATTTTGTAGACTTTATATGTCTTACCAAATATCTAATTCACATTGTCTAAAATTGTCTTAATATCTAGTCCTTTCCTAAAGAGTTCCTCACATTCTATTAATTGCTAAGGCCTTCTGTAAATTTGAGTTATAGACTTTTTAAGTAGATGTAGACATATTCTATCATTTTTTAGATCTCATGGTCTCCTTTGGTTTATCAAATCTAGTTAGAATTCATTACCCATTTACTAAAGAATTATCTAGAAGAATATAGAAGAGCATATAAATGTTCATTTTTTTGGATCTCAACCACATGTATGTAAAATTTTGTAGGTCTATGTAATTTTTTTCTCTTGTGATGTTATTGTCTTTGTGTCTCACATTTTATAACAAGTTTGAGAAACTCTAATTGAGTTTTAAATTTATCATAATTTTATTGTGATTGGTCCTATAGTATCCCCTATCTATTAATCATTCTTTCGTATCCTCAAAAGGTCCAAAAAATTCTAAGTGTTGAAGTTATAGGGTCTAAAACCTTCACTCTTATGTGTTATCAATGTTTTATCTTGTCAAAGTTTCTCATACCACCATGCTCTTCCTATTCCTATCTATTTGCGAATGTAAAATTCTTCGAGCTCCCTTCGGGTGTTTTTTGTGCTTTGCTAGGTTCTCGCCCCTACCTCATATATTAAACATGCTACCCTTAGCCTTTCATTGGCCTTCTTTTTGCTATACTCTTTCGGCTGCTTCCACGTGTCTGCCCAACATTCCTCATAGCAAAGGATTCCTTCGATCTTCTATCAGCTCCCGCTATGCTCCCATGTGTCTTCACTGAAGGTTGTTTATAACTACTTCCCTTCACTTCCTCATCAGGCCCCGCCTGTGTGCCACATAGCCTCCTTTTGCATAAAAAAATGGTGGACCCCACAAATGGTGGCGATAATAAACATTGTTGCTACATGTCATCCCAACACAAGCTTTCAACATAGAACTGAAGGAATGAACCATGGGATGTGGCATGTTGCCACCTATCTCCTTGCGGGGACTTTATCAAAAGGAAAGAGTGAAGTGAATGCCAAGATGCGATATGCTACCGCATGTTCTAACTACCTCCGCTAGGAGGTGACACTTGTCTACTCGGGATATCCTTGGACCACTGCCATCATTTGTAGGGTATGCATCTAGCTGGGAAGCATCTACATGCCATGGCCCAAATATTTTCTATTTCAATGGTCGAGGGAAATCATTGCTATAGCCATCATTTCCAAAAGATACTGAATATTTTATGTTTCAAGCTCGCCAGGCAGTGGATTATTGGCTATAAGTACTACTTCTCGCTTTATAAAGCGAGTTATGAAGATGCAAAAAAAATAGAGAGAGACACCAGGCATTTAGTATTGTTTTTAAGATTATTATATGAAACTTTCAGACTGTTCCATTGTTCAACCTTTCTATTTTTTTTATGTTATTTGATAAGACATAAATGCTATGCCATTATTGTCTGGATTGTTCATATGCAAGAAATTCTATGATTTTAAATACAAATTGCTGATTTAGATCATGTCTTTGACTCCTCTTTTTCAGTGGATGTATGTTATTATCATTTTATGTCATTAGATGAATTGTTCAGATCTTTTCTTTTGATTTCTATGATTTTGGAACATAACAAATTATTGAACGGGCCCTTGAATTTATTTCCAAAGGATAGATTTACCGTTCCTTTATCTACATCTTAGCGCATCGCCTTAGATTTTCATTTTATATATCTACTTCCTTTTCCCATTCCAAACCCCAGTTACAGAAGAAGCTGATTTCTTTAAAAATCTGGAGGTCACTCAGTTTAGTGCACTTGGTCCCCCCATTAACTGAGTTTCCCATAAAGGTTGTTACCTTGCCAATTTTTGGCATCAACAGTTCCCTTTTTTTTGGAATTCCCGGTAGGACTTGCTTAATTGAATCTCAATTCAAAGAGGGTGTATGAGCCATCAGCCTATTACTAGGTCCCAAACAATGAATAATCCTGATTTGTTAGTACCGCCATTAGGGACAGTACAGGCCTCAACCCAATTAGTGAGCATTCTACTTCCTTTGCCCCTACTACTAGCCATGTTTCTTGCTGCTAATAGAAATTATGTGGCATGGGACGTTGGAAGTCCTCTTATTGCACTAGTAGCACCTACCGTTTGGGCCCCTATTCTAGTCACCACTCTAAAAGCTATACCTAAGTTCACCAGAGATGGGTCAAGAACGTCATTTGAACATCTGCAAGATGTTGCAGACATATGTTTGGTACATGGAATCACAATCCAGAATGTAGCACTAAGGTTTCTTACAACTTCTTTGAGGGGTAAGGCACTGGATTGGTACTGCAAGCTACAACCCAATACTATCGACACCTGGTACCAACTCAAAGATCCATTTTATGAAAGATTCTCTAATGATGCAGATAGGTCTTCACAATATCACCAGCTAGAGATCATCAAACAGGTCCCATATGAAGCCATCACTCACTTATATGCCTAGTTTCACATAGCCTAGCAAAGAATTCAGGCTGCAATCCACCCACCAGACGAGCTAGCATTCATGTTCTACCTCAAGTCCATCAATGCTGACATTTCAATGATGATCCAGTCACTTGGCAGAACCACTCTACTAGATGCCTACAACGTCGCAATTAAAGTAGAGAACAATATGATTGATGCTAGGAAGTTTTGGCCTTGGCCCACCATGCCTATATTCCCTGAAGTGTCAGTTCCTACTCAGGAAATGTTGTCTACTAGTACACCTGCTCCTCTCTAGTCTATGTACACATATCTGAGCATACTGCAAAATGTTGCCTCCACATCTGGTTCTTCAAAGGAGGATATGAGTGATATCAAGGAGATGCTACAGGTTATGGCCAATGAGATAACCATTATCAAGTGTAATCAAGTTGTGCCTCTGAAGCCAACCTATTAGAAATATCAAGGTGGAAGGTCCTCTTACCAACAAAACCAGTTCCAAGGAGGTGCTCACAAAAATACGTAGGTGCAAAGAATGAATCAAATAGTGTCAGTACCCACTCCAGTATAGAGCACCAACTTAAGCTCGAGTAGAGAGCTAACCACAGGGAAAAATAATTTAGTCAATGACACCAACCCCTGGTGCTTCCCTTACAGTGACTCACATATGACCTGAAATTTCTCGCATAGAAATCTACAACAAAAAGTGGCAGAGCAGCGCAACCAAGGTGAAATGTCGAACCATGGAGGTTATGTATATGCCTCTCCACAAATGGAAAATGTGGTACTCACTGCTCAAATCCAAGGGATGTCTCTAGAGCAAGAAATAAATATTTCTCCCGATCACACACTCTTCTCATGGATGAAAGAGGAAGAGGTGGTGTTCGCCAATTATGTATCCATGTCTAAAACACCACAAGTACAATCCAATTACAACACTCGCTCCAAAAGGAGATTCACAGGTGAATTAGTCATTCCATAACTAGTCAGTCTACAGCCCAAAAGTGCATCCAACCATATGACTAGTACCTCCACAATGGTGCCACAATGTCTATCCTGAAGGGAAATTGTTATAACAAGAGCTAAGGAGTAGAAGCCTCCAAATATTCCACCATTGAATGTGGTGGAACAATTAAAGAGATCATCTACTAATGTGTCCCTATGGGATATCTTAGCCATTCTAGAGTAGAATACATTGCTACAGAAGGCTCCCTAAGAGGATCCAATCATTGAACTAAAGGAGAAAACACACAAAGGAAAGGTTGTTAATCAATCACCTCTTGCTAAAGTTCTCAAAAATAACACAACAAAATCCCCTATTGAGGTAAGAGATAAGCCAAAGTCTAAACCCTTCTTCTTAACTCTCATTGTAGGGGAGAAATTATTACATAATTCCATGATCGACTCTGGTGCTAGCACCACAATCATGCCCAAGCAAATAGCTGAGGCCTTAGGACTTAGCTACGAACCTTTAAATAAGGAATTTATGCAGCTTGATGGAAATAAAGTTGAGACTGAAGGCCTCATTAAGCACCTCCCATTAACTCTATTTGCTTTCCCTAGTATCATAGTTCCACAAGACACTATGATCATAGATGTCCCCCCTATGTCTGGTCTCTGCCTATCCCTAGATTTTAATTCAAAAATGGGTGGGTATCTTTCTCTATACTGATCACACTTGATCCTAAGGACCAATCATGGAGCCAAAAAAAAGATAAATTCTAAATCTCTGCATTCGAAACATGTGGCCGATGAAGCCAAAATAAATTTAGAGGTTGTCCAAACCTATTTCACTTAGGAAGAAACATATTGTACTGAGCTGCTAGAAGATAAAAAGGTGACCGAAGATCAGACTGATCAAGAAGAGGTCCTTTTGAGTGAATATATAGATGTTGACCCTTTTGGAAACTATCATGCTACTAGGCTAGGCACCTATGTCATCTATGACAAAGATAAAATGCTTTTGAAGGTCATTAAGGAACCCAAAAGTAACCAAGCCTCAGAACTATAGATGCTCCACTTTGATGGAACAAGATACAAAGTGGGCATAGGAGCCGGGATATGTTTGACATCCCCACACAATGAAAACAAACTTCATTCTTTCTGCTTTCAATTCACTTGTTCAAATAATGAAGCTGAATATGAAGGCCTAGTACAAGGTTTGAGCCTTGCGGAGTGGATGGGAATCAAGCAATTAATGGTGTTTAGAGATTCTGAATTAGTGGTCAACTAGGTCCAAGGAATTTCTGCAGCCAAGAATGTCTACATGAGATGCTATAGAAATAGGGTCTTAGACCTGATTGAGGGTTTCAAAGCCTTCAACATCTAGACAGTTCCCCAAGAACAAAATGCTGACATGGATCATATGGCAATAGTCATATCTCAATTTGAACTTGCCTCCGACCTAATGCATAACACACTCTATATGGTTGATAGTCTGGTCAATTATTCCAGATAATGATTAGAGCTAGCAAGTATTTGACAGTAATGAGCACATCGCCTTGTTCATCAGTAGTTGGGTGAGTTTTCTGACCAACTCCAACCAATGATTGTCGAAGCCTATAATAAGTAGATCATTTAGTTACGGTCTAATAAGCTTTCGAAGGGGCTAGTCACTCTCAAAAATATTTTTGACTGTGACGATGCAAAAAATGACAAAAGAAAATTTTTAGTGGACAAAAGTGACTATGCGAACCTTCAGGTCAAAGATGGGAGAAAGCTCAAAGTTAGGAAAGACATCCTACATCATGATAAAGAAAGGCTCATTGACTTCTGTAAGAAGTATGAATGAGTAGTTGAATGGTCATATGATAACCTTAAGGGATATGATCCTGACATCATCCAACATACAATTGAGTTGATGGAAGGTGCAAAACCAGTCTGCCAAAAGCAGAGGCGAGTTAATCCAAAGATCGAGGCTATGGTGGCACAAGAGCTAACCAAGATAACTCAGTCCCAGATCATCTTCTCAATCAAGCACAACACTTGGGTGTCTAACTCTGTTCCAGTCTAAAAGAATAATGGAGACATTCACTTGTGTGTTGACTTTCGAGACTTGAACATAGCATCCATAAAGGATCATTACCTGCTCCCTTCTATGGAGATAATCTTGCAAGTGGTGGCAGGGTCATAAATGTTTTCTCTGCTGGATGGCTTCTCCCATTACAATTAGACCTAGGTTAAAAAGGAGGAGTGACATAAAACAACATTCACTACCAAGTGGGGGATGTTTCCATATGCTAAGATGCCTTTCATCCTCTCAAATGTGGGAGCCACTTTTCAGTGGGCTATGGATATCGCTTCAGTGAATTGATTAACAAGATTATCCTAATTTGTTTAGATGATCTTACAATTTAATCTAAGTCCAAGGATGATCATTTTGATCACCTTGAAATGGTTTTTAAAAAATGCCAAGAGTTTGGGGTCTCTCTAAACCCAAAAAAATGTGTCTTCAGAGTACCACTTGAGGCAAGCTATTAGGACACGTAGTTTCCAAAGAAGGAATTTCAATTGATCCCAAGTAGGTGAAAGAAATCAAAGAACTTTCCCTATTGGTCACCAAAAAGGCATCCAGTCTTTCTTGGGAAAGGTTAACTTTGTAAGAAAATTTATTTTTGATTTTGTAGGAATAATTAGGTCAATCACCTTAATGCTGAAAAAGGATCAATTATTTAAATGGACTAAAGAAGCCAGAGAAGCATTTGGAAAAGTTAACTATGCTATTTCTTCAGCTTCTGTGTTGGTTAATCTAGACCTATCAAAGGACTTCATAATGTATGTATTCAACAAAAAATCAAGCATTGCTAATGTCTTAACTCAGAAAGATGATGAAGGAAAGGGAGAACATCTGATAGCATTCCACTCCTGGACCCTAAAAGAATATGAGACAAACTACAACTTCATTGAGAGGCAAGCTTTCACAATAGTTAAAGGACTCAAGAAGTTCTGACACCTAATCTCTTGCAACAAGGTGGTTGTTTATGTCATGCACTCCAGTGTGCATGAATATATCATGGAAGGAGAAATACTGAAAAAAGGGCTAATTGGATCACCAAGATTCATGAATATGACATTGAGGTCAAGCCCACAAAGACCATTAAAGGAAGAGGATTGTGTGAATATTTGGCACACGATGAAGAAGTGATTGTCAAAGAAGAATAGTCAGAGTTGGTTCTAATGAATGAGTTTGAGTCTGAAGGCTGCTGGCTGGTGGACAGAGTAAGATTCATGCACACCAAAAAATATCCGCTTGGCCTTCCTTCTCAAAAGAGAATATTCTACCAACTGCAGAAAAATAGATATGTGCTCATCGAAGGGGTTCTTTTCAGGAGGAACTTTAATGACGTTATGTTACAGTGTGTTACCACTAAGCAGGCTAAAAGGATCCTCGACACTTTCCACAGTAGTCCTATGGGTGGGAATTTTTCCACAAAGACCACTGCCATCAAAATAACGTGCGTTGGGTACTTCTGGCCCATGCTATTTAATGACTCATATTCCCTAGTTAAAGCTTGCAAGGAATGCTAATTCTTCGCAGGGAGAAGAAAAAATTATGTTATGCCCCTCAACCTGATAGTGGTTGATGAGCCATTTGCGCAATGGGATCTTGATTTCATCAGAATGATCAACCTATCTCTAGCACTTGACACAAGTGGATTCTAATGGCCACATACTACTTTACAAGGTGGATTGAAGCCATAAACTTGAAGAATGTAACAAAGGCAGAGATAGTAGACTTTCTCGAAGGGATCATGACGAGATTTGACCCTCCTAAAACCATCATCTCCAACAATGTCAGAGCTTTCTTAGGCTCTAAGGTATGTCAATTCGCACTTATGAATGACATATTATAGAAAACATCATCAAATTAATATTCGCAAGGTAATGGCCTGGAAAAGTTAACTAATAAAAAATTAGTCTGACTCCTCAAAAGAATCAGTTCAAAGCACCAATGGGAAGAGCAGAAAAATATTTGAGTGGAACTTTGGGCAGATTGCATAACTCCTAAGCAAGTCCTCAAAACCTTGTTATACGAGTTAGTATATGGAAAAGAGGTGCTATTGCCTATCTCCATGGAGATTTTAGCACTACAATTGCTCAAATCTCTTGAGATAGAGAAAAATAGAACAATGGAGGTGCAGTTAGCCAAGTTGTTGGAAATACAAGAGAAAAGAGAAAATTCCCTAATGTAGGAGTTTAGGTGAACTCCTCAAACACCCTTGAATCACCTGCAAGACAAAATAACTTCCACAAGAGAGAAATGGTAGAAATATCATTCTATCATTAAGATGCAAGAATTCCAAATTGAATATGAGATGATTACAAATGTACAAAATTCCTTGAATATATAGGCATGAGTGAAAACCCAAAATGCATAAGATGTTGCAAATCACACTACATGTGACAACATGTGAACCCTATCTAGGAAATGATAAAAAGATAGAGATAAGTTCTAGAAGGACAACTCATCTTCTAGAAGGAATCTTATCTCCTACAAACAAGAAAGGCGGAATTACCCCATTATTAAATGATTTATCTAATTATGCAACCTAGGACTCGAAATATTACCTAAGTAAACTTATGAAAAGTGTAATTAAATAATTAATTACACCAACACCCCCCCATAAGTTAATTTAGGGAGAATCAAATTATTATCCAATGATGAGTCCCAACAACAAGGCTTTATCAGGTACTCATTTACAATTGCAATGCAAACTTAACCAAATGGGGTAAAGGAGAAAACCACATGGGAATAAAACTCCTCCCCAAAATAGAATGCAAAAAACTAGCTAAGTGATGAATGATGGAGGACTCCATAAGACCCCCGAAGGACACCATCCATCACAAAAGATACATAAAATAACCCCCCAGAAGAGAGGAAGAAAGAGGCCACATAGCCCCCCCAGAATGAAGTAACTCCAATAAGACTGAAGAAACCTCATCTCCTGAAAGAAGTGAGGAGGAAAAGGCCATGGGAAAGCAATCTCTGAAGGTGAAGAAGGGGTACCTCAATATGTATCCACTGAAGTAGATGATACCTCAACCAATGAAGAAGTCAGAGAAAGTGAAGAATCAAGAGTATCTGTTAGCTCTCAAAAATGTAGGCTGAATGCCTCAAGGGATTGCCAATCTATTGATACGCTTTAGGGTAACAGATAAGGTTAAAATAATTCAACCTTCTACTCTTTAGGTGCTGCAAAACCTAGGTGGGTGTACCTCTCTTGAACAATGCAGGCTTAACTTGTGATTATTTTCTTAAAATAGTTTGTTCACAATGGCAATGGGAGGTGAACAAATGAAATCCAACTTGAAAATAGCACAATATTCTAATCTGAATCCTAAAATAAATGCTCAATTAACAGATGTAAGGAAAACTAAATAGATTCAAATGGTGAAGTGCAGAGACTAGTGCCTTGTTGGGTATGTGGAGTCAAATGAGATCAAGACAAGCAACACTTTCTGGAGAAGACACAAATTATCTGGCATATGTTTTGTTTACAACTTGTATAAACATGCAATAATGTGACTATTAAGTTCTACTTCAATAATCCAAAATGAGTTTCTTTGATTACTATGATCAATAAAAGGATTTAATCTTTGCTTGAAAGAACTAGTTGATTGATCACACAAATACAACAAATGTGTATTGATAAATCAAACATAAACTTGTTATGTTAATTTAAACAACCAGAAAAATCAATTGTGGAGACAACTTACCAGTATTTTTTCATTTTAATTCAACAAATAATTGACACCAGAGAAATGTAGCAACATCAACTGAATCTCATAAATACCTCCATTGTGAAATCATGCAATAATAGCCTCTGGTCTGATAATTTTACTCTACTATATCTACTTGTAGTATATAGAAAATCTAAATTCTCCCTAAAATAACAACTACAACATGCTTATTTATACACTAGCAGGAGAAAAATATCAAAATAAAATATGATGTCGGCCCTCCACAAGATTCGGGCTCAATTCAAGTCGGCCAGCAATGGTTTCCAAGCATATTCATCTCGGCCAAAAGATTTTGAAATTCTGTTTTTACCAGTAGAACAGTCGGCCAGACACAACATATCATCCTGCCGAAGGCAATTCAAATGCTACCATCCCATGTCCACTGTGTTCACATTCACCATATCTCATCTAGGTTGGGGAGATGTCACAGAGACTGTACTATGTTCTGTCGAAAGCCCCGTGGTTTAAACCTATCGCCGTGACACAAGAGAATCCCACATCGACGTGCACATTTCATTTTAATCATTATCACTGTGACCACACGATCTTGGAGAGATGTCTCATAGATTAGGCCTTGCTTCACTAAAGATCCTCATTCATTTTGAGTCGCTTTGATACTCCAATTGTTACACCAACAAAGGCCTTTGATGTTCCATCGGCAAGATCGGAGGTCACTCGCCGAGACCTCATATCGATAATCCTGACCCATGCCGACATCGCATCCCGAGCATATATATATATCGCCAAAAGGAACCAAATCCTATGCCAATAGACCATTCATGCACCGAGAGGAATCCAAATTGAGTATTGTCAGAAAAATCTGACCCTTTCAGCATGACCATACACCGAAAGCCAAAGAGTCACACTGCGCAACATGTTTTGTCCTATTCATCCTCACTAAGACATAAGAAGTCTCTTGCCGAATTGTACATTTCATTTGACTTACTATCACTGTAGCTTCAAGATATCAGGGAGACCATGTACCAATAGTTTTATCTCCCATCGAAAACTACCTAGAAGAAAACCTTTTGCATTGTCAGTTAGACAGTCTCACTTCGCTAAGACCTCCCACCGCAAATCTCAACATACACCGAAGGGAAAGCGAAGTGCACCTGTCGCCAAGACATCATAACTTCGGCAAGACGTTAGATTGAACATTTTCCTCTCGCTGATAAACCATTCCAAGAACAAGTTGGGGAGACACATTGAATTCAGTGAGACCCTATCCTGATAGCCATAACATATGCCAATAGGAGCCTCCACGGTCACCGAAACAACATGGTTGCAATGCCGATAACCACCAATAGACAAATGCCAATCGCCCTAAAAAAACAAAGGTCCTGCTGAACGCCACCTACAAACAAACATCAATCGATGTGACATTAAATGAGTCTTGCCGATAGGCAACACAGACTCATGCAAGCAGAAAATGCATAATTGATTGGGGAGACAGGAATGAACCTATGCCGATATGGACCAGAATGTAAAATATGCACAACCCAACAGATTCAATGGGACAATATGGAAAAAATGGGTGAAATATGCATACAGCAGGACCAAATTTGGAAGTTTATGAGTAAAATCAACATGTGAAAACATCATATTTTTATAGTCCCAACAGTGGCTCCGTTTGGGGATGAATGATAGTTAGATCATTGCAAGGATCCAAAATCTTTGGTGAGCAAACTAGACACAAAATGATGAGCCATTGAGCAAAAATGGAATGAATGGTAATGTAAATGAATGCGAAGTGGGAGTGAATGCAAAGTGAATGCAAGATGGAGGTGAATGGGAAATGAGAGTGGAATGGAGGTGGATGAAAACCTAAAACTACTATGCATGGAAAATAATTTTAAAGAGGATACACAAGAGCTGTCCATGCACTGGAAACCCTTACTCCTCTATATTTCTCAAGAGAAGAAAAGCTTCAAGAATTTCCCATGAACAGGAAATTCCTGATCTTCACTAGCCATGTTCTATAAAAAATATGAGTCATCACCCTTCTTTCCAACAACAACAAAAGGTCCCAGCCAAAGAGCTTCAAATTTACCATGCTTGCCTTTCTCCTGACACCTTGCATTCCACATCAACACCAAATCATTTTCTTCAAATTTTCTATTCTTTTCCTTCTTGTCAAACAGATACTTCATCTATGCCTGTAGCTTCACGTTTTGACTTTGGGCCTCTCTCCTTAATTCATCCAGTTCAGCAAGTTGCTCCATTCTGTCTTCCATGGGCTCAGGAACTTCCAAATCTTCCTATAAGATAAACTTATAGACTAGTAACAAATTATGTAGAGGCATCCTAGCCTGTGCTCCATATACTAATTCAAATGGAGATTTTCCAATTTCCTTTTTCACAGTGATTCTATCATCCCACACAGCCAATTTTAACTTTGAATCCCAAGCCTTCTTGTTCTATCCCAACATCCTTTTTATAATCTTCAAGAGACTCTTATTGCTAGACTCTGCTTGACCATTGGCTTGTGGATGATAAGGAGCTGCATAAGAAATAGTAATGCCATACCTATCACAAAAGCTTTTGAATTCATCTGACCTAAAGCACATCCCATTATCTGTGATTATTCTTAATGGTGTACCAAATCTGGTGATAATGTTGTCTATTAAGAAATTAGTTACAACTTTACTTGTAGCCTACTTGGTTGGGATTGCCTCCACCCATTTTGTAAAATAATTAGTGGCAACTAATATCCATCTATTTCCTCCACTTGACCTCTCCTGTATCTCTCCAATGAAATCAATTCCCCATTGATGAAAAGGGGCTTCAGCTTGCAAAGGTCGAAGTGGCAAAGCACCCTGATACTTCAATTTTCTAGAAAACTTTTGGCAAGCCTCACATTTTCTCACATGTGTAAAGGAATCATTAAAAACCTTTGGCTGATAATACCCAGCCCTGAGAATTTTGTGTGTAGTTATCTTTGTTGAATAATGACCTACACAAACTCCTTCATGCATTTCCTTCAAAACAGGCTTAGCCTGTGACTCATCCAAACATAAAAACAATATGCCATCCCTGTTTTTCCAAAATAGATCACCATCCATAAAAACATATTTGAATGCCTGCAACTTCAAAGTTCTCCTTTGGATGTCACTCAATCCATCTGGACACTTCATATATTTAAGATAATGCATAATATCAATATACCAAGGAGTGTGTTCAATACTTGCAATTGCAGCCTCTTCTTCAACATTGCAAATCTTATTTGCCCCAATATTAGTTTCTGTCATCAGTCTAGCCAAGCCTTGGCCTCTTACCAGCTTAGTAATCTGTATCTCCATGTCAAATTCTTGAATCTTGTTGATCCATTTGCATCTTTTCCTTGTAACTTCATATTGTGTTAAAATGTCTTTGACGGCTGCATGAGGGACATAAGCAATCACCTTCGCTCCAACAAGGTATGGTCTAAATGATTTTGTGGACTTTACTAATGCAAAAGCCTATTTTTCCATTATATCATACTTCAATTCAGACCCATGTAATGCTTTACTAAAGAAAGACATAGGCTGTTCATAACCACCTTCATTTTTCTATAGCATAACAATAGCAATAGTGTGCATTGAGGCAAATGAAAAAATCTGAAAAGGCTTTGTAAAATCTGGAGATTTAAGAACAAGAGCCTCTTTAATAGCCCTTTTGATAGACATAAAATCATCCAAAGCATCAGCAGTCCAATCCATTTTTTGTCCTTTCTTCAACATTTTTGATATGGGCTTAATGATTTCAACAAAATTAGAAACAAATCTTCTGACAAAATTAATTTGTCCAAAGAAAGATTGTATTGCTTTGACAGTTTTGGGAATGGGAATTTTATCAATAGCTTCCACCCTCTCATGATTTATTATAATTCCTTCTTTTGAAACAATATGCCCCAAGAGCTTACCCTCTATGACTGCAAAATGACATTTCTTTGGATTTAAACTAATACCATATTAAAGAGCTTTAATAAATACCTTTTCAAGATGTTGCACATGATCTTCAGCCTTCTTCGAATAAGCAGTCAAGTCATCTTGATACACCACCATGATAGCATTAATCAAATCAACAAATGCTACATCCATAGCTCTTTGGAAAGTCGCTCCAGCATTGGTGAGACCAAATGGAATTCTTACGTATACATATGTTCCCCAAGGGGTTGTAAATGTTGTTTTATATTGCTCAGATTACTTGACTTTGACCTAATTGCATCCAGAAAACCCATCCATCATAGATAATAGCTCACAGCCTATCACCTTATGCAATATTGCTTCCATGTTGGGTAGAGGATAATTATCCTTGAGAGATGCCATGTTTAAATTCCTAAAGTCCACACATAATCTGATATCACCATTATTTTTTCTCACAGGAACTAGATTTGAAACCCATGTTGAATGTCTGATTGGTTTGATAATTCCTCGATCTCTGAGCTTTGTTAGTTCTTCTTGCATTTTAGGCTCCAATGTTGGATCTATAGGTCTTTGCTTCTGTCTAAAAGGCTTGGCGTCTACCTTCAATGGTATTTCATACTAAAATAAATCTTCCCTGTATGCTTTCAAATCCTCATAAGACCAAGCAAAAACATGTTTATATTTTCTTAAGAACTCAATCAACATTCTTCTAATTGTAGGGCTGGTCTTCTTTCCAATGTATACCTTTCTTGGTGCTATTTCAGTCCCCAAGTTAATCTCTTCAACATCCTCCTTTCTTACTGGTGTTTGCTTCATAAGGGACTAATCACTTCCGTCATACACCCTTTCTAGTGCTACTAATCCTTTAGGAAGCTTGTTTGTTTTGAGCTATAAGATCTCCTTGCCAAACATAGTTTGTTTCCCATCTACTTCCTCAACATAGGCATTGAAATCTCTTGGGCTTCATACTGATCAATGAAATTGAGGAATTTCAAAAGGTCAGTATCATCATTGAAGACCTGCCAACTATAAATGTTATCAGGCACAGCAGGCCTTGTCTTAAACTCTATCTGTGATACCCCAACCAGTGTGAAATCATCTATTTTTACTGCCACATTTGCTAAAAAATCAGCCATTATGTTCTTTGATCTTTCAATCCACTCAATTGAAAATGCATCAAATAATTCAATGGTATCCCATATAGCATTCCTATACTATTTTAATCTTTTTTGTTTTTCTGCATATTTCGATTTGATCTATGAAACAACTAACTTAGAATCACCCAAAATAGCCAACAACTTAATCTTGTGTTTCATAGCTATGTTCAAGCCTGTCAATAAAGCTTCATACTTTGCCACATTGTTTGTAAATTCAAATGCTAATAGAAAAGAATATTTAAAAGTAATACCTCCAGGTGAAACAAATACAATCCTAGCTCCATTAACTTCTTGGCTGCAGGCTCCATCAAAATACATCTTCCAGATACCATTGCAATTTTGTGCAGCATGTTTTTCAATTGGATCACTATTAGTTAACTCTGGCTCAGCTGGTTCAATCTTAAAACTTCCAAGATCAACATCACATAAACAATTGATCTAATCTTGAGGCACATAATCAACAAGCTAGTTCATTCTTGGCTCCCTGTACAATTTGACTTCCTAGCCATTCACTGGTATTGTAGCATAAGATAAATCAAATTGAACATTTCCACCTACAACTACAGTCCACTGCCTTGAAAAAAACATCCCAAATTGAGGAGTATCAATAACCATTATATCTATATTATAAGCCACTTGCGGATAAGTAGCCAATTTGACTTCAACATCTTTCATAATACCAACCACAAGAATGGGTTTTTTATCCATTGCATAACACTTGCCTCCAGTGATATCAACCCACATACTAAGTTGTTTCATAACTCCAATAGTCATGATGTTTATAGCAGCACCAGAATCTATCATGCAGTTCCTTAACAATTTGTTATTAATAAGCAACATAGTAAAGAAGGGATCAACTTGAGGAGGAGTTGATAATATATCACTCAAGCAGACTTCAGAATTATTTATTCTCTCCTGCCTATTGACTACTTTAATAGTTATTTTATTTTCAACATTCACATGTTCTCCATTCATTATCAATTGAACAGCTGTATCCCTATATTCTTTAATTTTCATCATCTCAAGTAGTGGAACAAACATTTTTACCTAGGACAATTCCTGAGTGCAATCAAAAGAGGAGCTCTCCACCTTGATAGTTTTCTTTAATTCTGGCACTTCTCTTTTGTTTTCTTCTTTTTCTTTTTTACTAGACTGGTCAGGCATCTGTATTTCTTTATTTAATTCCTTTACTTTCTCCTTTTGGCCTGGTTTCTGTTCAATTTTATCATGCTGCTTGTTTCCTAGCTTTTTTGTAATTTCTTGTGTTGTCTTTTGATCTTTTATAAAAATTCCCTCAGGAACTCCATCTGGCTTATTTGCTTTTCTGTTTCTCATCCAGTATTTACTTCGTGCTTCCTCAACTGTAACAACATTGATCCTTTCTATTTCATCCTCAGTAAGTCTCCTTACATTGCATTGAGCAGGTGCTGCATTAGGATGTGGCTCTGTGTAATCTTCACCAGAATCATAAAAAATCTGTTGTTCAGCCATATGGACATTATACTTCTGATTGGAGACATCATATTCATAACCTTCATCCTTTGAAGATGAGTTTCTTTCCTCAACATGGTGAAAAACATTTGAAGTCAAATACATCGTGTGATCCTCTCCATTATTTTCCATTAGCATCCCTTCTTCTTGCATCCTTTGAGCTACAACACAATAGTTTGGAGAATGTGGCTGATTACAAACTTCACAAAAATAATTATTATTCACCTTGTAAGTTCCCTTCTTGCTCAATGGATCAAGAGTCTCTTTGTTTCTTGGCTTGGCTGCCATAGGTTTCCCATCTTTCCAGTCTGTATTCTAAGGCATATCACGCAGCCTCGGCCTTTCATTTCTGTTCTCACTTTTGTATGTATTCTCTTGTCTGTACTGATAATTATTTTGCTGAAGAGGCCTCGGGTTGTCTCTTTTATTAGTTATACCAGCAGCCTTCCTGTTGTTTTCAATTGTCAATGCAATTTTCTGTTCTTTAGCCAAATCTCTTGGAGATCTACTTCTCAGTTCATACCCTATCTTGGGATCAAAATTATTTAAATAAACACTCATGCAACAGAATCTGGCAACCTTGATCCAAGAGGTACTTTAGTATGCAACTTGTTGAATTTTCGGTTGAAGTCATAAATTGAATCATTCTGATTTTTTTGAATTCTCATTAATTCATGAAGAGCTGCATCTAGAGCATTTTGATTCCCATATTGCTCTAAAAGTTTGTCTTGAAATTCCTAGAGAAAATTAATTGAATATGCTGGCAAGCTGTTGAACCAATCCCTGGCATCTTCAAGAAGTGACATCATGAACAACTTCATGTGTAAATCTTCATAAGGCATATCTATGTCCTGAATGAAAATATTAAAACTCCTTAAATGTTCTTTAGCTGTGATTGCATTACTTCCTGTAAATTTTGGCACCATATTCCTCCAACTGCCATCCATAGGGTAAGGATACAACTGAAAACCAGCTAAATCAAGTTGTCTGATCATGGTTGCATGCTGGTGAGGAGGAGAGATAGGTGGATGCTGATACTGAGGCATGTGATTATTGTACTATGCATTATAATGTGGGATGTAATTTTGACCAAGAGGTGGATAAATACCTGTATGCTATGTAGGAATGTGAGGTGGATGATTTGGCTGCTTGTGATGGTTTCCTATCTGATTGTGAGGAGCATTTTGTTGATTGGAAGGCCCTGCACCATGATCACCCTGCTTGTGAGGTGGAATATACTTTGGGCCACCAGCTGTCTGATCAACAATTTGGGCTTTCTGCAATTTAGCCTCTAGTTCCTTTATCCTCTTCTCTTTTAGTTCCAACTGTGCTTTTAATTCATCAGAAATTAAGAGCTCATGGTTTCCTCTAGGAGTTTGGTGATTACCCTCCATCCTTTGATCATATTCATGCTGAATTCTGATCCATTCAGCTTCTAATCCAGCTTCAAACTCAGCCTGTTTCTGAGGATCAATAGAAGGGAGGGGATTTCTTTGATCATCAGGGGTATAAATTTCTACACTTGAATCATCTCTCCATGTATCAAAACAATTATGTGCTCTCAATGTCTTATCTTTATCTATCAGACACATATCCTCATTTATTCCTTTTCCTTTATCAGCTCTATCATCTTTATGAGTCCACTTACTACTGTCAGCAGGAGCTCCTGTATGACCTCCCTTGTATTGAGATCTTCTTCCATTTATGATGAATAGATGGAAATATTTTTGTCAGAGTCGCCACTCACTTTTATCAAAAATGAGAAAACAGCTTGATACTTTTTATTCCTAGCTAAGTCTGTGCAAGATTTTTGACTCTATAATTCAGGCTTTGATTCTGATTGTTCCCCAGCAGAGTCGCCAATTTGTTAGCTCTCAAAAACGTAGGCTGAATGCCTCAAGGGATTGCCAATCTCTTGATACGCTTTAGGGTAACAAACAAGGTTAAAAGAATTCAACCTTCTACTCTTTAGGTGCTGCAAAACCTAGGTGGGTGTACCTCTCTTGAACAATGCAGGCTTAACTTGTGATTATTTTCTTAAAATAGTTTGTTCACAATGGCAATGGGAGGTGAACAAATGAAATCCAACTTGAAAACAACACAATATTCTAATTTGAATCCTAAAATAAATGCTCAATTAACAGATGTAAGGAAAACTAAATAGATTCAAATGGTTAAGTGCAGAGACTAGTGCCTTATTGGGTATACAGAGCCAAATGAGATCAAGATAAGCAACACTTTCTGGAGAAGACACAAATTATCTAGCATATGTTTTGTTTACAACTTGTATAAACATGCAATAATGTGACTACTAAGTTCTACTTCAATAATCCAAAATGAGTTTCTTTGATTACTGTGATCAGTAAAATGATTTAATCTTTGCTTGAAAGAACCAGTTGATTGATCACACAAATACAACAAATGTGTATCGATAAATCAAACATAAACTTGTTATGTTAATTTAAACAAGCAAAAAAATCAATCATGGAGACAACTTAGCAGTATTTTTTCATTTTAATTCAACAAATAATTGACACTAGAGAAATGCAGCAACA
This sequence comes from Sequoia sempervirens, assembly GCA_007258455.2. Taxonomy (NCBI): domain Eukaryota; kingdom Viridiplantae; phylum Streptophyta; class Pinopsida; order Cupressales; family Cupressaceae; genus Sequoia; species Sequoia sempervirens. The sequence goes on from VDFB02270651.1 coordinate 548,043,018, forward strand.
TCAACTGAATCTCATAAATACCTCCATTGTGAAATCATGCAATAATAGCCTCTAGTCTGATAATTTTACTCTACTGTATCTACTTGTAGTATATCAAAAATCTAGATTCTCCTTAAAATAACAACTACAACATGCTTATTTATACACCAGCAAGAGAAAAATATCAAAATAAAATATGATGTCATCCCTCCACAAGATTTGGGCTCAATTCAAGTCAGCCAACAACGGTTTCCAAGCATATTCATGTCGGCCACAAGATTTTGAAATTATATTTTTACTAGTAGAACAGACGGCCAGACACAACATATCATCTTGCCAAAGGAAATTCAAACGCTACCATCTCATGTCCACTGTGTTCACATTCGCCGTATCTAATCTGGGTCAGGGAGATGTCACACAGAGTGTACTATGTTCTATCGAAAGCCCCATGGTTTAAACCTGTCGCCGTGACACAAGAGAATCTCACACCGATGTTTACATTTCATTTTAATCGTTATCGCTGTGACCACACGATCTCAGAGAGACGTCTCATAGATTAGGCCTTGCTTCACCAAAGATCCTCATTCATTTCGAGTCGCTGTGATACTCCAATTGTTACACTGACAAAGGCCTTTGATGTTCCATCGGTGAGACCGGAGGTCACTCGCCGAGACCTCATATCGATAATCCTGACCCATGCCGATATCGCATCCCGAGCATATATATATATTGCCAAAAGGAACCAGATCCTATGCCGACAGACCATTCATGCACCGAGAGGAATCCACATTGAGTATTGTTGGCAAAACCCGACCCTTTCACCATGACCATACACGGAAAGCCAAAGAGTCACATCGCGCAACATGTTTTGTCCTATTCATCCTCACTAAGACATAAGAAGTCTCCTGCCGAATTGTACATTTCATTTGACTTATTGTCGTTGTAGCTTCAAGATATTGGGGAGACCATGTACCGATAGTTTTATCTCCCATCAAAAACTACCTAGAAGAAAACCTTTTGCATTGTCGGTGGGACAGTCTCACTTCACTAAGACCTCCCGCCACAAATCTCAACATACACCAAAGGGAACCCGAAGTGTACCTATCATCGATACATCATAACTTTGGCAAGACATTAGACCGAACATCTGCCTCCTGCCGATAAACCATTCCAAGCACAAGTCAAGGAGACACGTTGAATTCGATGAGACCCTATCCTGATAGCCATAACATATGCCGATAGGAGCCTCCATAGTTGCCGAAACAACATGGATGCAATGCCGATAACCGCCAACAGACAAATGCCAATTGCCCTAACAAAACAAAGGTCCTGCTGAACACCACCTGCAAACAAACTTCAATCAATGTGACATTAAATGAGTCTTGCTGATAGGCAACATAGACTCATGCAAGTGGAAAACGCATAACTGATCGGGGAGACAGGAATGAACCTATGCCGATATGGACCAGAATGTAAAATATGCATAACCCAATGGATTCAATGGGACAATATGGCAAAAATGGGTGAAATATGCATACGGCAGGACCAAATCTGGAAGTTTATGAGTAAAATCAACATGTGAAAACATTAGATTTTTACAGTCCCAATAGTATCCTCCAAAGATAAATGATCAACAACATCCTTTTGCATTGAAATAGAAGAAACCACATATGTAGTCATAGAAGTATCAACAACAGAAGGAGGAGATGGAATGGATGGCTCAAGAGTTGCATCCAAAGAGAGAACATCAATGTTCAAGAAGCAAAATGTCTCCTCTGAATGATGATTCACACTAGAAGTGTGAGGAATAGCTCTAGGAACAAAAGCACTATCAGTAGTAAAATATGCAAATGAATACAATCGAGATGAGCGATCCACCACCCCAGTAGCAATAATCGCTCTACTCTCCAAGTCTTTGACGGTAATAGAATCATGTGTAAACTCCATAGATCTCCCATTGCCTCCATGTGTGATCTGATATATGGAAAGAAGGTTTTTTTTCAAATGAGGAACACACAAGACATCTTGAAAAGTTTTTTCCCCAAAACTAATAGACCCCTTCCCTGTAACACTCATGTATGTATTGTTTCCCATCAAAATAGGAGACATAGTACAAGGCTTAAAGGAAGTGAAAATAGACTGTGAAGATGTCATATGATGAGAAGCTCTTGAATCTAGAAGCCATCTTCTGATTCATGACTTGAATAAGCACAAAGAGCATGTCCCTTCAAAAATGATGCAGTATGCAAACCAGTTGTGCATGTGTCAATTTTCTCTGAAGAAGGAGGGGAGGAAGATGATGCAAACATCCTAGAAGGAAAATCAATCTAATGTTTCTGAAGAAGATGTTTTAGCTTATCAATATCCTTCTTGTAGCATCTATGTTCTATATGTCCTTCCCTCTTGCAATAAGCACATGTAACTTTCTCATTCCTAGATGATTTCCCCTTAGAAGAGGAGGATGAATCTGAGGACTCTTTTTTTGTTTCTTGCATTTTCTTGAAGAAGCCTTTTGATCTTTCGGCTCCTTAGATGCAATGAGTGCCTATGACGAAGAAGGTTTCACCATGCCCATGGTAGCTAACTTAGCTTGCTCTTAAGTGAGAGATGAAGCAAATTCATCAAGAGATGGCATAGTGAATCTCATACCAAGAGCATACTAAGTGGCATAAAAGGTAGAGACAAAAACTGAATATTTTGGTCCAAGCTTAGAAAGAATGGACAATATCAATTGAGAGTCCTGCTTCTAAATACTACACTATGTCAACTGCAAATGAAGAGACTTGAGTTTTGTGAAGAACTCCTAAATGCTGTAAAAATCCCTAGGATTTAAGCTAATGAGATCATTCTCCAACTGGAATCCTCTCATAGTATCTACTTCCCAAACAAAGACTCTAAAGTAGTCGAGATCTAATTTGGAGAAGTACAAGACTCAATATGAAAAAGAAGATCAGGAGAAATAGATAGACATAAAGTACTAAAAGCTTCATCACACCTATTAAACCACTTTCTCTTTTTAGTAGCATCTACAGGCTCAACTTTAGTATCCATGGTCACTCTGTACAACCCTTTGTGCTTCAAAAGAATCTCCATTTTTTTTCCAAACAAAGTAGTTGAATGGAGTAAGGGGTGCAATATTTTGTGAATCCATGAAAAAATAGTAGTATATACTCTCAAATGCAAAAAATATTCCCCTTTGATCTCAAAAAAATCTTGATTACATGTTTCCCAAGAAAATAACTCAGAAAGAAAAGGCTAAGTTATGACAAAAAAATAGATACCCAGTGAAAAAACTAGAAAAATCAGGTCTGACATCTGTGAAGATGATGAAACCAGATTTTCGATGATATCTCATTTGCAAAAAATTTCAACCAAGAGAAAAATGACTCACGCCACTTTTTGTATAGCTATTCTCTTTATGTGCAATATATCAAAAATCTGAAAGATACCCAGTTCAAATTTTGACCCTGGCTAGAAAACCCAAAAATAATTTTTCCTGCAATTGAATGGAAGTTGGATTTCTGAAGCAAAAAATGAAAAACAACTTTAATAAAAAGGTTGTTTGCATCCAACAGAACTTTCATGCCAAGATTGATCCCTTATCTAGGAAGAAGTCTGCAGCACTGAAGCTCTGATACCATGAAGGAGTTTAGGTGAACTCCTCAAACACCCCAAAATCACCTACAAGATAAAATAACTTCCACAAGAGAGAAATGGTAGAAATATCATGCTATCATTAAGATGCAAGAATTCCAAATTGAATATGAGATGATTACAAATGTACAAAATGCCTTGAATATATAGGCATGAGTGAAAACCTAAAATGCATAAGATGTTGCCAAGTGTTAAAATCACACTACATGTGACATGTGAACCCTATCTAGGAAATGATAAAAAAGATAGAGATAAGTTCTAGAAGGACAACTCATCTTCTAAAAGGAATTTTATCTCCTACAGACAAAGAAGGGGGAATTACCCCATTATTAAATGATTTATCTAATTATGCAACCTAGGACTTCAAATATTACCTAAGTAAACTTATGCAAAGTGTAATTAAATAATTAATTACACCAACACCTGATAGTTATGACCAACCACCAGTAGGTGGTTAAGAAATGATTTGATAAAAAGGCTTTAGACTAAGGTCTAAATCATGGCAACCTAGTGCTAAAGTTTAATGAAAGGGCAACAAAGCTCGGCTAGCACGAGAAGTTTGATAGCCTATGGGAAGACCCTTTCAAAATAATTCAGTGCAAAGAACATAACACATTTGAATTAGAAACCATGGAACATGAACCATTGGGGATTCCAATCAACAAGATTCATTTAAAGTTATTTAATTAACTTAAGCTTGTTCCACCAATGTAGATATGTGAATAGTGTTTTTCATTTTTCCCTTTGTGTTTTTGTCGGCCGATCTTTCATTATAATTCTTCAAATGCAATTAAGTGGATTGGAATGGAGCCCATTATTACAAAGTGTAGATAAAGTTAAAAGAACCCACGAAGCAAATAAAAATGACACTCGCATACTAAATTGAAACGAAGTATGCATATGCAGGAAAAGAAAGGCAAACCCATATTGCAAAACAACAAGAAAATCAGACAAATTTTTTAACATAAGCTATATTTCATTATATTTATATATACTTCACTAAATACAAGTGTCAAAATGGCTTGCAGGCCATGATTTTTAGAGTATATATCTATATATTTTTGTATCTTCTTCATATGGCTACTATAAGGCCTTTTCTAGACATATATACAAAAACAAACTAATGAGATTTAGTTTTTGGAACACAAAAAAAAGGGGGTCTTTAGTCATGAGCATGGACAACAGCAGTGGTAGCATTTGAAACCATTTAATCATCAGAGGCAACATCTTCACCAGTGACAACATTAGCAAGAGCAATGGCAAGTGGCAAAGGGAACACTAGGTTCTTGAAGTCAATATACCAGTCAACGTCATAAAATAGCACCACATTGTACAGGCAAAAGAGGAAGTGACAAGCATGGGTAACCCTCTGGTGATGTTCTTCCTATGACTAGATTCAGAAACCACTTAGGAATGACAACCATGACATGATTGAGTCTTCTTCAATGAACCTACAGAGGTCGCTTGTAGTTGGATTACCTTCACCGAATGCAGCATTCGCCACCACCTCTCTGAGGCCATTCATGTATTTCTTTGGAAAGATCTCTTTCACTAGGTGGAGAATGAGTGGCTTGGGAATCTTGATGTTGAGCATTGACGTGACAAAGTGAGAGAACACATTAGTGTTAACTCTATACTTGTCTTTACATCCAAGGAAGTCATGTTTGAGAACCCATTTGATGGCTATGATGGCCAAGGAATGCTTATTTTTGGTCATCCTCTTAAGGTACCTAGTCAAAATATCGCTTAGAAAAGTTGTTTGGGACTTATGAGAGACCAGCCTAATTGGGGTATTCATGGTGACAAAGCTCTATATAACTGTTAGACACAAGCCCAATTCCAATTGCCTAAGTCTAAACTCTATGCAAATACTACACAAACTACCAACACCAAATGCTAAACCAATCACCTAATACCAATTCTACTAAAAGTTACTAAGTGTGATTTCACTATTACCCAAGGTGCCTATTTATAGAAATGGCTAGGATAGGAATGGTAATCTGCATACCATAAACATGAGGCTAATCAAGTACCACCTCAAAAGATGCACCAAGGCTAGCTCAAAATTCCCACCTAGTTGCGTCTGCAGGTACAATTTGCTGCGTGCAAGATTAATGGAATCTAATTAATTAGCGTAAGGTGGTGGCAAACTCTGGTAGTAGTCCATACGGCTGAATGCTGAGGTGTCATTCTACAGATGCTTCTCAAATTTCAAAGGAGGATGCAAATATTTTTGGTTACTTATTGCATACTTTGACATAATCATTCCATTTGGGATATTAATTGCCATGCCATACGATGCCTAAGCTAACTTCAAATTGACAGCTCAAATTCCAAGTAAATCATGTCGGAAGTAGATCATTTCCAAGGGTTATCATGAATTCTTATCATTTCAAAATGGAAAGTAATTTTATTTGCATCAGCAAGTAACTGGTAGTACATGCTAAATTTAATGCAAGTTGGTGAGCATAGTTGTCCACCCAAAGAAGGAAATAGCTAAGTGTCGCATGAAAAAGGTTTTTGTATTGTGAATTCTTTTTAGAAATTTCTGCCTAGAGCAAATGAAATTTTAAGTGCAACCGGAGCTGAGGTAATTGCAAAAAATTTCAGTTAAGCAAAAATCTATAAGAGAAGGAAATGATAGAGAGTTCTCAAACAAAATCACGAGTAGAGGCACAGGGTGATGCAAAGGTAAGAGGACTCCAAAATAACACAAATTCAATGAAATTTTCAAGACCAAAACTCTAATACTTCAAGCAAATGATTTTTCTCACAATATTTCACTATGCTTTGATGAGAGCAGCAAATAAGGTAATTTTGACATCATTTTTAGAATACAACTCAAAACCACGATATAAAAACTTATTTGGATACCCATTAATCCATTATATAACATATATTAAATTAAAGTTGGGTTACTTTGGAATGTATCCCTCAAAAACTTGCTGCTACGCTGTCCCAAAGGCCTAATTCTGCAAACCTGTCTTGAGTAAAATGACCATAAAACACTCAAAACTCAATGAAATTCGATGAGACAAAAACTATTAGAAAGATAATTCAATTTTCCATCCATTAAAATAAACTATAAGTCATAAAAACTCTGTACATGGCCGTACCAAGCTCTGAAACAGAAATTTAATGTTCAGAAATGTAGAAAACAAAGAGGTCTTTTATTAATTTCACTTCAAAATGTAACAACCACCTCTTCCTCCTTGGATTTGACCCTCCAAGGCTTAATTTAAACATATTTCATCAATTTTCCAACTGACCCTTGAGTTTCAATAACCAAATAACTTCTTTTCCCACAATGACCCTTCATATTCCTCATTTTTGCAATTTTGCAATTTGATAATTTTTTACATTTTTGACAACATTTGTAAAAATGAACTCATGACCCGCCTAATAACCTATTTACTAACTCAAACACATTAAATATGGTCCAAATGACCTTATTACATACTTAAAACATAAAACTAAATCAAATTTTACAAACTGGCCTCATGGAGGCATAAAATCCATTAAGTGCTCCTGCACCAAACTCCCCATGAAAAAGAAACTCAAGTCCCTTAAGTGAGGACCTGCAATAAGAAATGTATCTTGATCATCACTTGAAATCACAAAAATTTGTGAGTGGTGTAAATATGGTTCCTTGAAATGTATCTTCATCTTGAATTTTGGTTTATCTTTCCTCACATGTGACATCACAACAAGAAAATTTTGTACACCACCCTTCTTCTTTGCACTAGTTATTTGCTCAAAATCTTTCATCATTTTTTGTAACTCATCCTCAAAATTTTCATTGTTGTCTTCCATCCATAATGTTTCTACCCATGTTGTCTGATCATGCTTATGAATTTCAAAAACTAAAAATCCATTATTCTCCTTTGAAAATAGTGAAAAGAATACCATATCTTCATATCTTGTAAAGAAAACTTGATTTTGTAAATTGAATTCATGTTTTACCTCAGTATTTTTCACCAAATCCATAATATTTTCTTCCAAACTTTGATTTTCCTTCACATGTTCAAAGTCTTCAATGGCTAAAACCTACAAGTGTGATTCTTCTTCCATTGTAATGCTCTCTTCCTTATCAACTATCATTGTTGCAACTTGTTTGCTTTGCTTTTTATCTATATGCCAAAAAGTCTTCATCTTCTTAGCTTGCTTTCTCTCTTGTCTTCTCTTCATCATAATCTTTTCAATAGGCCATGTGACCACTTTCTTGATCTTCAAGTGCCAACTTGTGACTCTTTTGAGCAACTGTTCTATCCTTTCCTCCAACTCTTTGATTTTTTTATCAATCTCCTTTTGCCTCATCTCTTCCTCTTTTCTCTTCCTCTCTTTTTCCTCTTTCTTTTTCTTCTTTTTCCTCTCTTCCTCTGCCTACAAATGTCTTCCCAATATTCTCACCAAATCCATTTTCACAAGCAATTCTCTCCTTTCTTCTATTCAATTTTTCTCTACCTTTCATTGGCAGTAACAGGTTCTTTTTAACCTGTACACAACCACAAAACCAAAACCACAAACCAACACTAGCCCAGATCTTTTTCTGAGCTCTGATACCAATTTGATGTAGAGGTAAGAACTCCAAAATAACACAAATTCAATGAAATTTTCAAGACCAAAACTCTAATACTTCAAGCAAATGATTTTTCTCACAATCTTTCACTATACTTTGATGAGAGCAGCAAATAAGGTAATTTTGACATCATGTTTAGAATAAAAATGAAAAACATGATCTAAAAACTAATTTGGATACCCATTAATCCCTTATATAACATATATTAAATTCAATTGGGGTTACTTTGGAATGTATCTCTCAAAAACTTGCTGCTACGCTGTCCCAAAGGCCTAATTCTACAAACATGTCTTGAGTAAAATGACCATAAAACACTCAAAACTCAATGAAATTCGATGAGAAAAAAACTATTAAAAATATAATTCAATTTTCCATCCATTAAAATAAACTATAAGCCATAAAAACTTTGTACATGGCCGTACCAAGCTCTGAAACAACAATTTAATGTTCAGAAATGTAGAAAACAAAGAGGTCTTTTATTAATTTCACTCCAAAAATGTAACAACCACCTCTTCCTCCTTGGATTCGACCCCCCAAGGCTTAATTTAAACATATTTCATCAATTTTCCAACTGATCCTTGAGTTTCAATAACCAAATAATTTCTTTTCCCACAATGACCCTTCATATTCCTCATTTTTGCAATTTTGCAATTTGACAATTTTTTACATTTTTGACAACATTTGTAAAAATGAACTCATGACCCACCTAATAACATATTTACTAACTCAAACACATTCAATATGGTCTAAATGACCTTATTACATACTTCAAACATAAAACTAAATCAAATTTTACAAACTGGCCTCATGGAGGTATAAAATCCATTAAGTGCTCCTGCACCACAGGGAGAAGAAACATAAAGCTTGTTTGATGATATTCATAGAGCATCAGCCATCTATATTTTTGAAAACATTTCTTATGCTTCACCTGGCATACCAAAGAGGCCAGAATGGGAAAACACAAAGGTTATGGAGAAGCCCAAAAGGTATAGGGATCAAAGCCAAATAAAGGAGTGGGATAATGTTCATGATCCCATCCTGGCGAAAAACCCCAAAAATTTGAGGAAGCCTGTGAAAGAATGAAGGTATCCACTGGCCTGATGTCAATGTCTCAAAAGCTATGGTACAATAGGCTCCAATAGTATATGGTCCTATTTGTTCACTATTTCCTAGAATTGGTCGATGTGGCCATTGAATATTTCAACCTGCGCACCAAAAGTATCAAGGGCTAGAGATTAAAGGTCAATATCTTTCCAAAAGTTATCTAGAATATGTTGTGCATCCCTAACCCTGACTCCAGACAAGAAGAGTTAAAGTCATTCAACCCAAAAAAGGGAGAAAGATTATGGAGAGGCATGAAAAACATTCTAGAATTTTCCAACAAAGAAACCAAAAGGCCAAATGCAGATCATCAAGAGCCACCAAAGATTTTGACACCACTCATCGCCTTCCCTGTAGACATCCAGGATGCATTCTCAATGTTGGCTTTTGTTTGCAGCCTGGACGTTGACAAGGATGTGCATGAATTTCAGTTGGCTCTAGGGTTTCAATTCTGCAAGTAGCATACATTTTTCTAGTATGACTTTGCAAAATATCTTGTTGATGAGATGCTAGGGAAAATTAGGGATTACCTAACACAATGAAGGTTCAGGTTTCCTTCCTTCCTTGCTCACATATTTTTGTACCAAAACCATAATTTCTTTAAGAAGTATATGAAGTTGTCTATTTTTGATAGGTCAGGCAAATGAAAGCTGATTTCTGTATGGACTCCTCTCCTCTCTACTACCTATGACTATTATGTATTTTTAGATTATTTCTTGACTCTAATCTTGCAAGATTTGAAAGGGGATGATGGTTTCAACCGGCTCACCAAGGAGCAAACTACATATATGCAGAACTTCACCCCCAAATGTGATTGGTTTGTTAGAGAAGATTTCACATTCATTCAACTGTGTTGTTTCAAAAGAGAACCATTTTCTCTTCCAACCTGTGTCATGAATTGGGTGCTATCCCTTGAAATGTTCTTGTAGGTATCTCTTATTGACTAAAAAATTTGTAGAGGGAAGGCCAAAAAGAGGGGATTCTTCATCTGCCCGCAAACCCTCAAAATGGTGGTCATGAACAAGAAATAGACACACGACCTGTGGAAGATAACCTGGTTCATCTCAGGTTGGTAATGATTTGTGATAAATGGAATTACAACCTTGAAAATGATGCACTAAATGAATTTTTCATGGTAATACACAACCCGCGACCTTACTGGGAAAAGAGGAGGAACCCACTAAAAGATCTAGATGATCTACTAGTTGATTTGATCCACATTCCTAAAGAGGAAAATAGGCCACCATGGCACAAGTCTTACTTGCCCTCAGTAGTGTATGATGAGAAGCAAAAAATGGGAGCCACCTTGTTCAACAAGTTGCGACATGAAGAAGAATGGACCATGGAAATAATTAGAGCTTTTTGGGTGTACCACCAAGAAACCAAACAGTTGGATGCCTCGTATGGGATCATCAAGTTGGATGACCAATTTAATCAGATATGGGATGATGAGCACCCTGATTCTAACTCTAGTGTGGACAAGGGCGATGACTCTAGTGAAGAGCCAAAAGAGTAAGAATCTAAAGTATCGTCGGCCTCTGCTCATCAAAAGAGAAAGGAAATAGGCCAACCTATCTGGTTTGTTTGAAATGTGTAGCTGAATCTATCAAGAGCTTCGCGAACACTCACCTAGGTTGCGCAATGACAAGAGTGACCCAACAATAGTTAGAAAATGAAGGAGTGGAGGACACTCCACCCACTAAACGACAGTGCATAGAAGCAGTTGATGGGGAGAGTTCGCAAACACCTGCAACAAGCTAGGAGGTCATGGTGAGCCAGGAGCTGCAATCATCTAGTCAAGAGGTAATGTTTGCTCCTTCTTCTCTAACTTTAAAATATTTAGTAGCCCCTATTTTTTCTATGGCACCCATCACTACAAGTGTCATCCTTTGCTTCTTTGTCTCTACCATAATGGTTGCTAGAGGTTTCTCTTAGTTCTCCCAAATTAGGCCATTTATCCTGATGCCTATGTAGACCCTTACACTATCCGCCACTGCCCAATATTCTTTGGCCTCTCTTTCCTTAAGCACAACCACTATTGACACCCCTCCTACTACTACTACATAAAGCACAACCCAATTCATCCAACAATTAGAGTTTTCCATGATCCCATAATCACCACAACAACCAATGAGTTCTCCTGCCGGTTCACAGATTGAACTTTGGAAAATTCTCAATTTCTCCCTATAGACTATTAATATCTTGAAGAGGAAAACACATGGGCCACTACACTGACATTCCTTTTTTCCCTACATCTCAGTGCACCTTTTGCAGGCGGGCTAGTTTATTTTTCATCCCAATTCATAGCACAAGGTGATATAAACAAAAGTGTGAGCTCTTAGAATGTAGAAGAAAAAGGCTAAGGATAACAAGAAGCTGGTAGAGCCAAAGGTGTATACTATTTACAATGAAGCACAAGAAATGTTGAATTTCACCACCATGTACCCAAAAATTTTCAAACCACAAGGGGAGATGCTTCTGGATGATTACAACATGTATGTCATGGGACTTGATCTGAGAGTAGCCCAATCGGAGGACAAGGTAGAACTCATGGAAGAAACAAAGTGGGTGGTGACCATTGAATTCCTCAAGTTTGGTCACCAACTAAAAAAGAAAGAAGACGAGTTGAAGCTTGTGAAAGATAGGGTTGAGTTCCTACAAGCAAAGGAGAAGGAAATGGAGGCAGATATTGTGTGCTTATCAGAAAAAGCGTAAGTAGCATAGGTGGAGCAGAACAGACTTCGAGAGGAACTTGCAAAGCTCCAATCTATTGCCCCACCCTGGTTGATGTGCTATAGAAAATGAACCAAGACTATCATAACCACTTAACTCTAGCAGAACAAGTGGCACAAAAAAGAGATAGAGTTTGAATAACAAAGTGCTCAATTTGAAAAAAGATGCAAGAAAAAGAGGTCAATTTTAAGGCCTAAAAGGCCAAATTGGAAAAGGAGCTTCAAGAGACGAAGCTTTCACTTGAATCAGAGTCAACAAACAAGATTCAGGCTGAGGAAAAATGGTCCAAAGAGGTAAGTAACATTGAGGGACAACTCGCATCTACAAATAGAAGAATTGTGGAATTAACAGAGGATGTAAACTCAAAGGATGCGAACATTTCCCTTTTAAGGAGTGCTCCCCAAGCCCTTGCTGCTCAGTCGGACCTCATCCTAGTAGCTTAGCATCTATATATATCATACTGGGAAAGGGTTAAGGCCTTTTTCCTAACACTATAGCCAATGCTCTGACTCATGTCGGCGACAACAAAATTGAGTAAGGAGGTTCATGGAACAATTGAATAGTTCCCGCTGTTCATCACAGAAAGGGTTCCTGAGGCAAAGATTTTGCTTAGTAAGCTATACATGGTCTCTGATGAAAACTTAGCAAAGGTAGGGATCGAGGATCAGAATGCCGCTGCCAAGATGGTGAACAAATTTATCCACTGCCACTCGGCCATCCTTCATACTAACACCTGTGCAACTACTTTGAACTAGACTATGGAAAGCATGCAGGAAAATTTTTCCTAGCTAACTGAGATGGGCATGTCATCCTTGTTTCTTGAAGATGAGTTAGTTGCCATAGCTGAGAAGATTGTGATGAAGATTGAGGAGGACAAGGACCCAACCACTTTCTAGAATTTCAACCAGCCTCCTACCACAACAGATATTGAGGGAATCATTCATTCGATAGTGTGGTTGCTTTTCCAATGTGAGGCTGGGGCTGGTTTACCTAAGGTGCTACCTTATAAAGAAATGCTCGACCTAAGTGGAGTGCAAGAGAATCTATGCAATGTATCAAGACCATCTAAGGTCAACTGGCTTCCCCTACAGGCAACTCTTTCTAAACATTGATGTTGTCGCCCTATGGATGGTGCTCTAGTTTGCAAGCCAGAGAAAATTTTGGGTTCCTTGTTGTGCAGGAAAAACACCCCTAGTAGTCGCCAAAAGCTGTGAATGTAAAAATATTTGAGCTTGCTAGCTTTCAGCCCCTGCATCATATATTAAGCATGTTTCCCTTACCCTTTCATTGGCCTTCTTTTTTCTATACTTTGTCAATTGCTTCCATGTGTCCTCCCAACGCTCCTCATAGAAAAGGCTTCCTTTTCTCTTCTATCGGCTCCCACTATGCTCCCACGTCTCTTCACCATGGGTTATTTATGTTGGAAAAACAAGGGAAAACAACTGAGAGGGGGGGTGAATCAGTTGTCACAAAAAGTTAAAATTTTCAAACTTAACTTTAATCTTAGATCTGATGAATAAGCAATTAACCACAAGCAATTAACATATCAGATAGACAAAGAACACCAATTGTTTTTACGTGGAAACCCTGTTAGGGGAAAGACCACGATGGATGTTAGTCCACAAGATTATACTCTGCTAAAATTATAATGAAAAATAATAAGGGGAATGCACATGTATTCAGGCACACAGCTTAGAGCTCACTACTCAAATACAAAGGGGCTCACTGCCCAACATAATATGATTAAAAATCTGGAGGGTATGAACTGAGAAAATAGCTTTTGCACAAGCCTAATTACAGTTCCAGTTAAGCTCAACACTTCTTCACACTTTTCTCTACAATCAAATGATATTCACACATACACACACAAGAGCACACCCAACACATGAAGCATACTCTTCACCAATGAAACAATCACATTTATATACCAGCTACATGAGATTTCATCACAACTTAGTCGGCTAGGAAAATAAAACATATTTCAATGTCGGCCCAAATTTACAAATAAATTTCCAATGCAAATCCACCAAGGTTGGCCACAACATAGTGGAGACCCACATTAACATCTCCAATACAAAAATACTTTAATTAATTATACCACGAAGATCCACAACATGCTACCACCAACATGCACAAGAATAGATCTTCAACCACAAGTTCACCAATTAATGTGGACATATCACAAAGATAGAGAATGATCTAGAGACATTTGAGAGCACCAAGAAACAACAAAGAAACATCCACAACAACTGAGATTAACAGAGTCACCCAATCTTCATTCAAGAACACTGAAAGAGACCACATAAATGCTGTCAGACCACAACACACTCAAAACTTTTCGTGGACCTTTGAAACTTCTGGTAGATGATCTAGATATACTAAAAAATAAACCCTTTAATCCACAATAGCTAATCTTCAATGTATAGAATAGGAAACCTTTATGACCTGCACAGTCCCATTGGGAACCTAGAACACTTTCTCTTACAATTTTCTCAATATCCTTGACATATACAGTAGCTGATACACCAAATGCTAATAGTATTCACATCAATGACAACCACATATCAACAACACGTCCACAATGTCCAACAATGTCCCCCTTTGGCATTGATGGCAACACATGTGTGAAAATACCATCAACCCAACACATTGACTTCTTCTACACTTCTTCTTTTGAAAAGGTTTTCACATTACACTTCTCCCCCTTTGATATCAATGGCAAAGGTAACAATGACCTTTCCATATACATGCTCTGAACCACATACCTGCACATATGACTACTGTTGGATGTTGTGGATATGGTTGTTGATATGTGGTTGTCATTGATGTCAACACTATTAGCATTTGGTGCATTGAAGACTGTATATGTCAAGGATATTGAGAAAATTGTAAAAGAAAGTATTCCTAGTTCCTAGTGGAATTGTGAAATTCAAGAAGGCGTTGTGTTTTGTGCGTTGAAGATTAGTTGATGTGGATTTAAGGGTCTAATGTTGATTTTTTCTAGATTATCTACCAGAAGTTTTAGAGGTCCATGTGAAGTTTTGAGTATGTTGTGGTCTGACAGTGCGTTGCTAGTCTTTGTCAGTGCTCCTAAATGAAGTTTGTGTAATTCTTTTTTTCTCATTTGTTTCTTGGTGTTATGTGGTGTCTCTAGATCATTCTCTATCTTTTTAGTACATCCACATTATTCAGAGAGTTCATGGTTGAAGATCTTTGGCACATGTTCAGTTTTTCTTGTTCCTGGCCAACATGTTGGTAGCATGTTGTGGATGTTCAAGGTGTAATTAATTAAAGTATTCTTGTGTTGGAGATATTAATTTGAGTCTCCACTATGTTGTGGCCAACCTTGGTAGATATGCATTAAAAGTTTATTTGTAAATTTGGGCTGACATTACAAATATATTTTATTTCTTTGGCCAACAAAGTGGTGATGGAATTTCCTGTAACGGATATATAAAGGCTATAAGTTCATTGTTGAAGATGGTGTTTCGTGTGCTCCTATGTGTGTATGTGCAAATATCATTTGATTGTTGAGCAGAGTGTGAAGAAGTGTTGAGCTTAATTGGAACTGTAATCAGGCTTGTGAAGAAGCTATTTTCTCAGTTCACAAATATTGGATGGTTTTAATCTAAACTGTATTGTTAGACAATGAGTCCTCTTTTGTAATTGAGCAGTGAGCTCTAGGAAGTGTGCCTATGTGCATTCCCCTTATTATTTCTTTTATACTTCTAGCAGAGTATAATCTTGTGGACTAACATCCAACGTGGTATTTTTCTAATAGGGTTTCCACTCAAAAATATTCTTTGTGTTCTTTGTCTCTCTAATGTTTTAATTGTTTATGATTAATTTCTTATTCATCAGATCTGAGATAAAGTTAAGATTAATAAGAAGAGTTTTAGTTTTTGTTATAGCTGATTCACCCCCCCTCAGTTGTGTGTCCTTGTTTTTCCAACAATCAGTATCAGAGTAGGTTCCTTTGAAGAAATTCTAATAGTTTGAGATGATCCTCGATGGCAACAACATTCAAGAAGGATAGTCCTAGATTTGATGTCTCTAACTATTCATTATGGAAAGTAAGGATGCAATGTCACTTAATGTGTATTGGTGATGCTATCTAGAAGATTACTAAAATTCAATATGTCATTGCTTAGAATGGTCCCTCTATTGCTAAAAGCAATATTGAGGCTATTGAAGCTTTGGTGAGTTCCTTGATAGATTCAGAGATGGCTAATGTGGTAGGTTTGAATACAACTCATGAAATGTAGGCGAAACTGGAAACTTTGTATGAAAGAGATGCACAAGTGAAGATGGATAAGCTACAAAGCTTGAAAGGAAAGTATGCGAATTTGAAGATGGGTGAAGATGAAAATATCACCTCTTTTATGCAAAGAGTAAATGAGATAGTGATGGGTATTACATGTGCCGATGGTTTTGTGGATGAGGATGAAATTATGGCTAAAGTAGTCAGATCCTTGCCTCCCTCCTACAAAATGAAAGTTCATGCTATTGAAGAGTTCAGATCAATAAACAAGTTGACAAGAGATACGCTGATTCGGAAACTTGCTACTTTTGAGAGAAGTGAGTTTGGTGAATCCACACCAAAGACTGAATTTCCATTTAAGGCTACTATGTCCAGAAGCAACAGACTAAGATATAGTCCAGGAGAGAGTTCTAGGAAGGTATCCAAGTATGATGAAAAATTGAAACAACTTGAAGATAAAGAAAGAGAAGTAGAAGAACTGGAAGCGTTAATTGCAAAGCAAGAAGGGAGAGGAAAAGGTAAGTATAAAGATGTATTACCTATTAAATGTTTTTCATGCAGTAAAATAGGTCATTTTGAATCAAGATGTCCTGAAAGAGTTCCTAGATCTAAACCTAAGAAGTCTATATTCCCAAAGAGATGCTACTTTGTTAAAGATGTAGTGACCGATGAAGAATCTGATAAAGATAATGAAAAAGAAGATGATTGGGCTTTCATTTCTACCATTGAAAATAATCCTATGGCTACTAAATCTACTAAAGATGAAAAATCTCTTGTAGCTCAAGTTGAAGAAAAATATGAGTGGGTCATTGATAGTGGATGCTCACATCACATGACTGGTGACAAAAGAAAATTTGTGAGTCTAGAATAGTATGATGGTGGAGTTGTAAGATTTGGAGATAACAATGTTGGTGTGATTTGTGGCAAAGGATCCATTTGCCTTGGTGGTAAGGACAACACTAATAATGTCCTCTATGTTGATGGTCTGAAGCATAATTTTTTGAGTGTTGGGCAGATGGTTCACAAGGGATATGATCTACAGTTCAAAGGCAAAAGATGCAAGATACGTGGAAGTTTTGGAAACTTGATTGCAACAGGCAAACAAACACAAGGTAACATTTTTCATTTGAATACTGCTAGTGGAAGTTGTGTGATTTCTTAGAGAGATGAAAGCTAGTTGTGGAATAGGAGATTGTGTCATGTAAATTTTGACAACATTATCAAGATAAGTTATGCCCAAGCAGTAAGATATTTTCCTAGATTAGTGAAGCCTGCTAATATAATCTGCAAGGAATGCCAGATGGGTAAAAATATTAGAGTCTTCTCTCGTAGCAAATATTTTCATTCAAGCTACATATTGACCTTTGTGGTCCTTCAAGAGTCAGAAGAATTCATGGAGAAAGGTATTTTATGCTAGTTATTGATGATTACTCTAGAATAATTTGGGTTTCCTTTTTAAGAGAAAAATGTGAAGCTCTAGAGAAATTCAAATGCTTCAAGGCTATGGCAGAAAATGAGAAAGGTTTGAAAATCAAATGCCTGAGATCTGACAGAGGTGGTGAGTTCATTTTTTAAGGAATTCAACACTTATTGTGAAGAACATGGAATTAAAAGACAGCTATATGCTCCCCGAACCCCTCAATAGAATGGAGTTCCAGAAAAAAAGAATAGAACAATTCTGGATGCTTCCAAAACCATGATGATGGAAGGAAATGTGTCTCAAATGTACTTGAGTGAAGTGGTAAGTACTGTTGTGTATACCTTGAACCAAGTAAATGTGAATGGTAACTCTAGTAAGACCCCTTATGAGTTATGGTTTGGTCACAAGCCTACTGTTAAGTATTTTAAAATCTTTGGAAGTAGGTGTTATATCAAGAGAGATGATGATATAGGAAAATTTGATGCTAGAAGCAATGAAGGGATTTTACTAGGTTACTCTACTAAGATCAAGGCATACCGATGCTATAATAAAATACTGAGAAAGATGGTTGAAAGTGCAAATGTTAGAGTTGATGAGGACTCTATCAAATCATCCAGAAATTGCAATTATGATTTAGACGAAGACATTACAAGCTAGGGGAAGAACACTTAGACACCGAATCTACTTTAGATTATTCCATATGTTTTGGTGAAGCAACCTCAATTTGTTTCGGTAAATCATGTCATTAAAGAAGCTCAGAAAAGTACAGAGGCACAAACAATTGGAAGTGTAGAAGAAAGATCTAAAGAATCAGAAGTCCAAGTAAGTCCCAAAACTCCAAGGCATGTAAAGTTGAATCATTCTAAAAGTCAAATCATAAGAGATAAGAGTAAAGGAGTGCAAACTAGAAGAAAAATTGCAGAAGAATATTGTCTGATATCCAAGATTGAACCTAAGAGTGTCATTAAAGCCTATCAAGATGAACATTAGCTGGAAGCTATGAAGGAAGAGCTGACATAGATTGAAAAGAATGACACATGGCTACTAGTTCTTAGGCCTAAAGACAAGAATGTGATTGGTACCAAATGGGCATTCAGAAACAAGATGAATGAAGAAGGTGAAGTGGTCCAGAATAAAGCAATATTGGTATGTAAAGGCTATTCTCAAATGGAAGGTATTGATTTTGAAGAAATTTTTTCCCTTGTAGCTATAATTGAAGCTGTGAGATTATTTCTTACTTATGCTGCATACAAAAATTATAAAGTCTATCAAATAGATGTGAAGTCTGCATTTCTGAATGGAGAACTAGAAGAAGAGGTGTACATTGAACAACCAAATGGATTCCAATTGATAGATAAGGGAGATATGGTTTGTAGATTGAAGAAAGCTCTGTATGGACTTAAGAAAGCCCTCAAGGCCTAGTACACTAGATTGGACAAATATCTACTGAAGCTTGGATTCACAAAAGGTACAACTAATAGCAACTTATACTTCAAGTTAGATCATGATAAGGAATTGATTATAGAAGTTTTTGTTGATGATATCATTTTTGGAGGAGATTATAATCTATGTATGAAGTTTGTTGATGAAATGAAGAGTGAATTTGAGGTGAGCATGATTGGTGAAATGAAGTTCTTTCTGGGATTACAAGTTACACAATTGGACCAAGGGATTTTCATATCTTAGTCCAAATATGTGAAAGATCTACTGAAGAAGTTTGGAATAGATGACTCCAAACCTGTTGGTACTCCCATGGTGATCGGATGTAAGCTAGCATAGAATGATGATTCTCCAAAGGAAAATCAAACTTGGTATAGATCAATGATTGGTGGATTTCTCTACTTGAAGAAAACTAGACCAGATATTATGAATCTTGTATGTATGGTTGCTAGCTTTCAAGCTGATCCAAAGGAATCACATGTGACTGTTGTCAAAAGAATTTTCAGATATCTTAAAGGAACATCTAACTTTGGAATTTGGTATCCAAAGGATGATGATCTCACTTTGTGTGCATACATTGATGTAGATTGGGTTGGTGATGTAGATGACGGGAAAAGTACTAGTGGTGATGCCTTCTTCCTAGGGAAGAAGCTGATATCTTGGTTGAGCAAAAAGTAGAATTCAATTTCTCTATCCATTGTTGAAGAAAAATACATTGTTGTTGCAAATAATTGTACTCAAGTGATATGGATGAAACAGATGCTAAGAGATATCATAGTGATATATGAAGAGCCTATTACCATATACTGTGACAATTCAAGTAAAATAAAGATCTCAAGGAATCTGGTACTACACTCTAAGACTAAACATATTTCAATTAAGTTTCATTTCTTGAGGAAAAGGTGAATGAGAAATAAGTAATATTGAAATATGTGCCTACCAAAGAACAAATTATAGATATATTTACTAAGCCATTGCTGAAGGATACTTTTGAGTATCTTAGAGGGATGCTAGGGTTAATCACCCCTCCTGATAAGAACTAAAGATGCATTTATTTGCATCAATTTGAGAGCTTCATTGCTATATTCTAATCTAGATTGATGTTTTCATGGCTGCTACTTAGGGGGAGTAGTTAGATGTGCAGATATGTGGTTCAGAGTGTGTGTTTGGAAAGGTCATGGTTACCTTTGCCATTGATGTCAAAGGGGGAGAAGTGCATTGTGAAAAATTATTAAAAAAATTCTTATGGAGAAAAGTTTAGTTGAGATAAGTGCAAAAGAAGTCAGTGTGTTGGGTTGATGGTATTTTTCACATCATGTGTTTCCATCAATTCCAAAGGGGGAGATTGTTGGATGTTGTGGATATGGTTGTTGATATGTGGTTTTCATTGATGTCAACACTATTAGCATTTGGTGTGTTGAAGACTATATATGTTGAGGATATTGAAAAAATTGTAAAAGAAAGTATTCCTGGTTCCCAGTGGAACTATGCAGGTCAAGAAGGCATTGTGTTTTGTACGTTGAAGATTAGCTAATGTGGATTTAAGGGTCTAATGTTGAATTTTTCTAGATCATCTAACATAAGTTTTAGAGGTCTGTGTGAATTTTTGAGTATGTCGTGGTCTGACAGTGTGTTGCTGGTCTCTGTCAGTGCTCTTGAATGAAGTTTGTGTAATTCTTGTTTTCTCAGTTGTTGCGGATGTTTCTCTATTATTTCTTGGTGTTATGTGGTGTCTCTAGATCATTCTCTATCTTTGCAGTATGTCCACATTATTCAGAGAGTTCATGGTTGAAGATCTTTGGCACATGTTCAATTTTTCTTGTTCCTGGTAGACATGTTGTTGGTAGCATGTTGAGGATCTTCAAGGTATAATTAATTATTCTTTTGTTGGAGATATTAATTTGAGTCTCCACTATGTTATGGCCAACCTTGGTGGATACACATTAAAATTTTATTTGTAAATTTGGGCCAACATTACAAATATATTTTATTTCTCTGGTCGATGAAATGGTGATGGAATTTCATGTAGTGGATACATAAGGATGATTAGTTCATTGTTGAAGATGGTGCTTCGTGTGCTCCTATGTGTGTATGTGGAAACATTATTCGATTGCTGAGCAGAGTGTGAAGAAGAATGTATGAAGTGTGAAGAAGTGTTGAGCTTAATTGGAACTGTAATCAGGCTTGTGAAGAAGCTATTTTCTCAGTTCACAAATTTTGGATGGTTTTAATCCAAACCCTATTGGAGAGGGGAGAGGATACTTTCACAAACACCATAGGGTTCTACTACAAAATATGAAAATGCACCAAACATAAAAGACAATTATTTGTTTCAAACCCAAAATCCAAATGTTCCTACTTAAAAATTGAAGACACATGAAACCCTATAAGAGCATGAATTAGTAGTTTCTATAGTATTGTCTTCTCCAATCAATCACCACGTGCTACAAATAAGGTATCAGTAATAGCAAAAACCCCTTGCCCTAATGCATGCAAAAGGAAGCAACTAAATTATTTCAAATTTAAACCATTTTACCCAAAATAGGTAGTTACTTCATTCTATCTCTCAGATGCAATACAACAGATGCGATGAACCAAAGGGTGACTATAGTGAATGAGATAGTGATTGCGGCTCACTGTCATGTAAATGTAGCTCAGTATCAAGCAATTGTGTCACATTTTTCCATAGATGTAGCTCACAACCTTAACATACAAAAATAAGATGATAAATAGAATCCAAGAAATCTGCCAAAATGTTAGCATAAAACCCAGGAACTCAAAAAATGGCAAAAAACAACAAAATATAATATTTCTCTAAAACAAAGAAATATGACACTTTGTCATGCAAATATATCATACTTTCCAACAAATGCGTCACTTTTTTGTCACTTCATGAATCAGATGCATTGTATTGTCTCATGAATGCATTACACTATCTCACAAATACATTGTATGGACCTAGAAAGTCAAGAATACTCATGAATTTATTCAAATTTTATTAGATTCACATCAGGTTCACCAATGTAGGATAGGGTTAAAATTGAGTGCAAAAGTAAAGATCAATTGTAGCAACAACTACTTAAAATACAAACCCAAAAGACCCAAATTCAAACAAGAAAGAACAAATATCAATAGGAAAGCAAATAAAAAAGCAATATACAAAACTTCCCATGGTATGGTTGAATCATCTTCCTTGCATCTCTCTAGTTTTGATGTAAATGGAAGCTTTCCCTCATATTTTTTTGTCTACAAGTACGAGTCAAGTGATATTGATAGAAAGAATATCAGAGATCATGGTTGTAAGGTTGGAATGATGGAGACAACTCTTTTTTATATAAAATCCATTCAAATGGATGGTCAAGATCGAAAGCCAATATGATGAAAAGATCAACAAACAAGGTTTCTTGCATAATGAAGAGGTAGGGTTAGGTTCAAAATAGGGCTTGTTAAGGATGGATGGTGGAGATTAAAACAAGAACGTGACATGATCAAGGTTTGAGATTCAAAAGAGGAATTAGAGGGAAATGGGGAAAATTAATTAATTTCATAAGATTATTTAATTTTAGAGGGAATTTGAACAATTAAATAATCAAAGTGGTTATTTAATTGTGGAAGAAAGGGGAAAATGGGATTTTAATTAAAATTATTAAAGCAACCATTTAATTAAAAATTATGGAGGAAAAGGGATAAACTATTAAATAATTAAATTAGTTATTTAATGAGGGAAAAGGTTAAATGAATAGTTAAATAATTAAAATAATTATTCAACTATAGAAGGAAGAAATGAAGAATGAATAATTAAATAAATCAAAATTTATTTAATTATAGTGAGAAAAGGGACATTAGGTATGTAATTATTTAATTAATTGAAAGAAGAATAAAGAAGAAACAAATTAATTAAATAATTAAAATTATTTAATTAATAGAAGAATATAACTTTAGAAAATAATCAAATAATTAAAATTATTCATTTATATGGAAAAGAAGGGAAATCGATGTGAAAAATGGTGTTCATAGGCTTAGGACATTTTTCAATTTCTACACAATCTATTAGAAACATAAATGCGCAAGCAATATGGCTGCACCAAAGCACCATAAACTCTAAAAATAGTACATTTATCATGCAAATACTAGTCTCCCCAATTATGGTCCAAATTGGTGTTGGCTCTAAACTACAGGGGCCTCAAGATTTCCTTGATACTTCTTGAAATTTTATACATTGGTTTGCAAACCAAGTTTTCAAAAATTCCATGCACTAACCCATTGTAGAAAGTTGTATAGTTGGAATCAGAATAATTGTGGTCCCAAATGTGTGTCCATCATTGCATAGGAAGATCATTTCCTCTCATCCTTTTTCCTTGGGTTCATGAACTTGGACAATGCCTTCTAACGAATCCACAAAAATATATGCATAAGCACATAATAGTGTGTGAAATATAATGGAGCATTGGTCTCCTTCAAATCCTTTAATTGCTTATGGATCTGTTCAACTATATAGGAGGCATAATAAAAAATCCTATTAGAATGTTTATCTTGGATGTCCATAGCCATCGTCATCATAGCAACAAGAATTCTTAAATAATATTTATTCCCAAGCACCTAACATAAACCATAGATTGAGTTCTTAAAGTAGTTCTCAAATTCATGACAACTAAAAGGTTCAAAGTCCTCTGGCGTAAACCTGATCCCATTCTTTTCCAAATCCTTTCTCATGTGCCTTGGTAATACATAGTTTCTATACCCATATTTGTCTCTCTCATACTCCTAACACAATGCATAGAAATTGATAGAAACTATAGAAGAGTAGTTGAGCCCAAATATCCTCACAATCTAACTTCTACTAATGTCCAACATTGGAGTCCCCTTCTCACTCTTTATTATTATGGCATCAGGATCATAACACTTGGCAATATCCTTAATAAAATCTACCTCCATAAAATAATTGGGCACAATGAGCTTTCCAAGATCACATGTTCATAATTTGCAAGATGGATGAGGATAGTCTTACTTCTAATATGCATATTGAAATAAATCCCACCCATTTTGGGGCACTGTGATTTCTCCAATCTATCTTGTTGAATCTTATAGGTAATCAATCAAAATTCCCTTACTAAAAGCTCTCTTCCCAACTATATTTTCCCCAAAGAATAACTCATGAGATCATCTTCTATAAGCCATGTTTTTAACTCCTCATCTAGCCACTAAATATCCAACAAATTTTTCACCTTTGAGTTGTGCAATTTTTACCTTGCATATATTATATTCCTAGCCTCCATTACAAATATATCTAAATCAAATTCCATTCTAAATAGACCATCAATAGAACCATTTAATGTTGCATAAACTAGTTTTCATGACAAATAAATGAGAGAAGACAAAGAAGGAACAATGTTACCAAATTCCCCTTTCCAAATAGTGAAGTCTTTTAGCTCTCCTCCCTCATCTAGTATTTTTGGTACTCCCCTTTCCTCCATTTATCTAAATAGATTGACCTTAATTTTTAATTGTATGTATAGATTGCTTTGGAAAGCTTAAATTTCACCCAATAATCCAATGGCCTACAACAATAAAGGAAACTTTGTAGGTGCTCTAGGGTCACTCTCCATTTTTTCATTATTTCTTTAAAGGCATTTAGCCCTAGTGCTCCATTTTCTTTATACATTTTGAAAACTTTCTTTGAATTCAGAATGTTTCTTGTAGGCTTCATGAATATTTTTTTACACATTCCATGCATTATCCAGCTTATTTAATATGTAGGAAATCCTATGCCCCAAAATTTCATCAATAATATTAGTAACCACCTTTGAAGTCTCCTCAACTTTTTTCTCACTTTATTTTACCATCTCAAATTCTTATTTCAACTTCTTGATCCTATGAGACAATGTCTTGTTGATGGGTGTTTTTGCACATCTCAACACAGGTAATGTGTTGGACCTGTAAAAATCTAATGATTTTTACATATTTTTCATACCCTTGAGTTTCCATTGGAGTCCTTATCATAAGCATAAGGGTTTGTTTTCATATAATTTTGCTCACATTTTTCCATATGGTCCCATAGTTTCCATTGGGTCATGCATTTTTTACATTATGGTCCCTATCGGCATTTGAGTACCGGGGTCTTCTCGTTCCGTATTGTATTTCTACGAGTATGAGTCTGTGTTGCCTATCGGCAAGACTCATCTAATGTCACAGTGATCACAAGTCATGTGCATTCACCATTCGGAAGGACTTTCACTTTATTTCAGCGATGGAGTAGGATACACTTTTTGGCGGGAGATTGGTCTTCAGTATATTATTTCACCGAGTGATTTATGTCTCGCCGATCGGCATATATGGAGATTCATTGGAAAAAGATTTTTTTTTCGGTATGTGGTCTCACCGAGTGGGTCGTGTCTCACCAACCAATGCACGTGGATATTTATCAGCCAAGCTAAGAGTATTCAGGATATGGTCTTGGAAAATTTTTATTGTCTTATCGACTATTAGGGTCCAAGCAGGCATTTCAGCCAGACTAAAGGAATGCGATATGAGGTCTCAGCGAATTCGAGGTGTCTTGCTGACCGGCGATAAAGCAAAGCATATCGATATAACAAAAGGTATTCGTGGTGAGGTCTTGGTGAGTGACCTTCGATCTTGCCGACATTAAACAAAAGGGTTTCTATTGGCATGAGAATTGGATTGTCTCAGCTATCAAGAATGCATCATGTTGGTTTTTAGTAAAACATGGGGTATTCTATATGACGTCTCCTTGATATCATAAAGTCATAGTGACACGCAAGAGATAAAAGAATACTGTCAGTGAAACATAATGAAATCTACATGAGGTCTCCCTGATATCATAAGGTCATGGTGAAACGCAAGGAGCTAAGGGGCGACTGATGGTGATTTAATTGATTTCGGCATAATTACAAGGTCGACATGAAATGGGCCCGAATTTAGCAATAGGCTGACATGGATCTCAAAGTGATGTGTCTGTTCATATACAAATGTATAAATACCCATCTGCATTTGTAAATGAGAGAGATGAGATTTTAGAATAGAGGCAGTAGGTAGATTAGGAACAGATACAATAGAATAAAGTTCTCATATCAGAGACTATGATGCATGTTTTCAAATGGTGATTTCAATGAAAATCAATTGGTGTGGCAGTTTATTTCTAGTGTCAATTGTCTGTTGAGTTTATTGAAAATTATTGCTAAGTTGTCTGCAAGTTGATTTTTTTTGGTTGTTTAAATTGATATAACAAGATTTGTTTTTAGTTTATCAGTGCATATTTGTTGTATCTGTGTGATTAATTGACTGGTTCTTTCAAGGAGAGATTAAATCCTTTTGGTTGATCACAGTAATTAGGGAGATTTATTTGGATTATTAGAGTAGAGCTTAATAGTCATAATCTTCCATGTTTATACAAGTTATAAATAGATCATATGCCGACAATTTGAGTTTCTGCAAGAATAAGTTGCTCACTTCTGTTTCTTTTGACTCCACATACCCAATAAGGCACTGGTCTCTGCATTTCATCATTTGGATTCATTCAATTTCTTTACATCTTTTAATTAAGCATTTTAGAATTTAGATTAAGAAGATTGCTATTGCTATTTGCATTCAGTTTGAATTCATTTGTTCACTTCCATCTGCCATTGTGGACAAATCATTGCAAGAAGGATAATCATAAGTCAAGTCTGCTTCATCCAGAAAGGTACACCTGCCTAGGTTTAGCAGCACTTGAAGAGTAGAAGGTTAAATTCTTTTGACCTTGTCTGTTACCCTGAAACGTATCAAGAGATTGGCAGCCTCTTGAGGCATCCCGCTTGTGTTTTTGAGAGATAACACAACGCACAAGTGCACTACCTCTCTTGAAAGGCAACCTCCTACAAACAAGTTGTAGAAAATTACCCCAAGGTCGCTTGGGTGTCAGGTCATCACTTGCTTGGAATAATTTAGTTGGTTCAATGTGATCTTGCTGGTAATCATAGGGAAGCCTTACATGATTTAAGTTGGAGGGGAATTGGTCCTTAAAATGGAGTTTATAAAATTTCTAAAATTGTGTTCTAATGCTGCAAGTTCAAGATAGTAGTCTAAAACTCCACTTTGGTCTTGATATTTGGCTATACAATGTGCAATGAACTTTGTCTTAGGTTATTATTAAAAAAAGGTCAAAAGGGTAGGGAAATTAAGAAGTTTCTAGACCTATAACTACTGATTAACAATGACAATGGAGGATGCTATAGTGGACAACCTTCCTAAAACTGAGTCCCACTTAACCAAACTAGCTCACAGTCTCATGAAACTAGTGCAATATTCTAAGGTCTGTAGATGTTCAACCATTCATTCACCATAAACCATGAATAAAGATAGAATTTAAGTGGAGCATTCAAATAAATTTCAAACTAGCTTTACACTATTATTTATCATCAATAAACAACAAAAAGCATGAAAAAGGAAGGGCATCAACATAGTAGAATTCTTCACCATCAATGAACAACATTAACTAATCTACTAAAGCATGCTAAACACATAGAACAACAAAGAAAATCTATTTCAATTCACTAACTATGAGGAGAAGAATCATGCAGCATGAAATAAAGCTCAAGAATCCACCAAAAATCAATGAATTTCTATTAAAATTCCAACAACATGTCTTTACAACAACTCAACTCTCTCTTGAAAATGAGAGGAGACCCCCTATTTATAGTGTCCAAAAAGAAAAATGAATAGACAAGATTCAATCTCATTGTGTGGCCAAGATTCACTAAAAATTAGGGTTTCACCTACCCCCAAATATTTTACAATGTAAAATACACTTTTGGCTTCTATTCTATTTTGTCTTTTAGTGGCCAGCACTGTAGCACTTTGTCTTCTAGTTGATTTCTCTTTACTTCAAACTATACTATGAGGAATTCATCATCAATCACTGGATTCCCTTCATGCTTCTTCATAATAGCATATTCTATGAACTTTCCAATCATTGTCTGAAGCTTATTCCACTCCATAATGTCGGATTGGAGCACTTGAAAGTTCAATTTCCTAGATCAGCTGATAATTACATTCCAGTTCTTGTCACACTTGGGCATGTTCTCTATTACTTGTTTAGATTGTGTGAAAGCCTGGGCAGAAAAATCCATAAATTCCAGTATGAGGGCATTGGTGGCTCCATCCTCTATCTTCTTATGGAAATAAGGTTTTATCTTTTCTCGATCTAGCTCGACGGAGGGAAAATCATAATCTATTATTAGCTTTAGGTATTTTTTGCAAGCCATTCTGATTTCTTTGGCATGATCAATATCAAGCTCCACTTCATGGAGCACCCATTCCAATATCTCTCTTATGTGATCAAGTCCCAATTTATAGGTTTCTACAAGCCAATGATCCTCTTTCGCCAGTGCAAGCTCCTTTTCCCAAGTTCTCTAGAGAATCTTGAGGATAACCTCGAGCTTGGGGTATGTGATTCTATATAATTCTAGGAAATCAGTGCAAAATTTTCTTATGCCTTCAAGTTGCTTTTGCACTTCCCAAAATTTATTTGTCATTTTAGCAACATGAAAGATTCCCATATTTCCATTGTAAACCACCCGTTGGAACCAATCCTGATGTAATACAAGGTGGTTAATACTCCCAATCAGTCTCAAAATGGTCATACATCAACAAGACATCAACTCTCAAATCAAAACTCACTCAACTTTCCAAAACCACTCACAAGAGGCTTCTAGCCCTCAAAACACAACCAATGGTCTTATCTTTTGGAGAAGGCCATACCAGGGCCTGAAAAAACACAATTAAGGCTTCCCATAGATCCAACTCAACAACCAAAAAAGGTTTCTAAAGACTTATTTATAGCAACACCAAGATCCAATACATCACCCCTGAATTAGGCTACTAAAGTAGCCCTAAATTACAAAGTAAGTACCTCTTAAACTTCCACTTTCCCCTCAAACTCTTTTGAAAGTCATCAAATGTGTTACAAAGCACCCAAATCACTCTTTTGAAAGTCATCAAATGTGTTACAAAACACCCAAATCCTTAGTCCTTTGACAATTTCATGTCCTCTATGATAACATACTCCAAAACCCTCAAATTACATGCCAAACACAAGGGTTTGTTCAAACTACAAACTATTGGGCTTCTCAGACCATGACAATGCATCAAACACCTTTCATTTACTCTACCCAAACTTAGGAATCCTTCAGAAGACAAGTCCCATCGATAGTTTGCCAAAACCCTACCTTCGTTCCTTCATTTCACCATGAAAACACCATATAAGACCTTAGGGTTACACTCCAACTTCACCCAACTTATATTCCCTGCATTCAAAACCAAAATAAAACCTATCCTAACAATTTATTATGCCATTCCATTGAGACATAGATGGAGACAGTAGATGGAATGGAAACTTACATAATTAAATCCCCAAACAAAGCCTTCATTGGTCTATCACAGGTAGTTCTAGAAAAGCAAGGGAATCTTCCACAAAATTTGAAGTTAGACTCTCAAAAGGAGTTCAATTGAAAGATAATACATAAGACTACACCAAATAATGAAATTTAGATAATTTGTGAGCTTGTACAATCCGTACAAAAGAAGGGAAACACAGGAAACTAGTGAATTAATAGCAAAATTGCATTTTTGATTGACGAAAATATTCAAATATAAACTTCACCAACTAGGCCTGAGCCTTCAAGATCCTTTAAATACATTTTCCCCATCAAGTTTCAACTACCCAATGTACACAACCAACTTTTAAATTCTTAAAACCCTTAATATTCCCTAAACTACATTTTGACAACCTTTATTAACAACTTTACATCTCTTTGCAATTTTGTTTTGATATATGAACTCCAATAACTCCTAGATACCTAAATACATAGAAAATGGTCTTTTAGACCTTATTAAACATAATTTAAACTCAAAACACCCCTAGGTTCACCTATGACTCTTCATCAATGATCACATTTTGAAGATAAGGTGTAGGTACTCTTGCACCATACTGCCCCACTGGAAAAAACTCATGCCACATGAGTTTCCTCTAATTCCAACACCTCCAATCTTGAAACATGCTCCTCAAGTATACAAATCCTCTCCACTGGTTCATGCACACTAACCTTGCAATCTGCCTTGCACTTCTATCATTCTTGACTGTGTTTCGATATGCATTTGTCTTTATCTTTGTCTTTTGACCTACCAACTATCTTTCACCTTTTCTTTGACCAAAACTTGATTGCCTACTATGTCCTGCACCTAGAAACAATCAATTGTTCGCAATACCATGAACTGTCCTTCTCTTTACCTCATCCCCATGCTTGTAGCTATCCTCAATACCTTTCCCAACTTGTGTTTTCATCCCTATCATCAGTCTTATTGTTTTTTCAGGCTTTTGTAGCATCTTACTATCCTCATGTTCCATTGTACTCACTGTACCATCAAACACCATACACCTTTCAACTCTACTATCTACCAAAGGACACACAATGGACCCCACCAATACATTTTCATGCAAATTCACTGTCAAAACCACATTTCAAACCTGTACTCACTGTCTTACCTATTGTCCCTACATCTTCAATTTTTGAAGCAACATTAAGATCTGCCTTTTTGTCTTCACTCACAACATTTAGAGGTTCTTTTCTTCCACACATAATGACCTTTTCCTTACCCTTGACATCTTCTACAAGTGAATTTAACACAAAATAACAACCATATTTCACTATGGTGTAGGTATTCTCTCTACCATCATACATGGAATGCCTATCATATTGCCAACATCTGCCTAAGAGTAGGTGACAATAGTCCATAGGAATAGTATCACAAACCACACTATCTTTATAACCCCCAATCTTAAAATCAACCACTACCTTTTCATTCACCAATAAAGATTGTCCATCACTTAACCATGAAACTTTATAAGGAAATTCATGAGGTAGTTTTTCAAATTTAACTTATTCACCATCTCAGTGGACACCATGTTCTCTATTGAACCAGAATCAATTACAATTTTACATACCTTGCCTCTAAACTTACATGTAGTCTTGAAGAGGATCTTTCTCTGCAAAGGTTCCACCTCCTTGGCTTCCTTCAACACTATTTTTCTCATCATCAACATATCCCCTATTTCAGGAGCAACTCTTAAACTTGTAGAAGTTGTGCTCTCACATTCCTCCTGGTTTACAATTTGTGCCCTCCTATCAATCCTTTTTTCACCACTTGAATAACTACCAACCCTATCAGGACACTTCCATGAAGGATGACCATATGCGTTACAGGTATAGCACCTCCCTCCAAAATCATTAGGACTTCTACCAACACTAAACCTTCCTCTACCTCTAAAACCACCTCTAGAATCAATATTATCACCTTTCTCTTTACCTCTATTTGCTTCTTCTTGTTCTTCCAATGGCTGCTTTGGTGTAGAAATTACTCCTCTTCCTCTTGCACTCGTACCACCTCTTCCTCTCACTGATTTATCTTATCTTCTTTTAAGCTTTTCCTCCACCTTGATTGCTAATTGGAAACATTCCTCAATAGATTTTGGGTTAGCAACCACAAGTTCATCTTGAATATAAAACCTCAAACCACCTAGATACCTAGCCACCTTTTCAGCCTCATCCTCATCCCTCCTAGACCTTATGCTTAGTTTGTAAAATTCATCAGTGTATGACTTGACATCAAGATATTTTTATTTCAATCCAACTTCTTAAACAATTGAACCTCATAGTCCTTTGGAAGAAACTTACCTTTTAGTTTTTGCACCATCTTCTCCCATCAAGTAATTCTTGATTTTCCTTGTTTTCTCCTCTCTGCTTTCTCATAGTCCCACCATAGAAGAGCATGCCCTTTTAGCTTTGTTTTTTCTACCTTCACCATCTGTTCTTCTAAAATCTCTTCACTCTCAAAGTAATTATCCATAGCAACAATCCAATCAAGTAATTCCTCTTCATTTAAATTACCACCATAAATAGGAAGATCGACTTTTACCTTTATTGATTCACCTTTCACTACTTTGAGCATCTTCACCATTCTCTGATCTTTAGCATCCAATTCTTCTTCAACATCTTCATAGTCCTCGTCTTTCTGTTTTGTTTCACTTTCTTCATTCACTTCTCTCCTTTTCCTTGTCTCCAAGGCAACAAGCCTTGCCAAAATTGCATTATGAGATTCTAGAAGCTTAGCATGCTTCTCTTTTAGATCTTGCAACTCCCTTGTAGCACCAACACCTTTTGGAGGCATCCTTTCAACCTTGACTCTTCACTTTCCTCTTCAAACCTGCAAAAACCAACCACAAGGAATCTTGTCCTTGTGCTCTGATACCTTTGATGCAATACAAGGTGGTTAATACTCCCAATTAGTCTCAAAATAGTCAGACATCAACAAGACATCAACTCTCAAATCACAACACACTCAACTTTCCAAACCCACTCACAAGAGGCTTCTAGCCCTCAAAACACAGCCAATGGGCTTATCTTTTGGAGAAGGTCATACCAAGGCCTAAAAAATCACAATTAAGGCTTCCCATAGATCCAACTCAACAACCATAAAAGGTTTCTAGAGACTTCTTTGCAACAACACCAAGATCCAATACATCACCTTTGAATTAGGCTATTAAATTGGCCCTAAATTACAAAGCAAGTACCTCTTAAACTTCTAGTTTCCCCTTAAACTTTATTGGCAGTCATCAAATGTGTTACAAAACACCCAAATCCATAGTCCTTTGACAATTTCATGTCCTCTATGATACCATACTCCAAAACCCTCAAATTACATGTAAAACACAAGGGTTTGTTAAAACTACAACCTACCGGGCTTCTCAGACCAAGACAATGCATCAAAAACCTTTCATTTACTTTTCCCAAACTTAGGAATCCATCACAAGACCAGTCCCATCGATAGTTTTCCAAAAACCTACCTTGGTTCCTTCATTTCACCATGAAAACACCATATAAGACCTTAGGGTTACACTCCAACTTCACCCAACTTATATTCTCTACATTCAACACCAAAAGAAAACCTATCCTAACAATTTATTATGCCATTCCATCAAGACACAAATGGAGATAGTAGATGGAATGGAAACTTACATAATTAAATCCCCAAACAAAGCCTTCACTCGTCTATCATAGGGAGTTCTAGAAAAG
Source organism: Sequoia sempervirens (assembly GCA_007258455.2). Classification (NCBI taxonomy): domain Eukaryota; kingdom Viridiplantae; phylum Streptophyta; class Pinopsida; order Cupressales; family Cupressaceae; genus Sequoia; species Sequoia sempervirens. The sequence continues at coordinate 548,076,311 of VDFB02270651.1, forward strand.
TAAAGGAATATTCCATAAATTTGAAGTTAGACTCTCAAAAGGAGTTCAATTGAAGATAATACATAAGACTACACCAAATAATGGAATTTAGATCATTTGTGAGCCTATACAATCTATATAGAAGAAGGGAAACATAGGAAACCAATGAATTAACAACAAAAATGCATTATTGATTGATGGAAAACTTCAAATACAAACTTCACCAACTAGGCCCAAGCCTTCAAGATCCTTTAAATACATTTTTCCCATCAAGTTTCAACTACCCAATGTACACAACCAACTTTCAAATTCTTAAAACCCTTAATATTCCCTAAACTACATTTTGACAACCTTTATTGACAACTTTACATCTCTTTGCAATCTTGTTTTGATATATGAACTCCAATAACTCCTAGAAACCTAAATACATAGAAGGTGGTCTTTTAGAACTTATTAAACATAATTTAAACTCAAAACACCCCTAGAATCTCCTATGAATCTTTATCAAATGATCAAATTTTGAAGATAAGGTGTAGGCGCTCCTGCACCAAATTCTAAGTGGCCTTCATCCAATTCTTTCTCCTTTCTAGTTTGTCGATATGATATTTTGAGAGCAGTAGAAGAGTAGTTGATGATGTTGAGGGAAGCTCCTCGGCTAAGGACCATTATTGTGTGTAGGTCATTAAATCTGCCAATTGTGCTTTTAGCTCCTCCTTAGTCGATTGGTCTTTGTTCATTTGATGCACAATAGTAGCTACTGATCCTTGAAGATGATCAATTTTATGTTCTCTCATGGCCATTCCTAGGTCAATGGTAGAGATATTATAGCCAAATCCTTCTCCTTCAACCCCGGAATAGCTATTTGCATGGTCCTTGATCCCAAGGCATCCATTGTTATATGGGATCTGATCTTTGGTTTCTTTTCCTTCTTTGTGCTTATTTGTGCCTGAGCCAAGATGGCTTCTAGTCTAGCTTTCAGATCCATGAGGATGAGGGCCTTCTTTTGTAGTTACTTTTCTAGCCATTCAGGAATTTGGGACACCTCTTTTGGTAATTCACGATCAACTTCTTCTTCTTGAGTATGTTGAATTTCCATTTCTTTGCTGCCCAAAGCCTTTTATTTTGTCTTTTCTTCCTCTTCTTTATCTGAATCTCGAATAAATACAACTTCTTTCTCTAGAGATTCAGTGGTGGCCATGTGTTCTTTGGGGCTATCTTCCCCTTCAGCTCTCCTTTCTTCTTCTTTCCCATACTTTTCATGGTGCTTTGTCTCTAGGTTGTTTCTTACTTTAGCTACTTCTTTAGGCTTATCTTCTTATTTATTTTCCTCTTCCTTTCCTTCTTCTTCTCTCGAATGAGGCATTTCCTCACCATGACTAGGGATTTTGTCTTGTTCCCCGGTTGGAGGTTCTCTGTTTACCTCCATCTCTTCATCTGTTTCTTTCTTCTCTTTAGGTTATTGCTTCTCAACTTCCTCCCCAACATCTTTAGGTTGCTTGGAAAGCTCCTTCTCAAGTTCTTGGTTAGAGGTTTCCATGATGTACTTCACACTGGGATCTTCAATGTTTTCCTTGGAAGATTTTTTTTCCTCCTCTTCATGCACCACTTCATCAATAACAAGATGTTGATATTCAGGATGCTCATGATAATCATCAACTTCTTCTTCCATTTATTTTACTGCCACCCTCTCTTGTCTCTCCAACTCCTCAGAAATTTGCATTGTTGCCTCCATCATAGGTGGTTCAATTAGAGGAGGAGGAATAGGGAGGCCGACAACAACTTGGGCTAAAGCATCATGTACTACAGGGTTCATCAATACTCCAGAAAGCTTTGTTGGTATGTTCTACATATGTTGAGCAAGGGTTTTTGGGAGTGAGAGGGTACGAATTGTAATTGTTGCAGTGGCCAATGGAATAGTTATTTTCAGAGACATGGAGGTAGAGGAGAGCAAAGAAGTGGTAGCGGGGCGATATTCTATCACCATAATTTGTGCAATAGGTGATGTGGAAGCAAGGTGAATTGAAATGTCCACTGCAGGAAGAGAAGAAGCAAGCATTGCTTGAGAAGCAGGCAAAGGAGTAAGGGTGATGGATGCAACAGTAGTTGTGGTAGTGAGAGTAGAGGCAACAAGTGAGGAATTTGGCTACTTGACCTCTTATTCCTCTCCCTCATGGAGTGGGTCCTCTTGAATGGTGGGCATCTCAATGAAACCACCTGATTTATTTTCCTTCTTAGAGGGCTCACCCTCAGACGCCTTTCTTGGATAGATTTTGTGCTTAGGTTGGCATTCAACCACCCCTTTTATCTTCTTTGATCGGGTAGTGGGAGGATACTTTGAAGTTTATCTGAATGGGGAAGCAGTAGTGGCACTGTCGGTCTCGCTCTCAGGCTCATCCTCGAGCTCACCATAGGTCAAAGTTACAGCTTGACATTTTAGTTGAGCTACCTATCCATCAATCCATTTTTGTATTCTTTCCTCTATGGTCTTAATCAAAATACCAAGGTCACTGGCCTCTTCCTCATTCCAATCAATCAGGGGCAGCGGCAAGTTGGCAATGGCATCATACCTTGGGTCTATCACCATGTTTTCATCCTCCACAATTTGGTCCGACACTAGAAACAAGCTGAATTTCTTGAAAAAATATGTTGTCATGCACATGTATTGCCTCATACACACTTCTTTATCATCTCTGCAATTTTCCCCAAAGTCCTCAACATTGTACAGGTGGGCATATTCTTTTTCGACCATCTTCTTTAGTTTTCCATATGGGTCCATTTGTGGTCTGGCAGTGTGGAGCTCTAGGTTGTATTCATTTATCTCCTTTTCAAAGTACTCCACACATTGAGATGTGGGGATTGCATACATTCCATGGCCAAAGGTAAGAGGATAAGGAATTCATGGCCGGTGCTTGTCACTCAAAAGAGTATGTAAACCCTTGGTCATTTGGATATCGGGGAAGCTTATATGGTCTCTCTAAGAAACCCTTGGTTTTGATGTATGTAAACTTAGTAAATTGAATAAATAGAAATCCAAACTGGTTGATGAAGGAATTAGCACTATGAGTGACTCTCCTTTCAAAGTCACCTCCAAGAAGTCTGATAATGTGCCCGATGAAGGCATCATTAACCCTGCAATAGTCCTTAAAATTATTGTATTGGAGTTGGAGGTATCTGCCATATACTTTTAACTCTCTCCTTGGAGTCTAGCTTGGTGCCACAAACAAACCTCTATATTGAGCATAGTCAACTAGTAGATAGACAAAGTATGAAGTCATGTAGAATTGGGAGGTTTTCTTTATAGCTACAAATTGCTAATGTAGGCAGTTGCTAATCATTCCTGCCCAATGGAATCTAGTCTCCCCTCTGATGATCTCCTCTATGAAGTACAACATCCATTCCTAGAAGAAGGAAATCGGGAGGCCCATGACCCTGCTTAATAAGGTTACCAAGTCATGGTAAATCCTCATAGAAATCACTTTTGAAGAGCTCCTAAGGCACTTTTTTTGCGCTTCCCCTCTTCTCGTTTAACCAGTATTGACTAATCAATTTATTGCACTTGAGGGGGTCAACCTTCCACATGCTATTGACATACTCCTTGGATGTATCCTCCATTACATCGAAGGTGGGGATATGGAAGGTTTTCCCAATGGACTTCGAGGATAGGTCAGCTAATATGTTGCCATCCCTATCCAAAATTCTCTTAGTATTTTCTTGATATGCCTTCCTGTAGGCCATTACTAATTCAAGAGCCACGAGGGCAGGCGAGAAACTAGAAGCTTTGGCCAATCCACTCCTAATCTTCTTAGCTTCTCTGTGGTAGGGTTGATGATGACCCTCTACTTGAATTCATCAATGTCGATGTACCCCAAGTTAGTATCCAAGACCTTGTCCCAATCTGTGGTGACCTTGGTATTGATCTCTACCCCTTGGAATTTGTAATTCATTTATCTTTATCTTCTTTACCCCTTGGTGCTTTGGTAGCTTTCTTGCCCTTTTCCTTCTCTACGGATGCTTCCAAAGGTCCTGCAGCTAGTTCCATATATCCTACAAGTAAAGGAGCAGTAAGCATATGCAAGTGTAAAATATGAGAGACGTTAGCAAAATCTTACAAAAATAGCATTAGATCAAGTAATTCATCATTCAAGAATTCTAATATTTCTTTGAGATCATCGTTAGCCTGGTGTTTGAAGGAGTCATAACAATGCGGGCCTAGGGGTGTAGACTTTCCTGGGTTGGTAGTTGTTTTGGAGGCAATTGCAAACAGATGGCAATCAGGGCACAATGACCTGCATGGTTTTACCCGCTTTGGGATTTCATCATGATGTGGGGGGCATTAGGGTATTACATCATTTAAGCATGTGGGGTGGATCACCTTTGAGGTTTTGGAAGTGTTAGATTGATCATTTAGGCTTGTGGAAGTAGAGGGTGTGGGCGCAGGAAGCCTCTGAGCCATTTTGGCCTTTGTTGTTTGAAATGATACTGGCAGGAAGGAATCCCGCAAGCGACATCCCATGATGTAGGGTCTACAGTTAGGGAGGAATACATCGTTTTATCTCTAGAAATTCAATTTTTTTGAAAGGGTGCGAGCGAGGGGACGTAGAAGGATGGCAGACCAAGGCCATTCAGAATGGCAGAGGTGGAACGGAGTTCTGTGTTTGACGACCCACTTCATTAGGCCTGCAAGGAGCCTTGTCATAAGTAACTCATTCACTCTTAGTCAAATGGCAGCTAGATGGTCAGGTCCTGCACAACAGGTAGGCAGAGGTTGTTGGTTGTGTGAAATGATAGGAGTGGGATAGCTGGTAGTGGGTGACCACTCGCATGGTACCCTACACTTAGTTTTTTCATTTTGGGCTCAAATAGCGGCAGAAAGTGTGGAGTCTGCTAGGTGGACAGGTTGAGATCATTGGCCGTGTGAAACAACAAACATGTGGAGAGGGAAACCTGTAGGGTGTAGTCTATCGGCAGCGGGGTTGGTTGGCCCTTTCCCTCTAGAGTGTCAAACAAATGCTAGGAGTGCAGGGTCCACTAAGCAAATAGATGGGTGTCCAGGGCCATTTAGAATGAAAAAATTTCCATGGAGGCCTACAGATGGAAGTCTGCAATGGAAAATCTGCAAAGGCTTGAACTTAGGAATTTTAGCTTAGAGGGTCAATTAGAAATTGTCAGCATGGGGCCTTCCTAGCAGGTGGATCTGAAGGATTAGCCATTTGGAGAAGATCTTTGAATGTCGACGGAGTGGTGGTAGAAGCCCGTAGGATATGGTTAGCAAGGAGTTTATTCGCTAAGTTAAATCAGTGGATGGAACAGTAGCAGGATTCGCTGGGTAGAGGGCCAAGGCAGGTCTGTCATTTGTGACGATGAAACATGGGAGGCAATCCACATGCGGTAATGTGAGCTAGCAAACCCACAAGAATGAAAATATCTCTGTTTAATCTCATGTTTTCATTTAAGTTCAATCATGATGACAAGGTATGGGCATCTTCCCGCAAATGCAGACCCGCAAAGGATGTTGGTCGGTCATTTTGAAGTTTATTGTTTAAGGAACAAGGCAATGGTAGTGGGAACTTTGTGGGCCATAAGGGCATGGTTTCTATGGTTCAAGAACAACCACGAAAGGTTGGAGTTCCACATGCACCTTGTGGGTGATGTCCAAAGGATTTTTAAATTCTAAAATATGGGTTTTGTTCGCCTAAATGTGATCTAACTAGTTTTGAGTTTCCTTTCATTAGAATTTAATTTTTTTTTGTGAAAATAAAATAAAACTCATGACATAGATGGTGCCATAAAACTAACTTGGAAAACTTGATGAACGATGCGAAGAGACTACAAATAATGACACTTGGATGGTGAAGAGATTCTGCGAGCGTGGAAGCGGTCATTGTTGGGGCTCTAACAAGTTTCTTGAAGGTTTGACAGTGAAAATGACTTGTTGAAAGTGACTATTTATAGAATTTTGTGCATTAAATTCCTTCCATTAATGTGGGTATGGAAGTAGCCAAGGTTGGTCAGCAAACGATTCAAAAGAGATAACGGTGGGAATGAAGAGGTCCACCAAATAAGCAACAGTCAAGGGTTGGCCATTTGGCAAGTCAGCAATGGAAAACAACGAAGGAGATTGTGGATCTTGTGAGGTAGGAGAATGTGCTAAGCTAGCAATTTGGAATGGTGAAGATAAGGCAGACTTCTGCGTAGGGTGACTTGCAAGGGTGGACCCATGAGACATGAAGGACGACAGTTTGAAAGCTCAAAGGAAAATTTCCAAGGAAACTCTGCAGAGGCTAAAGACATGGAAATTTTGAAGGTGGGGAAGCTTGGTCAACTCAAGATGGTACTTCTAAGACTCCTTCACCACTTAGGACCCAAAATAGGGGCCACACAAAATGAGGCAAAGACCAAAAGTGACCTGACAAATGAAAAGAGAGGATCCATGTTCTGAACGGTGCTTGTGTGCTATAAGCGCAACAAATGGAAACTTTGCTAGGGAATCCTACTGAGCGATCTAAGGATAAATTCCCATTCAGAACCCAAAATCTTCGGTTCGTAGACCAAGGGTCGGTTGCCCAAAGTGAACTATGGGACTCAAAGTAGAATAGGATCCTTAACTAAATGAAATCACGAAAGCGTCTCAGAAGTGTGCGTATAGTGAATTCATTCCCTTTCCTTAGAGGTTGTGACAGATGACCATTAATGATACCAAGAAAGCTATATGAACTGTCTAACTCCAAAATTAACCTGGACATTGCCCCGCTACTAGTCAGGTATAAATAGGTTCGACGGAGTTGTCGCTGTGACCCACGAACATTACTCTATTATTGGCCAGGCGTCCATAGCCCTGGTAGAGTTGTCTACACACCTACATGGTTGCTTGATTTTTAACCTTTCTTTCTTTTCTTTCTCTAGATATCTCTATTAATACTCTTTCTTTTTCTCAACTGTGTAAGCATCAAAGCTTACAACGGGTTTGGGAATCACAGTGGTCACTGAAGTAGATTTAAGATTTTCACTTGTTGGGCCATCATAACGACCACTCAACAACTCCTTAGAAATAGTTAGTGTATGTTTTGTGAAGATCTAAGATGAATGTAAAAGGATTCAACTAAGGGTCACATTCTAGTTCAAGTCAGTAGTTTAGGTAAGGAGACCATTCCATAGCAGCAATCAGAGACTAACAATTAAGATTGAATATTTATCTAGAGAACACTAAAAGCGAGCAACAAAGTGAACCATTCGTTGAGCCAAGCATGAACAAGCAAAACAAAAGTGAAGTGAAACAACAAAACAAAGAAACCTAAGCTAACCTATACACAGGTATTTACAAAGAATCAACCTAAAAGAGCTCAAGCAAGGAAATAATACTTGAGGTGTTGCCTATTGACAGGAAATGAGACATCTTCACAAATTAAAGTCTTGAGGTGGAAAGCATTATCTCCTAAGATTTCAAAAATCTGAAAGGGACCAAGCCAGATCTTGTCGAATTTGTCTTGTCCCCCTTTCTTTTCATGGGCCTTGTTCCAACACAAGACCAGATCAACAACCCTAAAGGCCTTGACTTTGGCTCGTCGATCGAACCATATTTTGACCACACCCTAGTGTTTGGAAAAAATTTCAATTCACTACTGAATTTGACACCATTTTCTGATAAACATTAGTCGGTCTTGCGACAAACCTTTGTCAGACATACTACGAACTAATGAAATAATTTTCATTGCCAAATTTTCATCAAAATTCAGACGAAGAATTAAACGTCGAAATAGTGGCACAGATTTGTTGGTCATCGACATCATAAAATGGCTCTGTTGTTTGTCAGAATATCGATGACAACTTTGTGTATCCACTGATGAGTTATAACCAAAATGCAATTGCAATGGCTCTTCCAAAGCATTGAAACAATACCAAAATTTCATCACCATTTCAATGAAATGGGCAAGTAGTTACGACAAAGCTTTCGTCACAGCTATAGCAACTTCGTTGGACCTTTTCGATGATTCTTCAGTTTCCTTCATCGAAATTGTGATGAAACAATACAATTTTTTATAAAAAAAATAGTTGTTGAAATGTAACATCACGGAGACTCTTGGTGATGACCATTGAAGCCAACCCATCGGTGAGATATCAATCATCGGCACAGGATAGAAAACTCACTCTGATAGTCCATGTATTCTCGATGACTTCCGTCGGCAAGACAGATCCAATGTCACACTGATCTGACATCTGCAAGAATTTTAAATAGACCTACACCATGTCATTGTGGAGACTCTTGGCGATGACCACCGAAGCCAACCCATCGGTGAGAGATCAATCATCAAAATAGGATAGAAAACTCACTCTGATAGTCCATGTCTTGCCAATGACTTCCATCGGCAAGAAAGATCCAATGTCACACCGATTTGACCTCTACAAGAGTTTTAAATAGACCTATCATTGCAAAGATTCTTCGCAATGACCACCAAAGCCAACCCATTGATGAGAGATCAATCATCAACACAGGATAGAAAACTCACTTCAATAGTCCATGTCTTGCCGATGACTTCTGACGGCAAGACAAATCCAATGTCACACCGATCTAACCTCTGCGAGAATTTTAAATAGACCTACACCATGTCATTGCGGAGACTCTTGGCGATGACCACCGAAGACAACCCATTGATGAGAGATCAATCATTGGCACAAGATAGAAAACTTACTCTGATAGTCCATGTCTTGCTGATGACTTATGTTGATGAGACATATCTAGTGTCACACTGATATGACCTCTTCAGGAGTTTTGAACACTGCTGGTTATCAGCAAGACATTCTGAGGGTCTCACCGATTAAACAAGTGTCTAAGAGCAAGTAAATAGATGGAACCTATTAATTTTCTTATTTTGGGGTTCTTTAAATCATAGAATAGATACCATCTTCTTATGTAATGTACTTATATTCAGATTTGAATTCGAGACCAATTGTCATTGCACATTCCATTTTACTTGCATAGAGTATTCTATAAGCAATATATTGATAATGCCAAATTATTTATGGTGATGTACAACTCTACCTATCATCACAGTTCTGTTGTTCCCCCCTAGAGAATCCTACAAAGAAAAGTTTACAATACCAAGTCAAATAATATGAAAAAGACTTACTCCCATACAAATTAAATGATTATTCTTAAAATGGAAATTATCTAATCACAACAACAATTCCATGAAAGGTTATCCATGCTTCATAAGAGATGATTGATCATACATACAGACTACAAGATGCATAGAAAAAGCATTACACTTGAGAACAACCAAGGGCTAACAAGGGAAGGAGTTAAGAAACATCTAGATTGAAGAGAAAATGTGTAGGGAAAATGTTTAGTAGTGTCAAGAGAATAGAGCTTGTAGAACATATTCTTGACCTAATCAAGCTCTTGAACAACTTAAACAAAATTAAAATACTAACTCATACATGAGACATGTAATGAACTTCCAATATCTGCTATCTTTTTCATTAATGGAGAGGTAGGTAAAGGAGAAATAATTATAATTGTAACACTATTCATAGTCCAGTAAATTATGTTCATAATTTATGTTCAATGGACCTCAGTTTTATCATTATACTGCCCATCTAATACCATATTTTAATCCAAGGTTCAACTATCTCAGATCGAAAGAAGCACCTTCAATTAACCATTTAAATTACTATAAAATAAGGTAAGAATTTTACTTGAGAAAGAGTGGGTACACTTGCAGGGTTAAAGTTCTTGCAATCATCATGATTTATTTGCACGCAGACACAACTTGCAACATATGAAGTAATGGATGACTACAAGTTAGTGAAATGGTCCTTAATATGTGACTGGTTTGCAAATTGATTGGTAGAAAATAAGGTTACAAACAGATCTACATAAAAAATTATGAGGACAAACTATTGTAATCATCAAAATACATGAAAAGTGCAAAGGAAAGAGCCGAGCTACATCTCTAGAACCTAAAAAAACACATGCAAGAAACATAGAAAAAAGAAGGAACTAGTTTTTGGATGAATACAAAATGGTGCCTTCATCAAGTGATTCATATGCTTTCACACCTGACAGGACATTAAGAAGATTTTAGTCTTCCTCTGTGAAATTAACTACTTATAGAAAAAACCTAGAAACCAATATTATATAACTCCATGTCTAGCCGAGGGTAGGTATAAGAGAAAACAATTTCCTCAATGCAATTCCAAAAAAATCAATGCTCCCTTATTGCTACACATGCATATGTAAGCATTATTCGAGCTCTAAACTATTCAAATATTAAGGATTTAATTAGCTATAAGATGGAAAGTTGTTGTTTAGACATAATCCATCATCTTTTACATATCTTTATTCACTCCTAGCACTTCAAATAAATTTGTTTAAATGAGACAGAAATGTGAATCTTTTATGACAAAGAAAATTCGTAAAAGGAGGGGGGAGAGAGAAAAGGGTGGGGGGCAAGAGAATGCTTGAATGTATAGCAAAGTATAAAATTTTGATCATTATAACAATGAAATGAATCTTAAGTTTGAAGCATTAATATCATTTAGAACATTTATGATCAAGAATGAATGTAGTAGAGAAATTTTTGCATACCTACAGATGGTACAAAATTTCATGGTTAAGTGGAAGCCTCTCATCAACAACAAGATCCAAATATCCATGTATCTATCTCAATCGAGCCTCTAAACCCTTCAGAGTTATCAATTTTTCCACTAACCTGTTATGCACAAAAGTCAAATTTTAGAGTTATGTCACCACTAAAAATAGAAGAAACATAGCTTTGAAACCAAATCCACACACAACACAATGTGGTATTCATACAAAGTCATACAAACAAACTAAACTCAGAACATTGGAATGGAAACAACTTCAAATTATGATACAGAGCATGGATTCAGGGTATAAAGAATCATTTTCTACCACCATAGTGAAAAGTTAGCACTTTCTTTCATCTTTGCATATTGGTTTGATGCTTCAAACGATGCATTTCTTATATTGAAAAGTGCATTACCTTATTGAGATTCTCTTTGTTTCAAGAATAGTTTAATATTCTCTACTTAACAGGGCCAACCACATGACTGGAAGCTCAATTGGCCCCTTCCCCCCCTCACATCACTCTCAATTCCCCATACCCAATCATATAACATTAATCATTCATTCATCCATTAATAACATATAACATTCATTCATTCATCCATTATTAACATATAAAATTCATTCATTAACATACAACATTCATTCTTTTAGTTTTTACATATTATAAAAAATATGGTTGTCATGATATGATTACAATCAATTTTTTTTTGTTTCTTTTTTAAAGCTAAAAAAATCTGAAGTGTAGTATTGTTTTCTATATCATCTATCCCCCTTTAGTTGTTTTTCCCTCTACTCATGATCTTAATGTATGCCTAGTCATGTTCTCACGATGTGGACGCCGCCACAAGGGGGGGTCTTTTGCAATAACAAAGAAATGTTAAATTGATATGTTTTATTATTATTGTTACAAGTATTTCATTAATTAAAAGAAAATTAGAGTGGTTCTCTTTACCTGATGGGTCCACATAATGTTCTTAAACTTCTCTTATAGACTCATGCTCAACATGCTGAACACCCTCTAAATCCTAATCTACAGTTGAAACACGAAAGGTTACATTAGTTAATATACCAATTGAAATTAGAAATGTTTAAAAGAACATTATAGTGGTCCTCTTTACCTGATGGGGCCACATCATGTTCCTGATTTTCTCTAGCCTTATCATACTCAACATGTTGATCACGCTGTACATTCTCTAAAGTTGAAACATGAAAGCTTACATTAATTAATACACCAATTGCAATTAAATATGTTTAAAAGAACATTAGAGTGGTCCTCTTTACCTGATGGGACCACATCATGTTCCTGATCTTCTCTAGCTTAATCATGCTCAACATGTTGATCACGCTCTACATGCTCTAAAATTTAAACACAAAAGGTTACATTAATTAATACACCAATTGCAATTAAAGATGTTTAATTGTATTAATCCATACCATGTTTTGTATAGCACATGAATACATCCAGTACCGGGATGCACACCATGACCTTCATTTGCAGGTTGTGTTCCACCCTCACCAGGCTGCATTCCAATGTCATGTGCAGTATTATCATTGCTTTTATGTTTAAAACAAATAGGCATGTAATTACTTTATGGTGGAAATTAAAATTGAATAGAATGCACAAGTATTCAATTTTAAATAAAATTTATTGATTTTATTTACCTGTGTGTTGGATGTAGTGGAAGATTGTGTTTTCCTAGTCAAGACTCTTAGGCATTCAGCCACGACACCATAGCCTTGCTGGAAGGAAATATTCAGGTCCTTTTCTGTGGGAACTCTATTGAATTCAAAGCCCTGCATTTTTGCATAAGATCATGAATTTTACTTCTATGGTGTGATAAAACCAAAATTGTTTGCAATTTATTATTTGGATGCAATATTTCATTTATTGATACTTACAATTAGTGTGGCTAATTTCATATAACCACCAGAGCCAAGTTTGTGTTGCCCATGTTTTTCTAGTCTTGCCTTTGTTTCCTTTGATGTGTCACCTACAAAAGTTTGAAATACGTTAGATTATGTAAAAAGAAAAGAGTAATCATATATAATTACATTGTTGATAGTATCACATACCTTCCTTGGCCCGTGGTGTCTTTCCTTTTTTTTCTTTCTCAGCCTTCCCATCCAACACCGTGTCCTTCCACTCCCTCTCTGGAATCATGGGGGGATGCTTGTACTTTTTTTTCTTCTCTAAATGTGACCTATATTGGTTCTTTTCACATACTTTATAGGTACCAACTTTCTTAAGGACCTTGGTTCGGGTTGAATGTTTTATCACCGAACAACACAACTAAATGGTTAATGAGCTCATCTTTTAAATCTTGATTTTGGGCATTCCACCGTAATGTATGGTGTGGGCCGAAGAGCTCCAATGTAATATCACTTAGATGTTTATAAAAAACATCATTTCCTACAAAATGATCATGGGATCAATAGTCTAAAAAGAGTGATCAATAAGTAAATTTCAATTGGATTATATATAATAATAATTAAAACATTTTAAAGTACCTGGGACCTTCTCTATCTTTACGGGAACGAAATCCTTGGTCACCGAAAATGTGACTAGAAATGTTCATGTACTAGTAATATGAGAAGATCCAGGAAATGCTGATAAACATCACCAGTACTAGTGGCCTCTGCATCCCCAGGTACATGTCCTAACACATGTTCTAGCATGTATTCGTTGCTAGAGGGTGCAGTAACGGATGCCTGCATGGTATGTGTTGCCAACATTTCAGACGATAATATAGGCACAAATGATGTCAGATGATGTGATGTATGTGCAGGAAGATCAGGATGGACACTTGTACCAACCCCTACTCCTCAAGCAACAATTGCAGTGCCATGATCATGGCTAGGAGCATCATGAGGACGCAAAAAATCCTATAAAAACAACACATATTTTAGTTCATGACATAAAAGAGTACAAAATATAAAACCATGAATGAACTTATGTTATAATTAAAGACCTCATGACAACTTACTTGCAAGTTTTGTGATCTCTTACTCAATATTTTAACCCTCTCTCTTATCTCATCTATTTGAGGCATTATGAATAACAACTTAAGGATTTCTTCATTGCATTTTTTGTGGGTCTTCCTTATCATATCGAGAGGGTTTGTTGAATAAACGATGTCATCATCACATAATATTGATTGCACCTCCCTATGGATGCTCTCATCTACTGCTAGTGCCTTTCCCCAATCAGTCGATTGCAACAAAAATATTAAAAACATTATCAAAATTAACCCAATAAACTTATGAAAAAACCATAATAATAAAAAATTTTGCTCGTATCTAATTTGCACAATTACAATGAGGTAAACTTGTCAGGTAGAAGTGCCTAAAGATGCATCGTGATCTGTGCTCTGGTCTGGAGACATCCCTGTATGATCAATGTCCTGCTGTGACAAAAATTAAATATAAAAAATCATTACTAAAATGAAACCAATAAACTTACGAAAAAAATATAAGAATAAAATGGTATATTGGAGTCATTAATTGGAGGTTGGGTAAAATGGTACATAGTACATACCACCCCTTTAGTAACTGTGTTTGTAACTAAGCGATTCAAATTGTAATCGATTATCAACTCTTTCCCTATAGTTATTGACTTTATCACACATACGAATACACGGTTTCCCTCGCGTGCCTCGAATATCCAATTCGGTTGCTTATTTGTTGACCTATGTCATGCACTATTTATAAACCCTACAATATTCCCTGATACTTTTGGCCTTCCATCAATGTACATAGCCACTCCTTTATTTTGATCCTTATCTTTTAGCTATATATAATTTTCTAACAGTGAATACCTACGCATACTTTGTGTATATCAAACCAGCTGCATCCAATCTTTAACTATAACAGGGTCTGACATACTCCATCAATTCAGTAACTTTTTTGTAACAGAGATTTATGCCATCCATGCAAAACTGGCCCAAACCATGTAATGACGATGGTGCTATGCGATATATCCTCTCGTTGACACAAAAATTAGTGTTTATTTGAGGAAGTTCCTTGCATACCCATTGTTTCCGTAGATGTTTGTACCTCAAGGGCACCTCGACGTCGCCTATGCTCTCATCATCATAAGAACATGACCCCCCTTCAGCAAGAGAAAATTCCATGCGTTTATAAAATTTTCTTCTAATCTTTTAACCTCTAGTTGATCTCCCTCTTTTAGACCTACTACATGTCTCACTTTCCTCTTCTCTTCCTGAATTTCCCTCACTCGAGGAAGACAGATATGACAAATAGCTATTTGGTGGTAATTGTACTCATAAGGATGTTGGATGAAGTTCTTTCATGGTGATGTGATCCCAAGTTGACATTATGATTAATATAACATTTCATCGCTAGAATTTCACAGGTTATAAGGTAATAAAGTCTTGATAGATTGCAAGTTATTGTTACTACCATCCAAATGTGTCCATCACAAATCAAATCTACTTAATGTTTTAACTCCCAAACTTTGTAACAAGTGTTAAATGTGCCTATGGTCCACCAATTACACAACCAAGGCCTGAAATGTATTCTCTAATTGTAATCAAAGTACTTTTTCTCTTCATTCAAGTAAATAAACTTGAAGGGAAACACCACCAAGTGGTTTATTGGAAATCTACATGACTAAAAATAGAAGCAAATTTACATTTAATTTCCATATGTCTAAGTGGTTAATGGGGAGGGAGTGTGTACTACGCCTAGTTAAGTCATCATAAGTTTATGCTTTGGCAATAATTTTTTTTTAAGTCATCTTAAATCTTCCTATGTCTAATTGCTAGGAGACTTTTGGTATGTTTTAAGGTAGGATGAGTGGTTGCATCAATGTTCTAGTTCTCTATGACAAGGTTTCAACATCTTCAAATAGTGAAATTTAGTGCTCATAGTCATTTGAAACAACATTTTGATTATGTCTGATGGTAGGATTTGATAACTTAAAATATCTCTACTTCGAAACAAAATTATCTCTAACAACTCTAAGAGCTATAATGGGATGGCCACCATCATTGGAAATGTTCTTCATTCTCACTTTTAGATGCTAAAATTTAACAATACCTTGATTGATGAAAGAGCCCAAAGAGCCTTTCTCCATGGTATCCAAGTACACATAGCAGCGGTCTTCTCTTATATGGTTGGACATGATTTAAAGAACTTAGCTAGGAATTATTCATTTAACCTAAGGTTTTCTCATAATGCCATCATTGGAAAAGTATGATCAAATTCTTCTATTATGAAGAATTGGTCTATGTGCCTCTAGTAATCACTATAAATGTTTGTAAGGATAAAATGACTAATTGCATCAGGTAGGAGAGAATCAACTTTGAGTTCTTAAAATATTATATTCCTCTATTCATAATTTTTAAGGGTTGTGTGTGGAGGAGGTATTAAAGAAGAATTGTATTCCTCTATTTCCATTCATTAGATCTTTCTTAGCCTATCATATACTTGGACTAAGTCTACAATTGCTTCAGAATCATGTGATGAAGGCTATGTGTGCTGAAATCGTAGACCTTTTCAATGTACCCATTGCACACTTAAGGAGACAAAGATAAATATAGGGAAGAAAATGTAGAGAGAGAGGGAGATAATGACAAACATACAAATAGAAAGGGAGACAAGGAGATAGAGAGAGGTAGAGAGATAAAGAGATAAGGATGAATAGATAGACATATAGGGAGGGTGATTGATATATCTCTCCCTGTTGCTCTCTATCTCTCTATATCTCCCACTCTCTATGCCACTCCCTCTTTCCCCCTCTATCTATTGAGCTATCTCTCCCTCTCTCCCCTTTCTCTCTCATTCACTCCATCTCTCCCTCCATCTCTCCTACTCTATATCTCTATCTCTATTTCTCTTTTTATCTCCCTCACTCCTCTCTCTATCTCTTTTTATCCATATCTTTCTCTACCTCTATCACAATCTCTCTATCTCTTTCACCATCCCCCTTTATCTCTCTATATCACCCCCTTTCTATGTCTCTCCCTCTCCCTCTATATATATTGAGCTATCTCTCCCTCTCTTCCCTATCTTCTTCTCTCTCTCCCTTTCTACATATCGCTCTCCCTCTCCCCCTCTTCTTTCTCTCCCTCTTCTACCTATCTATCTCCCTCTCTTCTCTCTTTTCCTCTTCAACCCATCTCTCCCTCTCTCCCCCTATTCTCTATCTCTCCTCCTCTACCTATCTATAACAATTTCTCGCCCTCCCCCTCTCTATCCCTCCCTCTTTATCTCTCACCATCTCTCCCTCCCTATCCCCCCTATCCATCGAATCTCTATCTCCACCTCTCTTCCTTTCGATTCCCATATATCTCCATCTCTCTTTCTCTTCCCATATATCTCTATCTCTCTCTCTTTCTCTCCTCATCTATCTCTATATCCCCATCTATTAACTAAGAAGCCATGCAAGCATACAATAGTATATATTGGTAAAACTATAATAGTGTTTTATTAAACTATAAGTAATGTCAAGCCTTCATATAAAAATAGTGTTTTATTAAACTATAAGTGGATTATTGTCACCACTCTTCATTCAACATGAAATGCCAAATGTAGCAATTGTTTTGTTTCTTTTGTCAAGTTTCATTAACCAAGCTATTTACTAGGTTGAATAAATTTGTGTTATGACCCTTCGTCTCTTTAAAATAATTAGACAATATTAGAGAGATCAAGAAGGGGAGAAAACTAAACTCCTTCAAAATAGGGGTAGTTGTGGGTTTGTTGATTTTCTTTCCATACCATATACATATTTCCTCTAGGATAAATAAGTCACTTTAGATCATTTTCTTAGTTGTGTATCCTAACTAATATAGAGTAAGTTTTTTCATTTTAATTGACTAATACATAATAGTTTATGTGTTGAAAGAATTGTTTCCATTCTTTGTAGTTTTTACATTGGAATACAAATCATATTTAATTTCATGCAAATATACTTCTTTCATAAAGATATTTGTTTGAAATAAGTGCTTCATAACCCATCTAATCAAATCATAACCTATCAAAAAGGAAATAGGAATTTTCTAAAGAAAAGAACACTTGACCCAATCATAAGTGTATGGCCTTCACAGAAAGGAGTGATCCACCTTAGCAATAACAACTACCTAATTTAGACCTAGTAGGTTCAACTCAACCAATCTATCAACCTGCCTTTAAGAGGCTTCCAACAAGTTTATAATGACCAATTTAAAAAATCCAAACAATTGTCAAAGCCTGACAAAGAATAGAAGTCAGATTTCACACTTTGACTCCTTGAATCCTTGTAACAGTGTAAACCTAGTTTTTTCCCAATAACTCAAAACTTTCCCAAAACACTAGAGAAACCCTTGATGGTTTTAGACACCCATTTTGGAGTTATTAAACATACTTCAAGGGCAAGTGCAAGTGATTTTGCAAATTTTAGAGTGATTTTGCACTCGTTGATTCCCTAAAGAAAACCTTATTTTGAGTATAATCCATCATAGTCACATATGATCACATCATTCTTGACCATTTGATATCATGAAAAACCTCCAAAATCTAGTATTCAAATAACCCATATCGGAAAGAATTTGTGTAGGTCTCTCTGATTCATAAATCATTATATTCTCATTTTCAGCATATCGGCGAAAGAACAAAAATATCACATCGATCAGATTACATAAGAAGATACACATCGAGATGACACGGTCCACGGTCTCACCGATAAAGATTTTTGTCAGCAAGACAAGTTCCATCGGGGTGAAATGAAAAGGTCATACTAAGCATATAGGTCTCACTAATGAAGTTTAATCGGCAAGAAACCTCTCT
The DNA here is from genome assembly GCA_007258455.2 of Sequoia sempervirens. Taxonomy (NCBI): domain Eukaryota; kingdom Viridiplantae; phylum Streptophyta; class Pinopsida; order Cupressales; family Cupressaceae; genus Sequoia; species Sequoia sempervirens. The sequence continues at coordinate 548,094,663 of VDFB02270651.1, forward strand.
TGTCTCACCGATCAAAGCACAAGGAGTTGTATCAGAAGGAGTATTGGCGACATGAGATCAAAGGAATAATCATCGGGGAGACTTATAACATAGGGTAAATTACTGAATGTCTTAACAATGAAGATAAAAATAGATCAAGATAGTCGTTGGGATGAATCTTGGTGACATTTATATGAATCAGATGGATAGATTATGTGATATCGGCACAATGTCTCCCCAACCAAAAGAATGTTTAATGAACGTTAGTCAAGCCTGAATAAAATGATCACCCAAATTTTGAATTGTCTTTCTGATAGAACATTTGATGTGACAGTGGGTAAATTCAAAGATCACCTATGCTCGAGTTCAAAGCTAGGATTACTAAAGAAGAAATATCAGGGAGATTGGCTTATGGTCTCATCGATGAAGGGAATATATTGGCAAGACAAGTCATCAGTGTGACATTGGATATGTCTTACCGATGGAAGTCATCAACAAGACATGGACTATCAGAGTGAGTTTTCTATCTTGTGCCGATGATTGATCTCTCCCCGATGGGTTGGCTTCGGTGGTCATCACCAAGAGTCTCTATGATGACATGGTGTAGGTCTATTTAAAACTCCCATAGAGGTCAAATCGGTGTGACATTAGATATGTCTTGTTGACAGAAGTCATCGACAAGACATGGACTATTGGAGTGATTTTTCTATCCTATGTCGATGATTGAGCTCTCACCGATAGGCTGGCTTTGATGGTCATCACCACGAGTCTCTATGATGACATGGTGCAGATCTATTGAAAACTCCCGCAAAGGTCAGATCAGTGTGACATTGGATCTTTCTTGCCGACGGAAGTCATCGGCAAGATATGGACTATTGGAGTGAGCTTTCTATGATGTGTCGATGATTGATCTCTCACCGATGGGTTGGCTTCGGTGGTCATCGCCAAGATTCTCCACGATGGCATGGTGTAGGTTTATTTAAAACTCCCATAGAGGTCAGATCAGTGTGACATTGGATTTGTCTTGCTGACGGAAGTCATTGGCAAGACATGGACTATCAGAGTAATTTTTCTATCCTATGCCGATGATTGATCTCTCACCAATGGGTTGGCTTCGATGGTCATTTCCAAGAGTCTACACGATGACATGGTGTAGGTCTATTTAAAACTCTTGAAGAGGTCAGATTAGTGTGACATTGGATCTTTCTTGCCAACATAAGTCATCGACAAGATATGAACTATCAGAGTGAGTTTTCTATCCTATGCCAATAATTGATCTCTCGCCGATGGGTTGGCTTCGGTGCTCATCGCCAAGAGTCTCACCGATAAAGTTTCATTGGTGTGACCATCATTTCTTTCACTCACAGGAGCACTAGGAATATATCGGCGAGACATGTGCCATCGGTGTAAATCCTGAATGTTCACCCGACCTACTAAGTTACACCGACAGGAGGATATCGGTAGGAGTTATGGCAACATATTCAAGACCAAAAGAAAAGTTATCGGTGAGACTTATAACATCGAAGGAACCATTGAATGTGTTAGAAATACTAAAAGTCAGGCCAATGAAGAAACAAATGAACCAAAATGATTGTCGGGGTGACTCTTGGCGATGTATATGGGAAAAATGTTAACATCGGTCAGATGTGTAGAGTGTTACACTGATCAATAGAGTATTCAATGAACGTTGATTGGGGTCTAATGTATAGATCAACCAAAGTTTGAAGGTGTCCTGATGACCAGTTCATTTGATGTGACAGTAAGGAATTCAAAAATCTATTACATTCATTCCTAGAGTTAAAACATTAATGGCACCACAGAATACAGATAATTTCATAAATTGAAAGTAAATCGTTGCAAAATGAACATTATTGTGAATTGGTAATGAAGGAAATGAGGAGACAAACAAAGGGCTAGAGAATTGTTTTAGTTGAAAGACCACAATCAAAACCAATAAGTCCTCTGCATTTTAACTTTTTCATTTCTGCAATTTTAAGCGAGTAATATGGAAGGCACCAGCTTGGGGAAGTTGAAAGGTAAAAAACAAAGTGAGAGTAGTCACCCTAAGAGTAAGAAGCAGAAAGTTGAGTTTGGAATTGAGACAGAGGGTGCTGAACGAAAGCTAAATTAGGATTTAATTAACCAATTTCCTAGCTCTGGGTCCAGAGGTAGGTGCTTCACGCAACTAACGATGGAAGTGGATAAATTGGATGACAAGTGCAAGCACATAGGAGATATTTGGACCCCAGTAAGAGGCTATGAATTGTTTATATTCCACTTTCAACAAAGAGATCATTTTGAGCCAGTTTGTAATATGTGGCATCTAAATTTGGGAAAAATGGTTTTCCCTAATGTGTTTGTCAATATAGAGCTGTAAAATTGTTGGCCACCCACTATGACTCAAAACTTAAGGCCATATGCGGACCATCTGGGAAACAGTTCGTATACATATTAGAGGCTTCAATATGTGAGGTTTTTAAGTTGGAAGGGTGGTGTAATGAGAAAATTGTGAATGAAGAGTTGGAAAAGGAGTTCTAGAGAATGGACACCACTTACAAGGGTTGGAGGTTGCCCTTACATAGAATTAAACAAGATGGTAAAACTATCCCACTTGACGATGGTGATGGGCCTCCATTCCATGAAGACTTATTCAAGCCCTATATGAGGTATACCTATTTCTCGGTAGGACAAGTGTTGGGTATGGAAGTTCCTAAGTATATGTCCATTGTTCCCATGGTAATTACAGCTAACATTTAATGTCATAATTCTAGGTTATTTGACTATGCTTCATTTGTCTCCAAGGAGCTCAAGTTAGCATTGGTGGCAATCAAGAATAAATCCCTTGTTCTACAACTTAGGCATTATTCTCTTTTAATGCATCTAGTATTGTACTTCAGACAAGAGTTAGGGATCTGGCCAAAAAAGTTGAAGGTTTCACAATTTGATAAAAAGGTAAAATTGTTATGCATTCAATTGTGGACTTCCATTTGGGACAGTAGGTTTTCTAATTCCAGTTTCCTATATTTTGAAGAATATTTTGTAAAGCCAGTATATGAATTCTATAGTCATCCTTGTGTGCACTCATTTTCTGATGAAATAAAATGCTTCCTCAGACCTAAGGACTTTATTGGACCAATTGATCACAATTGGGTAGACTTGTATTGCTTGGAAGATGCTACTATGGTAAGGGTGTTTGGCTTTGACGATTCTCCATTCATTTTTCCTAAAAAGGTCCCAGATAGGATTGCATATTTGGAAATTGTAAGACATGGATTTTTCTAGTTTCATGAATTTTGGTTCATTTGGAAAATAAGCATTTATGCCTAGTACTCTGTGCTTTGGTGATTTTACTGTGCTTGCAAAGGAAGAATATGATTTTATCCTTGAAAAATTAATGTAGTATAATATGAATAAGGGTCCACCAAGAGAAGGTTTTGATCCAGAGGGATATATCAATTCTTCCAAACAAAGGATAAACTTTGGACGATATGATCATGTGCCTTATTAGTCTGATGACATGATTAGAAATTTGGAGGCAAAGGAAGTAGAGAGAGAGCAGTGGAGGAATACAACCAAGGGTTGCCAGATATAGGGTTCCCTTTTTTGAGAGATGAGGAAACTAGAGAAGATATGCCGTGAGACCTACCCAGTAGGATTTCCAGATTAAAAACTCAAGATTACAACTTCCCTCCTAGAGAACTAAGTGTTGAAGAGAGCCAAGATACAAACACCAGACAAATGGCATATTGGTCATTTGTAGTAGACAATGAATTTTTGAATTCTTCAGATTTCAAATGTTTCTTGTATAAGCAAAAGGTCAAGGAGATAAGGGAGACAGTTGATAATATTACACCAAGAAATGAGGAGCATATACTAAATAATTTGAAATTAACTATGGATAGAGAAATGGCTAATATGACCCCTAAAAAAGAAGGGAAATGTTAGAGGATGCTAGAGTTATGATATTTCTAGGGCTCGATTTGAATTTTGCATTGGTGTTTGATAGCTTCTTAAAGGATAATAGTGCCAAACACAAGCTTAGTCTAGAGGGGGTGATAGAAATATATGTTGGATCCAAATATAACCCAGATGAAGGATCACTCATGATATGGGCCTTGTATCCACCTCATAGAAATTCAGTGGTGATTGATACTGAGAAAGCATTTGGACATGTCATGACTCTGAAGGTTGAAGAGGTAGATCCTGTGGCGACTGCAGACATTGGGATTAATTTGGAAAAATTGAATAAAGCCCAAATACAAATGTTGATAAAAGAAAAGGAAATGTACAAAATGAATAATGAAAGGATCATGAAAGAAAATGATCATTTGAAGGAAATGCTAGGAGTCATGATGGGACCTCCTAAATTAATAACACATGGTGAAAGCTCACATGAGGTAAAAGATCATTGGGAGGAGTCAACTGCATATTCACAAGGTAAATATGATACACTCGCTGCAATAATCAGAAAAAGGCAGGCCAACTTAATGATTTGGTTGAATAAGCTATGGGGAGCATATTCAAAGAACCATGTTACAAGGCAAGAACACAAGAGAATTGATGGAAGGATTGAAGAAAAGTTATGAGAATTAAATGAAAGAGATGTTCCTGATAGTGTGGCCATTGGTATGGGTAACCAAATTATAAAGAGACATAGGGACTATTATGAGGAACTGTGACAAGATGCAAAGGGGCTGGTTGATTTACGAATATGGGACTGCCTACACTATTTGAAGATGGAGAAAATTTGAAAGAGAAAGCCAAGTGGATCGAAGAATGTGAATTGATGCTACAGGGAAGGATTCAACATTGGACGAGAGTTGCAAGCACAACAAAAGGATGATAAAGGTGGAAATATCAGCCAGGAATGCATTAGGAGATGCTGATACTCATGAATGGTAGGATTATCTAGATCATTTATCAAATGTTCATCTATGGCTAAATAAAGCCTAATCTCTTGTTTTAATTAGTTAAGTAAAATATAACATTTGTGAAGGGGCATGTCCCTTCCAATTTTTAATGTATTTATATATATTCCATATTAATGCAATAGATATAGGCGTTAGGAGATTTTCAGTAGATAGCTTTCTAGCAAAATGCTTTCATTTACAAAGACTCAGATGCATGTATTTTGATGGAGTAAATGAAGATATCTAAGTTATGGATTAAGATTTTGGTATCAACTGTTTGTTAAATTTATGCAGTTATTTGATTGTCTTCATTCTGATATTTCTCTATTGTTTAAATCGATATAACAAGTTTATACTTAGTTTATCATTGTACATTTTCTATATATGTGTGATCTAGTTATTCAGTTCTCTCAAGTAGGGATTAAAATATTTTAATCAATCACAACAATTGGGAAGTGTTAATTGGATTAATAAGAAGAATAACATAACTATAATTTCCATTCTATCTCAAGAAGAGTTTTTCAATTATTCAATTGCACGTTGACACAAGTTGTAAACAATTTATGTGCCTGACAGTTTGAATTATTGCCATTATTGAAATCCACATTTGTAGATATTCATTAGATTCCGTATACCTAATAAGGAACTGGTCTCCCCTTGTATTCTTTTATAATTTTCATTATTCTTATTTATTTTAAACTTACATTTACAAATACACATACATATGCATTTACTTTTTTCATTTATTTCTTATGTAGTTTAATAGTTTGATTGATTTCATATTATATGTGTTGAAGACTTTAGAATTTCAATTAAATTAATTTATGGATATGTTGTATCTATAACACTACAAAACCATATTCTCTTTGCATTTACACTTGCATTTAGAAATACACATTTATATACATAAATATAGATTTCTTTAATGATATGTTGCATTTATTATTCTAGGAGACTATCCAATAATTGCATTTACATTTACATTTAAAAATACAAATACATACATACATACATACATACATATTTATGCATCCTAAAATTACAACAGTATCCATGGGACCTCTTACACGAGCTACAATAATCACAAAAAGTGTAAGAGCCCCTTTATATCATGTTTGGACTACAAAACCCTCAAAAATAGGGTAACTGGGCTGTATGCAAAGAAATGAAGCTTTCTAACTCAAATCAATGCATTAAGCCCCCAAATCAGATTCAAATCAAAGCTAACACATATCTTCATGACATGGAACTCATTTCAAATCAAAATATGGCTGCATGTGACCGTAAAGTGCTGCATAATGGGAAAAATATAGAAATTTTGAAGAAAAACATAGATTTTCAAATGTCAAGAGCTTGTATTTTAAATCCTCAACCATCAACCACCATTACAATGATTACTTTATGCCTTTTAAAGGCCTTTACACCTCAACCACTGAACAACCACCTCTGCAACTCACTTTTTAATATTTTATGATCACATGAAACATAAAACACACTAATTTCAAGGTTGTTAACATCACTATTGAAATGTTTTAATTTTTTTACCTTTCAAACATTAAAACATACATCATTAAATTAATTATATAATGGCATAAAAATTAAAAACATCATGAATTAATTATGTAACCACATAATTCAAATATAATTCTATCAAGAAATTAATATCAAATAGATAATATAATCGCATAACTCATAAATTTCAATGTCATTGATCTTCTTCTTCATCCAACTCTTTGTCTGTATCATCTGATCTAGATTCGATATTGTAAGGATTGGTCATATCATCATCGTCATTGATATTAGTTTTGATAATGTCATCATCCACACAGATATCATCTTCATGAACATTAAATCCTACATCATCATGATCTAGTTCCTCCTCTTCGACATCTTCGTCAGGGAAATCATCAAATAACTGTTGATCTTGATCATCATCTACATCTTCGGTATCTTCTTCTTCCACCACATTATACTTTATTGACCTTCCTCTTGGATCATGTCTAACAACAAATGACCAACCTGATTTACCTGGAACCTTTGAGTAAAATACTTGCTCACATTGGCTTGGAAGAACATAGGGCTCATCTCTAGCTCACTCAATTGACCTTGTATTAACCATGGTAAATCCATTATCATGTTCAATAACAATTCTCTTGGGATAATTTTCATTCAATCGTAGCCTATACCATAGGACAATGAACAAAATTAATTTGAAGGACTTAAAGTCACACTCAAGTATATCATCAAAAATTCCATAGTATCAATTTTCTAAGACTTTTAGATGTATGTCACTTCTAGATGAAACATTAGTCACATGAAAGACTGCAGTTATACCAGAATCACAAGTTCTTTTCGTGCCATCCAAATTTTTGATTCAAAATTTACGAACATTGCACCACATAGCCTTGTGGTGTTTCACCTGCAATATGTCAAACATGTAAAAATTATTGCAATATCATCAGTTGATAAACATATTTATCCTTGGCTGAATGTATGCAAAGAAAACAATCTCAACATATATATACATCAATATAATTGAAAATAATTAAATAATATGGGTGATTAATATATTTATATGTACCTGTTTATCTCTTAAACCATATGCTAAATCAATTTCCCTTTGTGTAACATTAGAAACTCCATTACGATGAGCTTTTTTACCCAATGAAGCCACACCTTCCCATGTTAATGCGCGACCAAATTGTTGACATCATTCAATCCATACCATCATCCAATCAAGATTGTTTGCGATGTACAAATGAAGTGCATCCCACTCTTGGCCAACTATATCAATAAAATTTGAAATTCACAAATGACGTATAATTAGTTAAATACCATGGTATACAACCTTAATTTATAATTGATGCATATTGAAGATTAATAATTAAATAAGTACAATATACATAAACACCATATGTAAAATGTATTACAATTAATCTCCATGACCATCTTATAATTACCTCTCACTTTCCTCAATCTACATTTCCCCATCAGGTACTCCCCTTCGAATTTGTTAATGGAGTTGGGATCCCAAATACGATCTACATGGATCTTTGGTGCAAACTTAGGAAGATATTCACTAATGTACACCATGGTCCGGTATACCATATATCCCTCCACCATAGAACCCTCAAGATGTGCTCTTTTTCTAACCAAAGCCTTCAAAAATTTTAAGTGTCTCTCAACCATCCATGTTGACCTTGTGTGTACAGGTCCACACAATTCAATCTCCTCAACCTGGTGTATGAGGTAGTGTTCTTGTGCATTGAAAAATGTCAAAGGTAGACACTTTTGCATTTCACACATTAGACGAGGAATTTTTCTCTTCCAATAATTTATATCTTCTTTATGGATTTCTTTAGATGACAACCATGTACAAGTGATTCAAGGTGCAAATATATTAACGAGATTTAACAAAAATATACAGTATATTACATAACAAGTAAAAAAAATAGCAAGTATAAGATTTATACAACAAATTGAACAAATATCGCTACTTACCTCATGTATTTTCCAACATCATATATAACATTCTTAACATTGTTGTCGAAGTTGTCTGGGAGAGATAGAGGTAGAACATACTACAATAATTATAAAATGATCTTTTCATTATTTTTCTAAAAGTAGTAAACATAATACACTGAAAAGCACATGCATTATACAAGTGTATATAATATACTAGAATAATTACCCTAATGAAGGTATGCCAATCATGCATTTTCATTCCTAACCCAAATTCACCTTCCTTTGTTATTATATTGTTTATGTTTGCAGCAAATTCTGTGGGAAATCAAATTTTTTGTATGACTTCTTTTATAGCATTGATTTGTTGCTCCATTAATAACCAAGGAAGGGAACTTATATTAATTTGGTCTCCATCGCTATTTAATTGAATGACATTTTTCATTGCGTGATTGGCTTCCTGAATGTCACTACAAATTTTGACAATTTTTTCTTTGTCATGCCTTCCATCCAATATTTTCCATAACGTTTCTATTATATTCTTTCCGATATGCATTGTATCAAACAAATGCACAATTTGTAGCTGCTCATAGTAGGGAAACCTACTAAATTGTCTGGGATAACTTTTCAGTCCCTGTGGAAGCCAACCATTAATGCCTTGATGACCTTCATGAAGCATATAAGTTAAACAGATGAACAACGACAATCATTGTCAATTATAGCACAAGTAAACACAACTCAATATAAAAATATAAATTCAAAACATATCATATATGATAGATAAACAATTTGATCCAATGTATAACCTTGACGATTAATTCTATTATATTCCAACTTCCATAGGCAAGGTGTCATTCTTTGTGGTTTTGATGTAGTCTCTTCTTTCCCATTGAAAAAATATTTAAAAAACATGCCTATACTCATCAAACACTTGCTTTCCTAAACTTGTTCGATACTTATGATTTATGTGGAGGAAGTACCTATACTCATCAAACACTTGCTTTCCTAAACTTGTTGAATGATGAGATTTCATCTTTGGACCACAAATTGGACATGCAAATTTTCCCTTTGTTTGAAGACCTGCAAGATCATATATAATTGGATTAAATTGTCAATTTTTATAATTATATATAATGAATAGATTATTTAAAAACATGCATGATATCTACTTCATAAAATTAAATATTGTTAAAGTGCAGTCAAATGTTATAACATACCACAAAAATGTGTTAGCCCTAGGGAATTGTGAATTGTCATACAAGCATTGCATGGAATTGAAATTGTCTTTTTCCTATTGTTCTAGAGACATCATACATAGTGACACCATTCCATAACTTTAGTAACTCGTCGATAAGAGGCTCGATATATACATTCATATCTTTAACTTGGTACTTACCTAGTTGAATGAACATAAACATTACATAATTATTATAACCATTTTACTGCAATATATATAACTAATGTACATGACTATTGAATGAAAAAAATATAAGTCATTATGCAACAAATAAGACAAATGAGATGCTACTACATTAAAGAAAATTGATGTAAACAAATACCTAGAACAATCATTGACAATATTATCTGCTCCCTCTTTATTGATATCCATGGAGGAATGTTATTGTTGATAACAAAAATAGGCCACACCGAGTAAATAGATCTCAACTCTCTAAATGGATTGACATCATCTGCTGCCAATGAAAGCCTGAGATTACGAGGTTCTTCTTTAAAGTGTGGTAATTTTTCCTCCATGTCCCTAAACGCAAAACCATCCGTAGGCATTCAAAGAATGCCATCTCCACTTCTATTTAATGCATGGTAATCCATAAATTGTGCTAAGTTTTTGAAACTAAATAATCATTGCATACGTGGAATATTGGAAATATAACGAAGAAGCTTGCGAGGCACCTTTTTTGTTAGTTGATCTGTTTGATATCTACTGATATGAAATTCTAGGCATTTTTTTGCAAATTCATGTTGTTTATGATATATCATATGATCATTGGGACATGCATCTATTGCTTGATACTCCATTCCGATATCTTTCATAATGCCAGATAAATATCGGTATGAGTGAGGTAAAAAATTTGATGGTGGTAACAAAAATTCACCAATCAACCTACAACAAAAAATAATTTGTTAATATATAGAATATTAATGGTACATATTTCATCCTTTAATTACTAGGATGAACTAACAACAATAAAATAGATGAAAAAAGATGAAATATATGACATACCTTAATATTCATGAGATTGCTATGTTTGATAAACCATTCATAACCTTCAAGTTCAACAACAACAATACAACAGAGAGAAGATTTGTTTGGGAGCCTTCATAAAGGGGCTCGTATGCCTTCTCAAGTATAGGTAAATCATGAACATCATCAAAGTCATCTCGATCATCATGATCAGCTTTTCCATTAAATGTGTCATGGATCAATGTATTTGTAGCATCATCTTCAACTGTGATTTCTGGCGCATGATCATCTTCTTCCATAGGATCATTAATTTCATTTTCGATATTCATAGCTCCATGTTCATCCACTTGCAAAACCACATTCTTCGAGCTGTGATAATCCATATCATGTTCCCTAGGGTGCCCCACCTTTATAATAATGATAGACACAAATAAACCATGATCACGATCAAGTGATTATATATATATAATGTTAAAATGATATAAACATTTACAAATTCAATCAATATAAACACATGTAATGAAAAACTTACCAATGGATGATAATCATGCCCCCCTTCAATGTGACCATGCTTCCTACAATGTTTCTCAACATTTGTGATTAACATTCTTCTTATCTTTAAGCCCTTGCAATTATTGCAAGGAAAATAAAATTTCCCATCACCCTTTCTTTTCAATCTAGCCCACAATCTATCAAGTGTCTCTTCATTTTGTTCTAGACTAATATTATCTGACATGATTTTTCTTTACCAAGCTTGAATATTTAGATCTTCAAAAAATATCAAACTCACACTCCAATAATTTTTATATATAGACAGGTAACAAAATCTAATAATTTTGATATTTTACACCAAAAAAAATTGGCATGCAACCACCCCTGCAAAAGAGAAGATAGTCTGAAGTTAATGACCCCAAAAAACACTTTAAAATGCTAATTCCAAAACTTATTAAATCCTGATTTTACTATGATTTCCAACCGTTAGACTCCTAAAATCAGAACATTGAACTTGCACAATAAAATCTGAGAATGAAACTCTTAAAATGCACAAGTCTAAAAATGAAATCTAATGAGATGTTGCTTTAAAATATGATTTTCAAACCTAGAAGTACAAATCTAACTTCACAAATGTATTCTGGGAAAGGATAATGACTACCCTCAACTTGGCAATAGCTTCTTGAATTTTTTCTAATTTTTCCCAAGAAAATTGTCCTTAGTTCTCCACAAACTGTCCTAAGTATAGCAAATTCGCAAGCAGAGAAAACTCGTAAGTATCACAAAATGTTGTCACAATAAATAGTTGAGCTCACTTTTTATTTATGTCAGTCTCAATTTTGACTTCACATGTTCGTCAAAATTTTGACGAAAACTCTTTGTCACAATTTCGACGAAAAACAAGTTCGTCAAAATTTCGATGAACGTCAGGGATAAAATTTAAAAAAATTGAAAATTACACATTAAATATCACTAGTACCCGACAATACATCTGATTATCCATCTTTTGTTAGAAATTTTTGTTGGATTTTGCAGTCAAATGAGTTAGTGATGGCACGGTCACACACTTCTTCTAGGTGGAGTAATTTAGCCAAGTGGGCCTCTTGTCGATTCCCTTCTTCATAGAAGGTATTGATGAATTGGAGGGTGGGAATCTTGAGGTGGACAAGGAACACAGGTGCCAAGCCATAGACGAGGTGTAATAGGGAATCACCCAAGGTAGTCTTGTGGCATATATGATCTGCCTAAAGGGCAAGATGCAACTGGGAGTACCAGTCTTTAGGATTCCTATCAAAAAGTTTCTTGATCACAGTGATTAGGTTCTTGTTTGTTGATTCAGCTAGGCCATTTCCCTATGGATAATAATTGGATGAGAATTTGAGGGAAATACCATAATCAAAGGCCCAACTAGAAAATTTGAGCAAAGCAAAAGTAGGGCCATTATCACAGACTAAAGCGTACAGGCAACCGAAATAATTTAAAATAAATCCTTCACAAAAATTGGTTACTACCTCTTTGGTACATTTCCTACATGCAATAGCTTTTGTCCATCTAGTACAATAATCAAAGGTAGTTAGAATGTACCCGTGTCTCATAGAAGATGGTGGACTTACTGGACCAATGAAGTTGAGACCCCATTACGCGAACAGTCCTTCCTCCAAGACTGGTTGCAATGGGACAACAACATTTCTTTCTCTGGTTGCAGCAGTCTAGTAGACATGGCACATTTGGACATGGCTATGTGCATCCTTGAAGATTGTTGGCTAATAGTAGCCTACCCAAAGGATTTGATGAGTAGTAGAAGGGCCAGATTCATGACCAATGCCAAATTTATCATGAAATTCCTTTAATACACACATTGCTTCTTTTTTCCCAAAGCATCTGAGATAGACCCCTTCATGATTCCTTTTATAAAGTATAGACCCTCGAAGCATGTATCTATTTCTCTTCAACTAGAGAGAACACTTTTGAACTCCCTACAGACAAGGTGGGCACTTGTAGTTTAGCAAGTAGTGGACAATGTCATTATACCCCTCTTTGAGAGAGACATCCTCAAGCTGGTATTGCTAAACTGTAAGCTTAGGTCCGACTTCAACTGTTGTCTCAGCTATTGTTTTGGTGAGGGTCTTCCCCCTTACTAACTTCATTGGTTGAATTTCCATCTCATATTCCTGTAGCAAGGTTACCCATTTTTCCCTTCTTTCTCCTAACTCATTCTACATTAACAACATCTTTACTATCGGATCAGTTGCAATGGCGAACACCTTGTTACACATAATGTAGTGTCTGAATTTATTTACTCCTCTGACCAGAGCATACACTTGCTTCTTTACACTGTGGTATCTCAATTTAGCTTCATTTAATGGAGCACTCATGAAGGCAATTGGGTGCTAACTCCCTTCACCATCCTTTTGAATTAATATGCTTGCACATGACTGGTTTGAAGCGAACGAGTAAATAAAGAATGACTTCAGATAATTAGGACTAACCAACATAGGTGCGCCAACAATTGCTTTCTTGATTTCCTCGAAGGCTTGCTTTTTGTCTAGAGTCCACTCAACTTTGTCATCTTGTTTTAACATGGCATTAAGGAGCTTAACAATTTTAGAAAAGCCTATAATAAATTTTCTAACAAAATTTATCTTTCCGAAGAAAGACTTCAACTCTTTCTTGTTGCCTAGCAGTTGAATCTTCAAGAGGAATTGAATACACTTGGGGTCTATTGAGATCCCTCGCTCTGAAATAATGTGCCCGAGCAACTTTCCTTCTATAACTCTGAAGATGCACTTCTTCGGATTAAGGGAAATCCCAAACTCTCTACACTTCTAAAAAACTTTGCACAGATTGGAAAAATGATCACCTCGCTTCTTTGAAAACACAGTAAGATCATCCATGTAGAAAATAATGCACTTTTTGATTAGGTCTTTGAAGGCTATGTCCATCACACACTAGAAAGTGGCACCAGTGTTGATAAGTCTAAATGGTATCCTCCTATAGGAAAAGGTCCCCCACTTGGTGGTGAACGTTGTCTTATGCCTATCTTCGTATTGCACCATGACCTAATTATACCTGGAATACCCATCTAAGAATGACATCATTTGAGAACCATTGATGATCTGCAACACCTCATCCAATAAAGGCATGAGATAATTGTCCTTCTTTGAGGCTCTATTCAAATTGTAGAAGTCCATGAACAATCTAATTTCTCTATTCTTCTTTCAGACTGGGACCAGGTTGGCCACCCATGTGGAGTGCCTGACTAGAAATATGATCCTAGTTGATAACAACTTTTGCACTTCCTTATAAATGATGGGTTCCAACAATGCATTGATAGGATGTTTCCATTGTTAGAATGGTCGTACATCTAGTTTAAGAGGAATAGTATGCATGATGATCAAGGTGTCATATGTATTCAAATCCTCAGAGCTCCAGAAAACTACATCATGATACTTTCATAGAGCATCAATGATTCCTTTCTTTTCTTTTCGTGTGTAGATTTTACCAATGAATACATTTTTAACCTCTTCGGCTATTCCAAGGTTGTGAGTGTTGCATTGATTATTAATGGAGTCCTTCTTTGTTGATTTGATGTTAGGATATAGAACTATTGCACGTGAATGATAACTTTTCAATGATTAAGTTGAAGGTCTTGAAAGCGTAATTGAAATGATTAAATAAATAAAACAATGATAAATTAATGAACAAAAAGAGAGATAAAAGAGAGAAGACAAGAAACAGCAAGTTGATAATGGAGTTCACCAAATGGCTACGTCTCTAGGTCCTCTCCAATAGAGTGACCGATCCTTGATTAAGCTCCAGAAAATGGTTACAAGGCACTTTAATAGCTACAAAGTCTCCTAACGCCTCCTTGGACAATAATAAATTAAAAAACTTCCTTCTCTATCAAGTATAAAAAGCTTGAATTCAAGCTCCAAATGCACATAGATGAACAACTCACTATCATAACTCTCCAAGAAACTTCTCTCCCAATTCACTCTCACAAAGGAAATTCTCTCACAAAAAAAAATCACCACTTCTAAGTCACCACTTGGTTATCCCTAAGTCCTAAATTACCCCCTTTTTATACATAAAAAAATTGCTCAATATGGTTACTAACCATATGATTTGAAAAAACTACCCTATCTCCAAAAATCCCCCATAATTACATATTTAGTTTTGAAAATCTTCCTTATTTATAAAAATAATCTATCTTTAAAATCATAAAAATCCTAACCCCTTTTAATTGTAGGCCCTTATAGTTTCGGGCTTTACAAGGTAATCATAAAAATCATTTTAACAATCTTTAAATGTCCTTTTTGAAAAGATCTTGATTAAATCCTTAAACTTTTAATATTTTAGAAACCCTTATTTTAAGGCATTTAGGTGAGCTTTTAAAAGTTCATAAAGGATATATATTGTAAATATTATTCTAAGGTAGACATTATATTTAGGGGAATTAAATCTAATTTAAAGATTTATATATATGGAGGGGTTTTCCTTTTATCATGGAGAAATGTAAGGCAAGAGGATTTTAAGGCATGGGTTAAGGGATCAAATCCCATTGAATCCTCCTTATTTTAATTTTTTAAACCATACATTTTTTTTCCTTTAATAATTATGGTTTAATCCATATTTATGCCACATCATCTACTCTTGCCACGTGTCACTCTCTGACAGGTCAACTGTGCCACATCAGCATTTTGACCAAGTTTAACCAAAACTTTGACTGGTCATAACTTTTGCATACGGACTCTGTTTGACGTGAAAGGAATGCCATTGGAATTGTGGTGACGAGCTCTTTGACATGATGCCGTTTTTTACCATTTTTTAGATGATAAAATTTTCACCTTTCTAACTGGCCTCTATACCTGATTTGACCCCAACTTTGATCGACCATAACTTGAACATACAAGATCTTCTTTCTCCCATTCAAGTTGCATTGGGTTCTATTTTCTGATCTCTTCAAGATGACATTGAAATTTGGAGCACGTGGAACACTTGAATTTTTGACAAGTATCCACCTGGATCAATCCTCCCTAGTGGAGAGCTTTTGGACCTCCAAAAGTTACATTTATTTAGAATTTAAGTGAGGGCATGGCCTCCCCACTTGTCCTATATCACTTGTGCATTTGTACACCTAGCTCATCACCACAATTAGGACTACAATAACATTTTTGAACACATACATCATTCTATCACTTCCATAAGCATCTACATCAACTATTACAACAATTAACCAATTAACACTGACTAATATCAAGTTGAATAACAATGCAGTTATGAAAGAGAATGAATCAACAACATGTCTATCTTTCTCAACAAGAACATTTTTACCCAAGGGAATCTCCAAATTCCCAACCAAAATTTGCGGAATTGGATCATCAATGCTTTCATTTACTATTTCCTGATGTTGTACTGTTGGTGTATCCTGCAACATCTGAATAGCCTTGATTACCTCAAGTTCATGTACAGAACCACCTAAATTAATAGACATAAGAGAAAAATATTTACTTGCATTAATCACCCTTTTTAACTACCATGTGCTTGCAAAAGATCTAGTAGTCTTGATTCTATGAGAATGTACAATATACCTGATACCATCTTTAAACAAGTGATAATGATTAAATTATCTATAGAAAATATCCTTCTAATCATACAAATATGGGCTACCCAACACTATCCCACAGATATCTAGTGAAACCACATCAAACTGTACCTCATCAAAAAACTTAATTGTGATTGCGAATCTCAAAATGCACTGCCTTGTTACTTGAAATTCATTATTTTTGCAAACCCAACCTAGTGGATAAGGTTTCTTATGTTGTGTAGTTTTCAATCCCAAGTTCCTTACAACATATTAAGAAATTAATTTAACTTGAGATCCACTATCTATGAGTGCATCAATTTTAGTATGCTTAGCAACAACACTTATGCGAAAAAGCTCATTCCTTTTCTTATCTTTAGGGACATCATAAACATGAGAAGTAGAAGCACAACTACCAAAAAAAACATTAGAAGCCTTACCTTTCAATCCCATTTTTGTGATCTTAGTTTCATCTTCAAACTCTGAACCAAGATCCACAACAACATGATAGAACAAGGGTTGGATTGAATCATCCACTGATTCAATGCTCTGGGTCTCACTCTCGATAACCCCTGGTGTTGCTGCCTCCACCAAACCTATAGGTTCCCAAAACACTTAGGCACCCCTAGTCTTTGTTTCCAACCTTGCTATCAATATCCCAAATGTTCATTCAGCCTGAACCAATCATTTCTTGATGCTTCTTTTCTTCTCTGCTCTAACTAGCCCTTAATCACTAAAGATCAGTCAATATTCCATTCTTCCCAACCTTGTTGCAGGGGTGTGAATTAGTGTAGTTGTCTTAAAAATCACTGCCAATAGTCTAGGAAAAATTCTTGTCCCTGCACAACCACTCTCTCCTCTATTGCTGCTTCAAAACCCTAGGGTTTTAGGAGGGTTTGTAGCCATAAGCCCTGTTTGGCCTTTTAACCGGGGTTTGAGGTTATCTCACCTTTCAACTCGGTGGATACCAAAAGCATGAAGCAAACACCTTGGCTCAAATAGGGATCACTCCAAGACTTTCATGAGTTCTGACCCTCTCTGCCATATACAGGGTTAATGCTGATTTCAAGGTATTATAGGGCTTTCCCAAGCCTTTTCTTGGACATTTATAGAACTGACTTCATCCTCCAATCATTAGTTGAAATATTAATGCCTCGAGCCTCCTGTCAGACCTTTGAAAGGCCCTTGCAATCTTTATTCATCTCGCTTTGTAGAGATCTCAACACCCCTGCATTGGAACAGAGTAAAACAATCTCTTTTTCCTAGCCGGGCATAGACTGCTCGCCTAGGAGTTAGAATCTTTGCATGCTGTCTAATCTCCTATAGTTTCCTACTACTATTTTATGTACAGCAGTGGAGTTTAGCTTCATTTCCAATGAACTCATGCTTGAGTACAGTGGTAATGCCGCTAAAACTCCATTATTCAATCTTTTACCAGTCAGAATTAATAACCAACGAAAGACACAGCAAAAATAAATTCTGCCACAAATATAAAACAATCCTACATTGTTACAGTACTTTAGAAATAACCTCAAAACATGCTGAGTGTTTAAAGACTACTGATCAATACATTATTTTGCAGAAAGAAATGAGAAAACAAAGACAATTGGAACTTTTTTGCAGAAAACTAATTTTTTTCTTTTATTCTCCAGAAACTGCCATCATCAAAAGACCACTAATCTGCTCAAAATGTTGGGCTCCTTCTTCCCAAACCTAAAAAAATCAGTTAGGTTAAAAATTCGAGCTCAAAAGTGGCCAAAAAACCCGCGTTTGAAAACACACTGTGTTTTCGAATTTCAGCCAAAAACTAAGGAAACGCCTACAAAACGAGTTCCCAAATTATTTTAAGTTTAGATAAGCTATAAAAAGGTCCCCTTACACATCCTAAAATTAATTAGGACCTTGCACAACAAAAAGGAAATGATTTAAAAGCAAAACATCAAAATAGCTTGTTTTTAAGGTAGGTGCTCCTGCACCATTCTCCCCCTCTCAGCACAAAGACGAAGAACTGGAAGGTGATATCAGTTCCAGGTCAATTCCAAGCTTCTTGAATTTATCCTCTTGTACCCATGTAGCCTCTGAGTTAGGTTTGCTCTTCCACTTGATAAGGTGCTCCAAGTATACCTTATTCCTTGTTGCTTTCTTCACCCTGGACTCCAAGACCTTCTCTGCCTGAGCTTTCTCTTGACTTGGAAAGGGTACATTACTGATATCCTGAAGGATTTATTGACTGCTCTGAAAGTCATCATTGACTGTACCCTTGTACCGGATCAGATCAGCAACGTTGAAGACTGGAGATATACCCAAATCCGATGGAAGTTCCACCTTGTATGCATTCTTTCCATACTTATCTATCACCTTGCATGGTCCTACCTGTTTCATTTGCAATTTGGTGGAAATCCCCTTCTGCAATCTGGATTTTTTGAGGTGAACCATGACATAATCACCCACCTGGAACTGCACATCTCTTCTTGTCTCATCAACTTTATTCTTCAACTTTTGTGTTGCTGCTGTGATTGTCCTCTTAACCTGCTCATGAATCTCCTTCATGGTTTGAGTGAAGTCTTCTGCATGTCCACTCCTATTCTCCATTGTTCCAAGGTCTCTGAGCTCACAAACTCCTCGTGGATGCATCCCATACACAACTTCAAATGGGCTTTTTCCTGTAGTTCTGTTCACACTATCATTGTATGCATATTTAGCTTGGGAAATCACCATATCCCAGGTCTGCTCATATTCCTTTGTCAAGCACCTCAATAGGTTACCTAACACTCTATTAACCACCTCGGTTTGACCATCGGTCTGAGGATGGTAAGCTGATCCAAATGATAAATTAGTTCCCAATCTGCTCCATAGTGTTTTCCAGAAATGACTCATGAATTTTACATCCCTATCGGAGACAATGCTCAATGGCAATCCATGGATTCTCACAACTTCCCTGAAAAATAGATGGTAATATAGCTTGCATCGTGTGTGGTCTTGCAAGGAATAAAGTGACTCATCTTGCTAAATCTGTCCACAACTACAAAAACACTGTCAAAACTAGATTTAGTCTTGGGAAGACCCACCACAAAATCCATACTCACACACTCCCATGGTCTGTTCGGAATAGGCAAAGGCTGATATAACCCAGCATTGCTAGCTCCCCCTTTTGCTTTCATGCAAACAACACATTGTTCAACATACTTTCTGACATCTCGTGCTAACTTAGGCCAATAGTAAAACCTTTGTACCAGCTCTAAAGTTTTGTTAGTACCAAAATGCCCACTAAGACTGCCATTGTGTTTCTCTTGGATCAGATTTTCTCTCATTGATCCTCTTGGGACACATAACATATTTCCCTTGAATAACAACCCATTTTACAATGTATACTCAGCATATTGACTGTGAAAATGATTTGCAAAGTCTAAACATACCTTGTAGGCTTCAGAAAATTCTTCGTCGTCACCATAAAGATCCTTAAAACTTTCCAATCCTATGCTTTTCAGTTGTATCTCTTGGACTGTCAACATCCTCCTGCTTAATGCATCTGCCACTTTGTTTTGTTGTCCCTTCTTGTGCTTAATGGTAAATGTGAAAGCTTGAATGTACTCCATCCACTTCAAGTGTCTATTGCTTAACTTCTCTTGAGTATTTATGTAACTGAGTGCCTGGTTATCCGTGAAGACCACAAACTCTTTGGGCAGCAAATAATGTCTCCATTTCCTAAGGGACTACACTAAAGCATAAAGTTCCAGGTCATAGGTGGAGTATTTTTTCTTAGCTTCATTAAGTTTTTCACTAAAGAAGGCTACAGGCCTACCTGCTTGGCTAAGGACTCCTCCTACTGCTACTCCACTTGCATCACACTCAACTATAAACAATTTATCAAAACTAGGCAATAACAGGATAGGTTGTGTTGCCACTTCTTTTTTCAGCTTTTCAAACCCTTTATCAGCTTCTAAAGTCCACTTAAACTTTGTTTTCTGACCACCCTTAATTGTATCTAACACTGGTGCACATATACCACTAAAATTCCTTATAAACTTCCTATAAAACTGAGCCAAACCATGAAAACTCCTTACCTCAGTTGTTGTGGTTGGTGTAGGCCAGTTTAGGATAGCTTCTACCTTACTTGGATCCATCTTCAGCATTCCTTGAGATACCACAAATCCTAGATACACAAGCTCTTGTTTGAAGAGCTCACACTTCTCAAGGTTGATTGCCAACTATTCTTCTTGCAACCTTTTGAGCACCATCTCTACATGCTTCAAATGTTCTTCTGCTGTCTTACTGAAAATTAGTATGTCATCCAAGTAGACTACCAAAAAAATCCCTATGAAATCTTTAAGCACCTCATTCATTAGTCTCATGAACATGCTAGGGGCATTCGAGAGGCCAAATGGCATCACTTTCCACTCATACAAACCATCATTCGTCTTAAAAGCTGTCTTCCATTCATCACCTTCCTTAATTCTGATTTGGTGATACCCGCTCTTAAGATCTAGCTTAGTGTAAAATTTTGCATCTCCAAGGCAATCCAATAAATCTTCAATCCTAAGTATTGGAAATCTATACCTAATTGTGATTCTATTTATTGCTCTAGAATCAGTACAAAGTCTCCATTTACCTCCTTTTTTTGTTGCCAAAACAACTGGGACTGCACATGGACTAATACTCTTTTGAATCAGACCTTGATTCAACAACTCTTCCACTTGTCTTGCCACCTCTTTGTTTTGCTCAGGGGTCAGTTTGTATGCTGCTTTGTTAGGCAATGAGGCTCCAGGTATGAAGTCAATTTGATGACTTATTGCTCTCTTGGGTGGTAGAGTGGATGGTGTTCCATCACTCACAATGCTCTTGTATTTTTCTAGCAGCCTTTGAACTATTTTAGGTATGACTGTCTTCTTAGCCTTTTCTTCCTCTTTGGACTGCATAAGGACCACATAACCTTCATTCCCTTGGTGTAGATGCTTGATGAACTCTTTACCACTGCTCAACATAATGTTTGGAACCTTGGATTGCCCTCCATCTTCCTCAATCAACAATTGCAGCTTGAAAGTTTTCCCATCCTTCTTGAATTCTATGGTATTCTCCTTTCCATGATATACAACACTTCTATCATATTGCCACGGCCTACCAAGAAGAAGATGGCATGCATCCATGGGTAGTACATCACAAATCAGCTTGTCTTTATAGCCTCCAATCGAAAATTCCACTATAACCTGCTCATTCACTAAGACACTCTGCCCTTTATTCAGCCATGTGACTTTGTAGGGATTGGCATGAGGTACTTTCTGCAATTTTAACTTATTTACTACCTCCTTAGATATTATATTGTCCGTAGAACCAGAATCTACAATAACCTTGCATACCTTTCCAAGTATTTTGCACCTTGCTCGAAACAAAGCTCTCCTTTGCTTGGGTTCTTCCTTGACCGGTTGTCTGATCAGCACTCTATTAAACATCAAACTTTCACCTACTTCTGATTCAATATGACTGATCTCAGGTGTCTTTACACTCACGATGTCCTCTTGTGCATAAGCTACTCTTTTCTCGTTGCTAGATGAAGCTTTCTTCGGACATCTATAAGCTGGATGGCCTAGCTGATTGCAGTTATAACACTTCATAGTGGCAAAGTAAGAGTTACTTTTTCCTATTCCTCTACCTTTGTTTGAACCTCCTTGAGGTCCTCTTCCTCTATTAAAACCTCCTCTTGATGAGGTTTCACCTCCATGCTCAGTAAGCTTTGATTCTCCTTGGCTTCTTTGGTCACCACCTCTTCCTTGGTAACCTCCACGCTGTCCTTTTTGATCTCTGCCTCTTCCCCTGCCCTTTGAGGACTGATTATGCTTCCTTTTATTCCTCTCTTCAATCTTGATAGCTAGCTGATAACATTGTTGGACTGTCTTGGGGCTGAGCAAAGCCATCTCTTCCTGTATATTCCACTTCAATCCATTTAGGTATCTAGCCACTTTTAGGCTCTCATCTTCTGCCACATTCGATCTCAAACAAAGCTTTTGAAACTCTTCCGTGTAGGTGTTTACATCTTGGTCTTTTTGTCTTAAACTCTGCCTCTTCTTATGGAGCTGAATTTCATAATCATCTGGCATATAGGCTTCTTTCACTTTAGCAACCATTCCTTTCCAGGTTGATATAGGCTACTTACCTTGTTTCTCCCTTTCAGTTTGAATAAACTTCCACCAAGTTAACGCTGATCCTCTCAACCTTGACTTTGCAACCTTCACCTTTTGTGCTTCTGTAACTCCATCACATTCGAAGTGATTCTCCATGCCATCTATCCAGTCCAAGACCAGATCGGGATCCATCTTCCCATGGAATAGTGGTACACCCTCAAGTCCTTTTCTACTTAGTGCTTTTAATGCCTTCAGGAAAGGCTCCTCTTCCAAGACAGGGTCAGGTTCAAGGACTTTTTCCTCCTCTGCAACCTCTTCTTCTTTTGGCACTTTGCCTTCCAGTTTCACCTTGTTTAGTGCTGCTTCAAGCTGCTCTATTCTTTCCTTTAGAGATTTGTTATCCTCTTCTTGCTCTTCAACCATCTTGGCCAACTGTGCATTCGTCACCATCTTTGGCTGTTCACTTGACTCAACTTCCTCTGACATATAAGTTGCTGCTTCCCAAATCTTTCACTGCTCTGATACCAATCTGATAGAACAAGGGTTGGATTGAATCATCCACTGATTCAATGCTCTGGGTCTCACTCTCGATAACCCCTGGTGTTGCTGCCTCCACCAAACCTATAGGTTCCCAAAACACTTAGGCACCCCTAGTCTTTGTTGCCAACCTTGCTATCAATATCCCAAATGTTCATTCAGCCTGAACCAATCATTTCTTGATGCTTCTTTTCTTCTCTGCTCTAACTAGCCCTTAATCACTAAAGATCAGTCAATCTTCCATTCTTCCCAACCTTGTTGCAGGGGTGTGAATTAGTGTAGTTGTCTTAAAAATCACTACCAATAGTCTAGGAAAAATTCTTGTCCCTGCACAACCACTCTCTCCTCTATTGCTGCCTCAAAACCCTAGGGTTTTAGGAGGGTTTGTAGCCATAAGCCCTGTTTGGCCTTTTAACCGGGGTTTGAGGTTATCTCACCTTTCAACTCGGTGGATACCAAAAGCGCGAAGCAAACACCTTGGCTCAAATAGGGATCACTCCAAGACTTTCATGAGTTCTGACCCTCTCTGCCATATACAGGGTTAATGCTGATTTCAAGGTATTATAGGGCTTTCCCAAGCCTTTTCTTGGACATTTATAGAACTGAATTCATCCTCCAATCATTAGTTGAAATATTAATGCCTCGAGCCTCCTGTCAGACCTTTGAAAGGCCCTTGCAATCTTTATTCATCTTGCTTTGTAGAGATCTCAACACCACTGCATTGGAACAGAGTAAAACAATCTCTTTTTCCTAGCCGGGCATAGACTGCTCGCCTAGGAGTTAGAATCTTTGCATGCTGTCTAACCTCCTACAGTTTCCTACTACTATTTTATGTACATCAGTGGAGTTTAGCTTCATTTCCAATGAACTCATGCTTGAGTACAGTGGTAATGCCGCTAAAACTCCATTATTCAATCTTTTACCAGTCAGAATTAATAACCAACAAAAGACACAGCAAAAATAAATTCTGCCATGAATATAAGACAATCCTACACTATTACAGTACTTTAGAAATAACCTCAAAACATGCTGAGTGTTTAAAGACTACTGATCAATACATTATTTTGCAGAAAGAAATGAGAAAACAAAGACAACTGGAACTTTTTCGCAGAAAACTAATTTTTTTCTTTTATTCTCCAGAAACTGCCATCATCAAAAGACCACTAATCTGCTCAAAATGTCGGGCTCCTTCTTCCCAAACCGAAAAAAATCAGTTAGGTTAAAAATTCGAGCTCAAAAGTGGCCAAAAAACCCTCGTTTGAAAACACACTGTGTTTTCTAATTTCAGCCAAAAACTAAGGAAATGCCTACAAAACGAGTTCCCAAATTATTTTAAGTTTAGAGAAGCTCTAAAAAGGTCCCCTTACACATCCTAAAAGGAATTAGGACCTTGCACAACAAAAAAGGAAATTATTTAAAAGCAAAACATCACAATAGCTTGTTTTTAAGGTAGGTGCTCCTGCACCACAACATTTGTAGGCTTCTTCTTACCTTTCTGTTTACGAACCCATTTTGACTTCAATTCAAGATGCAACTTCCAGCAGTGATCTTTATCATGACCTTTCCTATCACAATGGGAGCATGTGAGCTTATCATCCTTCTTCTTAATGGTAGTTGTCTTCTTTCCTTTACCTTCAAATTTACCTTTAGTCTTAGATGGCTTCTTGTCATACTTATCAATGAAAGTACTCTTACCTCTTGACTCTAAGTGTGTGGCTTGTACACATACTTCATCTAGATTACTAGGATTCAAAACCAAAATGGAATGTTTTAGCTAAGAGTGAAGACCACCTATGTACTTAAGCAAGGTATCCTGGGTGTACAATGGAACATTCAATGCAATAGCCCTTTTCCTGAATTCATGGGTGTACTCTTGGAAAGTTTGACCTTTCCCTTGCCTAAAAGTATACTAGTCCATCATTAACTGTTTCATATGGCATAAGGGATAAAATTTCTTTTTAAGAGCATTAACAAATTCTTCCCAAGTTAAATTGATTCTACCATGTAGTGAAATTTATGCCCAAGTTCTACTCTCCCACCAAGTGACAGTTGTTTCTCCCAACCGAAGAGTAGCTAACTGGATCCTAGAAGCATCATCTAAGAGACCTTGAACTCTATAGTACACTTCTACTTGTTGAACCCAATCATCTAATTTCTTAGCATTTAATTCTCCACAATACTTAGGTAGATCAAATTTTACATCCAATTTAATTCTAGGATTATGTGCACCATTGAAAGGATTAGCAGAAGAAATAGAATCAGTAGAAGAAGAAGGAGAAAACAAAGAAGAAGGAGAAGATGAGAAGAAGGATTTTTTGGAGGCTCATCACCACCTCTAGTTCTTTTCCCTTTGTCCTTTCGGTCCTCATGCTTTTCTCACTTTGATGCATCTCCTTTTTCACACTTCTTTTGTTCCCACTTTTCCTTCCTTTCCTGAAAAAGAACTTCTACCATTGCCTTCATTTCGAGAAAAGATTTTTGAAAAATCTTCTCATCAAGTTCTGAAATTTTGCTAGCTTCCAATCCTTCCATCTTTGGTGAAGTTCTTTGTTTACTGATCTCAGGATTGTATTCTACAAGTGTGTCTTCACCTCGTTGTTTCCTGGATCATGTTATCATTCACCTCTGCAAACACTAGTCACAACAAAGCTTTGACACCACTTGATATGATGTTAGGATCTAGGACTGTTGTACATGAATGATAACTTTTCTTTAATGATTAAGTTAAAGGTATTGAAAATGTAATCGAAATGCTTAAATGAATAAAACAATGATATTTAGTGATGAAAAAAATAGAGAGATAAAAGAGAGAAGACAAGAAACAATAGGTTGATAATGGAGTTCACCAAATGGCTACGTCTCCAAGTCCCTCCAATAGAGTGACTGATCCTTGATTAAGCTCTAGAAAATGGTTACAAGGCACTTCAATAGCTACAAAGTCTCCTCACACCTCCTTGGACGATAATAAATTACAAAAAGTTCTCTATCAAGTACAACAAGCTTGAATTCAAGCTCCAAATGCACAAAGATGAATAACTCACTATCATAACTCTCCAAGAAAATTCTCTCCCAATTCACTCTCACAAAGGAAATTCTCTCACAAAAAAATCACCATTTCTAAGTCACCACTTGGTTATCCCCAAGTCCTAAATTCCCCCCTTTTTATACATTAAAAAATTGCTCAATATGGTTACTAACCATATGATTTGAAAAAACTACCCTATCTCCAAAAATCCCCCATAATTACCTATGTAGTTTTGAAAATCTTCCTTATTTATAAAAATAACCTATCTTTAAAATCATAAAAATTCTTGATGCGGAGTGGCAGGAGAAGCACCCAACCTGACACACTTATTCAACTATACCCTTCAACAAGGTAACCTATTCATTCAACTTGAATCTCACATCTAGATACATCAACATGACTTGGGGATGATGTCGACACTCTTAACATGCTAAAACATGATCAACCAACCTGACTTTTCACTCAGAAACACCCATTCCTCCATCACTTGCATTATGCCATGCATTCCTTCTAGCACTCACCAATAGGACATTCATGATAAAATTTTGTTAAAGGAAAATAACAGGGAAATAAACCATCTTTTAGACTTCTTACATAGACCCTTACAGATCCCCAAAAGCATAGGACCAAAAACCAAGAGTAGGTGTATCAAATAACTAATTTACAAGCCACCAAAAGGCTTCATTTGGCTTGTGCAAAGAAGGAATCAACTTCTAAAGGCACACCCCAACACCCATAATGCCTTTAAAATAATTCAATAGGTTCCCCCAAGACCTTTTCCATGCTTTCCATCCATTATATTTACTCAAATTCTCAAAAATCAACAAATAATGTATTCAAATGATCACATTTAGGATTGTACAAGGCAAAAACCAAACCTAGGGCATCACATAACTTTTTCAAACCTCCATTTTTCACTCTGAAACAAATTTTAGCATGTAAAGGAGTCCTAAATCTACCAATACACCAAGTTTCAGATTTTTCCCATAGTGGAAATGGGAATTACATCCATTTTGGTGACCAAACCCTTGTTTTGCAAGGTTTCAGACCCCTTTTCATTAAAATTGATGTAACTTACTCAATAATTGATGAAATTAACTCAAATCACTGCTAAAAGAAAGAAGACTCTTCCCTCTTTCAATACATATGCATTATAATGTCGTGTAGTGAAGTTCCAAACTATACCATGCACAAGAACAGGAAAAAATGTTGTAATATTAGAAAAAAATAGAGTTTTCTTTGTATTGGTGCTTCAAAACTTCAAAAAATTCCAGCAGCCCAACCTCCACCCAAGGGAGGATTTTAAACATTCTCCCACCTTCCCCAATGGCCCTCAACTAATTTTTTAAAAGAGGGAACCATTGGTTAGTGAAATTACACCAACTTACAGCATGACAACTTTGCAATTTTGGAGCAACTTTCAATCCTAAAGACCTATGACCTCAAAAACCATTCAAATAACCTTGAAACAACTTTATTGCATTTTCAAGACCCCAAACCTTGCAAAATTAGATACAAATTCATGTTTTTTCCTTCAAAGGCTACAAAAGCAACTTTTAGTGCAACATTGCATTGTTGCACATTTTGACTCAAAACTCAAAAACTCAACCTAGAACCTATCCAATGGTCTTATTAGACCTTATTGAAGATGAAAAACACTCAAAAGACTCAAAAATACTCTTTCTAACCTATTCACCATCAAAGAATCTAAAATGGAGGTTGAGGTGTAGGTGCTCCTGCACCAATCCTAACCCCTTTTAATTGTAGGCCCTTATAGTTTCGGGCTTTACAAGGTAATCATAAAAATCCTTTTAACAATATTTAAATGCCCTTTTTAAAAGGATTTTGATTAAATTCTTAAACTTTTAATATTTTAGAAACCCTTATTTTAAGGCATTCAGGTGAGCTTTTAAAAGTTCATAAAGGATATATATTGTAAATATTATTCTAAGGTAGACATTATATTTAGGGGAATTAAATCTAATTTAAAAATTTATATATACGGAGGGGTTTTCCTTTTATCATGGAGAAAGGTAAGGCAAGAGGATTTTAAGGCATGGGTTGATGGATCAAATCCCACTAAATCTTCCTTATTTTAATTTTTTAAACCATACATTTTTTTTCTTTAATAATTATGGTTTAATCCATATTTATGCCACATCATCTACTCTTGCCACATGTAATTCTTTGATAGGTCAGTTGTGCCATGTCACCCACTTGCCATGTCAGCATTTTGACCAAGTTTGACCACAAATTTTACTGGTCATAACTTTCGCATACGAACTTCATTTGACATGAAACAAACGTTATCAAAATTATGGTGACGAGCTATTCAACATGATGCTACTTTTAACCATTTTTGAGATTATAAATTTTTTCACCTTTCTAACTGGCCTCTGTACCCGGCTTGACCCCAACTTTGACCCACCATAACTTGAGCATATGAGCTCCTATTTCACCCGTTCAAGTTGCATTGGGTTCTATTTTTTGAGCTCTTTAAGATGGCGTTGAAATATAGAGCATGTGGAACACTTCAATTTTTGATGACAAGAATCCACCTAGATCATTTGCCTGTTGATCCTGGTCTCTGATCTGATCTAGGTCAAATATATGTTCAAGCTGGACCATACCTCTTGGAATAGTGTTCATCTTGAGATTGATGACCCCTTCTATATCTAATTCAGCCTCTTTGGGCTCAGTTTCATCAATTATTTGAGTGGTAAACACATCAGAACTAGTGATAAATTCCAAGATGTTTTTTTTGTCATTGAACACTTGAAAATGGGTTATATTGTCTAGCACAGATGGGGTGGATGTAAGTTCAATGGTGGACCTTTTGAGACTTGACAATGACAAAGGTTGGAGGGTACTAGTTGCTTGAGCCAAAGAATCGGTAGTATGGTTTTGAGATCGAGGGATCAATTGAATATTGAAGGCATCTAAGCTTTCTAATAGGTCCCAAACTCTATGCCTACAATTTACTAGTTGTTGTGCAGTTTTGCACACACGCCCCACTGAAAGTGGGGACCCTCTTTTTGCTCTGGATTTTGGTGTCTTTTGCCCTCTTAACTTTATTGATTTCATTGACTTTGGAGGTCCTTAGATGTTCATCTTGCTTTCCCAAGTGATTTCCCCAGGTTGCACTTTGAAAATACTAAGTTCTGAGCAAAATCTAGGTTTTTACCCCAATCCGAGATTTTCCGGTCCATCCGGATTTTCCCGGATTCTGCTCAAAGTCCGGCTCTGTGCAAAAGTCTGGGTTTTTAGTCTAGTACAGGATTTTTTGCTCCATCTGAATTTTCTTGATTTCCATGAAAAATTCGGATCCGAGCGAAGGCCGGGTTTTTGCCTGCGTTCGGGATTTTTCACCCGACCCGGATTTTCCCGGATTTCTTCAGTTTTCCAAGTATGTGCCAAAGTCCAGAATTTTATGCCATCCGCGGAAATCCGGTTCACCTGGATTTTTTCGGATTTTCTGCCAAGCTTTGTGCAAATTGAAATACTGGATTAAATTGATGAATTTGATGATAAATGTTCAACACCCCATGCTTAATTTGATATATTACATGATGTTATACGCATTCTTGGTTCATTTTGATGATCTATTGTTGAAAATTTTGCCTTATTTAGTAAAATCCGCATGGCCTGGAATTTCCCAGATTTTTCCCTTGGTCTGGTTTCCCGAAATGGAATTTTTTTCGAAAATAATTATTTTTTCCAAAAATGGGAATTTTTTTAAATGCTCTTGAAAGTGAAAAGTTAAAAAATAAAACTAAATTGAAAATAAAGTTTCCAAAAATGGAAAAAATTTGAAAATGGAAAGTTTCCTTATAAAAATGTAAGTTTTTCTTAAAGGCCAAGATTTTATTCAAATTTAATTTAGACATGTGGGTTATTAATGATGATATCTATTTTTCAGGACTAAACAAATATTAAAAGGGGGACTTGAATATGGATTCATGCCAAAAGAGGGAAATCTTGAAATGTTCAATCTAAATTTTCAAAATGGGGCCTGCCTAAGAATCCGTGCCAAAATTGTCTACAGCTGGAGGACTTTCTGGAAGACACGTGAATCTAATCTTGCTGGAGATCGTAGGCCGACATGGATAATATTCATGCATTTAATGCAAATCTTGTCTCATTTTGAACTTCTTCTTGGCTGACTTGTTTATGGCTGGTTTTTATTATAAAATCTAATTAGGCTAACCTGTTTTAAGGCTAGTTATTGTTGTAAAGTCTAAATGGGCCGACATGTTTGTGGTTTTCTATAAATGGCATTTTTGTCTCATTTGTAAGGGGAGAGATTAGGAGAAGATTTGATAGAGAGTGAATTTAGCAGTAGAGTAGAGGTACAAGAATTGTTGCTGAAATTTGGTGATTCAATACAATTGCAAACATTGTGATTCCCTAGTGATCTCTTTTGTGTTGACTTATCTTGCATGGTTCTTATGATTCTATCTTTCAAACTGCTCAAGGTTGTTAGATTTAGATTTAGATCCGATTCAATGATGTTCATGATTTGATGTTTGAAGTGTTTGCAGCAATCCCTAGTCCATACTTTTTGTCGCTAGTTGATTGTTAGTTGCTTTGCAAAGTTAGCCTAGACCTTTATATTCATTGTGTTTGGTTCAATTGTGGAGGTTTATTCATTTCAACTGCAATTGGGTTGTCTTGGGTGAATGTTCATGATCTAAAAATCTTTAAAACCTTAGAAGATTGCACTGTTTCTGTAAGATTGTAGATTTATCTTGATCAAGCAGAGATTGGTTTCATGGGGATTGGTCCACCTCAAGTGTTTTATCATTTGCATTGTTAATCTTAGGAGTTAGAATAGAATAGAATTTCTCTGAACCCTTATCTCTTTTGCTGTTTATTTTGAATTTGGGTTAGTTTTAGGATTGAAAACATCACCATATTGTTACATCTGATGAAAATTCACTTCCAGCATTATTCATTTGTAAGGCCCCTTGTGATTACCAGCATTTTCACATATTATCTGAGTTATTTATGCATTGTCATGACCTAACACCTGAGAGACCTTGGGGTGATTTTTAGTAACTTGTTGAAAATTACCTTTCAAGAGAGATAGAATATTGCAATCTGTCTGAGTTGTTGCTGTGCAGAAAACACCATCAACACTAGTCTTCTATCATGGTAGGAATACAATTTCCTAACTTTCTTTACTACTAATTTTGAATCACCAAAGACTTGCAACATTTTCACTTTCTTCCTTAGGGCCATTAAGAGACCATGAACTAGCGCCTCATACTCTGCTACATTATTTGTGCAATAAAACTAAATCCTGTGAACAATGAAGTGGGTCTTACCCATAGGGGTGATGAGTTCAAATCCAACTCCAGCTCCTTTCTTAGACTTGGACCCATCAAAGCATAGCATCCAAAACTTGGAAGGTTTCTTAACTTTGGGGTCGATCATGCATTCATTCTTTCTTGGTTGTGTGTGAATCTAGATCCCAAACCTGTAATAACACAATAAACAAACAACAAATTAGATAGAAAGCAAGTTAGAATATAAATTCCTCAAGAAATCCATTTACCAATGCTCAAAATAGGAAAAAATGAAAGCAATACAATGAGAAATCAATAAGAGAGATTAAATCCTATGAAAGCAATGTAAATTCTTGATCTCTTGAGGGAATTGGTGCCAATTTGATGTGAAAATTGCCCCTTTCCCAACTCCAATGCTAGCTTTGATGATTTGATGAAGATTTTGATCCACTTTCATGAAGAGTGATGAGTGCTCCAAGACGAAAAACTGCATAACCTAGCTACAAATTTGAAAGTATGGATGAAGATTGCTAAATATTTGAGCATAGTAAGTTTACTTAAATTCTGGATGATAGAAATGAAGGATGAGCTCTCTATTTATAGAAAGAAAGAGTTGAAGATTGAAAGATAGAATGAATGTGGGATAAAAGATAAGCCAATGACATTGTTGGAACTGTAAAAATCTGATGTTTTTACATATGTTTTCACTCATAAATTTCTAGATTTGGTCCTACCGTATGCATATTTCACCCATATTTTACCATATTGTCCCATTAAATCTGTTGGGTCGTGCATATTTTACATTCTTGTTCATATCGGCGTGAGAATACCTCTGTCTCCCCGACCCATTGTACATTTTTTTGCTAACGTAAGTCTATGTTGCCTATCGGCAAGACTTATTATTTGTCATGCTGATTGGTTTTCGGTTATAGGCACTGTTCGGCAAGAGTTGCAACGTTGGCATATGGTCATAGCGAGTTTTTTGAGTCTTGCCGACAAATGCATTATGGATTCTCTTTGGCCAGACTTGGCGGTATCGACATCATGTCTTGGCAATTATCTTTTGTCTTGGTGACTAGCATGTGGAGACTTCTATCGGCATATGTTTTAGCTATCGGGGTAGAGTCTCACTGAGTTCTATATGTTTCCCCGACTATGATTGTGGTGGTTCATCGACAAAGGCATGAGTTTGCAGTAGGAGGTCATGGCGAAAGTGTTGGGTCTTGCCAACAATGTTCAAGGTGGATTTTGCTCGGTTGTTTCGGTGAGAGTTTTGATTTATCTTGGCGATCTTGGTGTGCTCAGTTGTTTCGGTGTAACAAAATGCTCTACAAGAAATCTTGCCGAAATTTGGAAGTTGTGGTGACGGTGGATCCTTGTCGGAGTAAGTGTTGCCTTGTCTTGGTGACTGGGGAATAACATGATTGAAGACTTTCGGTAAAATATGGTGCATTCTATATGAGGTCCCCCCAACATTGTTTTGTCTTGTCGACAGCTCGATGAGTATTCTCTTCGGTGAGAAAATCTAATGGTCTTGGCGATTGGGAGTGACTACAAGGCTTTTCGGTGTGACACGAAGATTCTACAAGAGGTCTCCTCGACGATTGGAAGCTACAATGATATACATGATGAACACTCATCGGTGAGAGATATTTGGCATCTCAGCAAATGAAAGCATGTGAAGAATTACATTTCGATATAATGTTTTGTTATTTGTATGACATCTCCTCGATATCATAGGGCTATACCGAAACATAATGAAGACAAATGGATACTTATTGTCTTCGGCGTAGCAAACAGTTTGTTACGGCGAAAGCGAATAGCACGAGGAACAGAGGAATGTGGGATGATTAACAATTGACGATACAGTTGCCTTTGATATACCTTCTGTGTCATACTGGCGACCGGTTCACTGGCGAATAAAAAAAATTTCAAACACTGTGGGCCGACATATGGAATTTTAACCGTTGCAGGCCGACTTGGTTTTTGCCCGAATCTTGTGGAAGGTCGACATGATATTTCAATATGTTTTATTTTCTCATGCTGGTGTATAAATATGCACCCCGATTGTAATTGAAACATCATCAGATTTTAGATCACATACAGTAGTTAGGAATGGCTACAGTAAAATAATTTTCTCTTATCAGAGACTATGTGCTTGTTTTAAAATGGCGAATTCAATGAAAATCAGCTGGTGTGGCAGGTTATTTCTGGTGTCAATTGTATGTTGAACTTATTGAAAAGTATTGCTGAAGCTGTCTCCAAGTTGATTCTTTTTGGTTGCTTAAATTTATGTAACAATTTTACTTTTGGTTTATCAATGCACATTTGTTGTATTTGTCTGATTAATTGACTGGTTCTCTCAAGTAGAGATTAAATCCTTTTCGTTAATCACAATAATCAGGAAGATTCATCTAGATTATAAAATAAGAGCTCAGTGGTCATAGTCTTGCATTGTTTATACAAGTTATGAACAGATCATATGCCTACAATTTGATTTTTTGCCAGAATAAGTTGCCCACTTCTGTTTCATTTGACTCCACATACCCAATAAGGCACTAGTCTCTACATTTTCATTACTTGAATTCATTCAACTTCTTTATATCTGTTAATTAAGCATTTTAGGATTTAGATCAGAAGATTGGTATCAAGTTTGATTTTATTTTTTCACTGTCATCTGCCATTGTGGAAAAAGCATTTCAGAAGGATAATTATAGGATAAGTCTGCTCAATTCAAAAGGTACACCCGCCCAGGTTAGCAACACCTAAAGAGTAGAAGGTTGAGTTCTCTTAACCTTGTTTGTTACCCTAAAGTGTATCAAGAGATTGGCAGCCTCTTGAGGCATTCAGCCTACGTTTTTGAGAGCTAACAGACATGATGCCACTTGTCAACATGTGAGAGGATGAAGGTCGAGCACATTTTAATCAATGTGCAAGTTTGAAATTTGAATTTGAAGAAGTGACATGTTTAGGGGGATGAAAGAGGAGTTAAATGCCACTTTTCTCAATGCACAAGGACATGTAAGAGATTTTAAATGCTTTGTTGGATGTACATGTCTATTGGGGGGAGATTTCAAATTTGAAGAATATTCCCACTTGGATGCCTTTTTGAAAGTAAATAGACATTTAATAAATCAAATAAATTGATTTATTGTGCAAGTGGGAAAATCTAGAGTATTTGAGTTATTAGGATTAGCATTAATCATGATTTGATTAATTTAAAGGATGTTAGTTGATTTGACCATTTTGACTTAGATTTTTAGGATTTAAATAACTCAAAATGAGAAGAGAATGATTTACGCTTAGTTAAATAAATATTTTTTGATTTATTTAACCAAAGGGGGTGATGTTAGATTAAATTAGATAAATATTTGATTTATTTAATTTAATTAGATGAACTTTAGAGATTTAATCAAATAATATGGATTATTTAATTAAACAAAGATGGGAAGATGAAATGACCTAGCTAATTACACAGAGACAATGATTTAATTAAATCAAGGGATTTATTTAATTAAAAGGGGAATTATGATTAATTTAATAAAATAAGGTTATTTGATTAAATGGTTAGATAGAGGGATGATTCAGGATGAAGTGATGTTAGTAGATCAGGATCAAGTGCATGTACATTTTACGTGTCTACAGGTTGCACATTTGCATTTGCAATCTCTGGAACAGACACTGGCTAGACATAGTCAGTGGAAAGCTGCCCAATCAACAACTCCTTTTGGGGTGCAACTTGTCCTTTGATGTGTTCCACTACTATCTAACATAAGTAGCATTTAAATTTTGAGTGGGCAGCATTATGCACTCTACACCAACTAGGCAGCAAGAGCTCTTGAAAATCCATTCTTGCCCCTAGGCTGAGCTAATCTTGTATACACTTCTCCATGAAATCCTGGAATCCATCTAGTTGTCACAAATTTCCATCATTTTAGGATTCATCATCATCTGATTCCACCAACATCTTTGTGCTCTAAGGTGCATATGCTAGATTGGTAGGAGGGCTACACAATACTAAGAAGACTTCTTCAGTCATCTCTTCTCCTTGAGATTATGTTTCTTCCTGTAAGCCATGGGAGAATAATTACCAAACTCTTTTTTGAGAAAACAACACCTCATTGGTTTTGTTGTACTCCGTGATCATGAACTTCATGCATGGCTCTCAGTCGATGAGAATCTAATTTGGCACATACCCATTCAATGCTCAGGTGAAGTCTCATCCTAGTAGTATACCATATGTGTTAGGAATATCAAAAACTTGAATATCAATTACTTGCTACACCCTTGAGTCAACAACAATTTGCATGGGAATCCAATTGATTTCTCCAACTATATTCACTTTTATTTTTTCTAGCTGGGTCACCTACCTTTTGGTGGGAGTGGGGACTATTTCGAGTTCCTTGCAAATAGTGAGAGGCATGACATTGGCTAATGCTCCTAAATCAAGCACGTAGTTGTGTAGGTTTTTTCCAAATATTCTGATAGTCATGAGGAAGGGTGGCATTTCTAGCTTTCCCTGAAATAATCCCATAGGCGTATCTGCTTGGGTCACTTGATTCTTATCCTTTCAATTGGTCTTTTCCTTAGCTTTCCCTTGATTCTTCTCTTTAGCAGGTTATTTTCCAATTTGTTGATTTGAAGGAACATCCTTCTTCTTACCTATGATTTCCTGAATTGCAGGCTCATGTGGTGGTTCTTCGAAACAGACCCTCTTGGCTGATATTTCTTGTCTTGACTCAGAAGAGGGAGTGCCATTAATCATCCTAAAGAAGGAATTCCTAACTGCTAAAACTTTAAGCAACTCAAAAGAAGAAAGACTAATTTTGACCTTCTTGAACTCTTCAACAACATACTCACCCATTTGGTCAATTTTAATGTTAGAGAATTTTCCTTGGGAACAACTAGCTTACTAGTTTTTCCCATGATTCAACTGCTTATTCTTGTTGAAGTATTGAGTGGGCACATAGGGGTCGCCTAGATTATTTTTGGCATTAGGATCGAGTAGGGTGCTAAAGTTGTTAGGAAGAGTGGAAGTTGTGAGAGGTCCTCCTGCTTGCCTATTTCTTAAGTTATATGGGGACACTATCTGATGGAACATTTAGACCTCATCTTCACGAAACTCTTCCTCATCTACTAGAACATTAACTACCAAAGTAAAGAGCTGGGATAAATATTCTTCATTACTTACCTTCTTTACTTCTTCATTCTTTGGGGGAGTGGTCTCATTCTCAGGTTCATTGCTTTCGCTTCGCGGAAAGGGATCTTGGTTAACCACAAGCATGAAAGAGTCATATGGTTCCGATGGGACTATGTCTCAGCACCCAACACTATCAATGGTGTTCTAGACTTCCACTTGAAAGATCTCTATAGTTGTCTAGAACTTGGGGCAATCCAACTTAGAGTACCTATTCATTTTATAGATCCAGCACCATCCAGGCAATGTTTCCTTGGTGAGATACACTCCACAAGTTGTCTTCTTTGTATTGGTAGGATGATCAAGAGGAGTGGGAACACCTTCATTGTTAGGCCTTGTATTCAATGTTTGATTATGCCTTTGTGAAGTTCTTCTTTCAAAATTTTGGTTGTATTTCTTCCCTCATTCATAATTCTGCCTGGATGAGGTACGTACATCATAGTTATCTCTGCTCTCATGGTTAAGGTTGCCCTGGATGCTACATTGGGAGGCTTGTAGCTGGTTGTTCTGATTTCTGAAATGTGTCATTTTCGTAGAAATTTTTCTGATCATCTCCATCAATTCGTCCAATCGATCTTTCTCTATATTACTTGGCTATGATGCTTGGTTTTGAAGGAAAACCAACTGCATGGCTATTTGATTCTATTGTGCTTGAGGGAATTCTGGTCCTTGTAGGTATGCAGGTATTTGGGGTTGTTGTGGATAGAGCTATTGTTTTTGCAGCTACAGATAGTGAGGCATGGGAGGCACCTGGTTTAATGACTATATTGGATGAGGGACTATGGGCAATTGCAACACTTGATTCATAAGAGGTGTCTGATGTTGTAGAGATCGAGTGAGCTCTTGAATTAGCATTGGATGAGCAACTTGTCCCAAGGAAGGTAGTGGACCTTAAATATTTTATCTTAAATTAGTGTTGCCTATGATTGCCTCAACATAAGCATCCACCAACCTAGTGGGTGGTGGGTTCATTCTTTTCACCAATGTTGCAGTGAGGTTGTCCAAGGTAGCATAGTAGATAGGCAAGACATCAGCATCGTTGAGTACATATGGAGCTTGCAATATTGTGCATGACCAATGAAACTGATCATTGAAGGAACCTATCGACTTGTTGACCTCTCTACAAATTTACATGAATTGCTAATATAATTTTGGAGTGCTGATTGGAACCTTGTACTTTCACAAGAATGCATTCTTCAAGAAATCCCAAGTAGTGATGGATCCTGTTGACAAGTTGACATACCAAAAGAAAGCCTCTTCCCCCAAGGAGTAAGGGAAAATTCTTCATGCTACGTCCTCATGATCAATCTACATATCCTTCAATGTTGTTTGAAATATATTAATGTGTTCTTCTACCATCCTTTGTGGATCTCATGGATGAAACTTCATGCAAAAGGATTCAAGTTTCTTTGGAATATCATGATAATCATTGAAGGATAGCCGGGAAGGGTTGTTATCCATCCAAGCCATGAGGGGATGCCATGAGGGGAGGTATAGGTTATATTTGTTGTTGAACAAGAACTTGGGACTATGCAAGGGCAGCAGTAGTTGGGACTGCACCTTGGACTTGGAAGGCAGGGGAAGGGGCAATGCCTTGGCTGTGGGAAGTGAGAGGTTGAAGGCAGTTTGTGATGACTGAGTGGAGGAGGTGGAAATGGAAAAGGAGGGCTAAGTGTGGGGAAGATGGAAGGAGGAGGGAGGTGAACATGGAAGTGAAGTGGATGGGTCAGATGAAGAAGATGAAGTGGCTTCCCCTCTTTTGGCTCTCTTAGCCTTGTTAGGGCGTTGCAGCTCTTAGAACTCCCCTTTGTTTGGAGTAGATCTTAGAATTCTATGAAACCTTTTAGGTGAGAATGAACCAATTCAATCCAACTTAGCTAAGAGGGGCTCTCCTTCTAGTGCTAGTTTTTTTGATGGGTTTTTTTGCACTTCTCAACATAGACAATGCACAAGTGCACTACCTCTCTTGAGAGGAAACCTCCTACAAACAAGTTGCAAAAAATTACCCCAAGGTCTCTTGAGTGTCAGGTCATGACTTGCTTGGAATATTTCAGTTGGTTCAATGTGATCTTACTAGTAATCATAGGGCATCCTTACATGAGTTAAATTGGAGGGGAATTGGTCCTTCAAGTGGAGTTTATAAAATTTCTAAAATTGTGTTCTATTGCTGCAAGTTCAGGACAGCAATCTAAAACTCCACTTTGATCTTTAGATTTGGCTTGAAAATGTGCAATGAACTTTGTCTTAGGTTATTAATAAAAAAGTTCAAAAGGGAAGGGAAAGGAAGAAGTTCCTAGACCTTAAACTACTGATGAACAGTGACAATGGAGGATGCTATAGTGGACAACCTTCCCAAAACTAAGTCCAACTTAACCAAATTAGCTCACAGTCTCATGAAACTAGTGTGATATTCTAAGGTCTACAGATGTTCAACCATTCATTCACCATAAAGCATGAATAAAGATAGAATTTAAGTGCAACATTCAAATAATGTTCAAACTAGCTTTACACTGCTATTTATCATCAATAAACAACAAAAAGCATGAACAAGGAAGGGCATCAACACAACAAAATTCTTCATCATCAATGAACAACATTAACTAATCTACTAAAGCCATCTAAATAGATAGAACAAAAAAGTAAATATATTCAATTCACTAACTATGAGGAGAAGAATCATGCAACATGAAACGAAACTCAAGAATCCACCAAAAATCAATGAATTTCTATTAAAATTCTAGTAGCATGTCTTTACAGCAACTCAACTCTCTTGAAAATGAGAGGAGACTGTTGATGGTGTTTTCTGCACAGCAACAACTCAGACAGAAAATGATATTCTATCTCTCTTTAAAAATAATCTTCAACAATAAATTTTTGAAAATCACCCCAAGGTCTCTCGGGTGTCAGGTCATGACAATGCATAAACAACTCAGATAATATGTGAAAATGTTGGTAATCACAAGGGGCCTTACAAATGAACAATGCTAGAAGTGAATTTTCATCAGATGCAACAATATGGTGATGCTTTCAATTCTAAAACTAACTCAGATTCAAAATAAACAGCAAAAGAGATAAGGGTTTAGAGAGATTCTATTCTATTCTAACTCCTAATATTAACAATGCAAATGATACAAACCCTTGAAATTGACCGATCCGAATGAAATCAATCTCTGCTTGACCAAGATTAATCTACAATCTTACAGAAACAGTGCAATCTTCTAAGGTTTTAAATATTTTCAGATCATGAACATTCACCCAAGACAACCCAATTGTAGTTGAAATGAATAAATCTGCATAATTGAACCAAGCACAATGAATATAAATGTCCAAACTAACTTTACAAAGCAACTAACAATCAACTAGCTGCAAAAAGTGTGGACTAGGGATTGCTGCAAACACTTGAAACATTAAATCATAAACATCATTGAATTGGATTTAAATCTAAATCTAACAACCTTGAGCAATTTGAAAGATAGAATCATAAGAACCATGCAAGATAAGTCAACACAAAAGAGATCACCAGAGAATCACAACGTCTGCAAATGTATTGAATCGCCAAATTTCAGCAACAATTCCTGTGTTCTGTTACATCACTTGCTCAAAAATTGACTAACTTCTACCTCTTCTCTACCACTAAATTATCTCTCTATCATATCTTCTCCTAATCTTTCCCTCTCCTCTTACAAATGAGGCACAAACGCCATTTATAGAAAACCCCAAACATGTTGGCCCAATTAGATTTTACAATAATAACTAGCCCCAAAATAGGTCGGCCAAGAGAATTTCATAATAGGAAAAGATTTGCATTAAATGCATGAATATTATCCATGTCGGCCTACGATCTCCAGCAAGATCAGATTCACGTGTCTTCCAGAAAGTCCTCTAGCTGTAGGCAGTTTTGGCACGGATTCTTAGGCAGGTCCCACTTTTAGTATCTATTTAATCCTGAAAAATATATATCATCATTAATAGCCCACATGTCCAAACTAAATTTGAATAAAATCTTGACCTTTTCCAAAAAACTTACATTTTTACAAGGAAACTTTCCATTTTCAGAATTTTTTCCATTTTTTCCATTTTTATTTTCAAAATCCTTTTCAAGAAATTTTCATTTTAGGAACATTTTAAAAAATCCATTTTGGAAAAAATAAATAAATAAATAAATAATTATTTATGGAAAAATTTCCATTCTGGGAAATTATAGGATTTGGGCCCCTTCGGGGAAATCAAACCAAGGGGAAAATCTAGAAAAATACGGGCTAGGCGGACTCCAGACCAGAATCCAAGAAAATCTAGGCGGACAAGATTCTGGGAAAATCTAGGAAGATAGGATTCTAGGAAAATCCAGGCAGACAGGATTTTGGGAAAATCCAGACGGACAGGAAAATCCCGGATTGGGGCTAAAGCCCAGATTTTATTCATAACTTAGTTTTTTCGAAGCACAACTCGAGGGAAGGACTTGGACAAGCAAGATGAACATCTAAGGACCTCCAAAGGCAATGAAATCAATAAAATTAAGAGGCCAAAAGACACCAAAAGCCAGAGCAAAAAGAGGGCCCCCCCTTTCAGTGGGGCATGTGTGCAAAACTGCACAATAGAGACCCCCTATTTATAGTGTCCAAAAATAAAAACGAATGGCCAAGATTCACTACAAATTAGGGTTTCACCTACCCCCAATTATTTTACAATATAAAATACACTTTTGTCTTCTAGCCTATTTTGTCTTTTAGTGGCCAACATTGTAGCACTTTTTCTTCTAGCTGATTTCTCTTTACTATAGCTATACTGTGAGGAATTCATCATTAATCATTGGATTCCCTTCATGCTTCTTCATAGTAGCATATTCTATGAACTTTCCAATCAATATCTGAAGCTTATTCCACTCCATAATGTCGGATTGGAGCACTTGAAAGTTCAATTTCCTAGATTAGCGGATAATGAAATCCTAGTCCCTGTCACACATGGGCGCGTTCTTTATTACTTGTTCAGATTGTGTGAAAGCCCAGGTAGAAAAATCCATAAAGTCCAACATGAGTGCATTGATGGCTACATCTTCTATCTTCT
The DNA here is from genome assembly GCA_007258455.2 of Sequoia sempervirens. Taxonomy (NCBI): domain Eukaryota; kingdom Viridiplantae; phylum Streptophyta; class Pinopsida; order Cupressales; family Cupressaceae; genus Sequoia; species Sequoia sempervirens. The sequence goes on from VDFB02270651.1 coordinate 548,136,517, forward strand.
TATGGAAATAAGGTTTTATCTTTTTTGGATCTAGCTCGATGGAGGGAAAATCATAATCCGTTATTAGCTTTAGGTATTCTTCACAAGTTGTTCTGATTTCTTTGGCCCAATCAATATCAAGCTCCACTTCATGGAGCACCCATTCAAGGATCTCTCTTATGTGATCAAGGCATAATTTCTAGGTTTCTACAAGCCAATGATCATCTTTCTCTAGTGCAAGCTCCTTTTCCCACATTCTCTTGAGAATCTTGAGGACAACCTCGAGCTTGGGGTATGTGATTCTATATATTTTTGGGAAGTCAGTGCAGAATTTTCTTATGCCTTCAAGTTGCATTTGCACTTCCAAAAATTTATCCATCATTCTGACAACACGGCCGATGCCCATATTTCCATTGTAAACCACCCATCAGAACCAATCCTCAGTGGTCTTCATCCAGTTCTTTCTCCTTTCTAGTTTGCTGATATGATCTTTCGAGAGTAGTAGGAGAGTAGATGATGAAATTGAGGGTAGCTCCTCAACTAAGGACCATTGTTGTATGTAGGTCATTAAATCTACCACTTGTACTTTTAGCTCCTCCTTAGTGGATTGGCCTTTGTTCATTTGATGCTTAATAGTAGCTACTGATCCTTGAAGCTGATCAATTTTTTGTTCTCTTGTGGCCATTCCCAAGTCAATGTTAGAGATATTATAGCCAACTGCTTCTACTTCCACCATCGGAGTAGCTATCTGCATGGTCCTTTATCTTGAGGCATCCATTGTTATATGGGATCTAATCTTCAGTTTCTTTTCCTTCTTTGTGCTTATCTATGCCTAAGCCAAGATGGATTATAGTCTGGCTTTTAGATCCATGAGGATGGGGGCCTTCTTCTATAGTTGCTTTTCTAGCCATTCAGGAATTTGGGACCCCTCTTTTGGTAATTCACAATCGCTTTCCTCTTCTTGAGTATGCTAAATTTCCATTTCTATGTTGCCCAAAGCCTTTTATTCTGTCTTTTCTTCCTCTTCTTCATCTGAATCTTGAATAAATACAACTTATTTCTCTAGAGATTCAGTGATAGCCATGTGTTCTTTGGGGCTATCTTCCCCTTCAAAGCTCCTTTCTTCTTCTTATTGCCCATGCTTTTCATGGTGCTCTGTCTCCAAGCTCTTTCTTGCTTCAGCCTCTTCTTCAGGCTTATCTTCTTTTTTCTTTTCCTCTTACTTTCCTTCTTCTTCTCCTAAAGGAGGCATTTCCTCATTGTGACTGGGGCTTTTGTCTTGTTCCCCAATTGGAGGTTCTATGTTTACCTCCATCTCTTCATTTGTTTCTTTCTTCTCTTCAGATGATTGCTTCTCGACTTCCTCCCCAACATTTTTTAGTTGCTTGGCAAGCTCCTCCTCAAGTTCTTGGTCAGAGGTTTCCACAATGTATTTCGCACTGGGATCTTCAATGTCTTCCTTAGAAGATTGTTTTTCCTCCTTTTCATGTACCACTTCATCAATAACCAGATGTTGATATTAAGGATACTGATGATAATCATCAGCTTCTTCTTCCATTATTTTTACTGCCTCCCTCTCTTGTCTCTTCTACTCATAAATATGAATTTTTGCTTCCATCATAGGTAGTTTAGTCAGAGGAGGAACAACAGGGAGGCCATAAACAACTTGGGCTAAAGTAGCTTGTACTGTGGGGTTCATCAATACTCCATAAATCTTCGTTGGTATGTTTTTCATATACTCATCAAGTGATTCTAGGAGCAAGAGGGTAGGCATTGTCATCGTTGCAGTGGCCAATGGAATAGCTATTGTCAGAGACATGGAGGAAGAGGATAGAAGAGAAGTGGTAGTAGAGGAAGAGACTATCACCATAATTTGTGCAACAAGTGAGGTGGAAGCAAGGTGAACCAAAATGTCCACTGTGGGTGAAGAAGCAATAATTTCTTGAGAAGCAGGCAGAGGAGTAAGGGTGATGGAAGCAACAATAGTTGTCACAATGAGAGAAGAGGTAGCAAGTGGGGACTTTGGCTACTCAGCCTCTTCTTCCTCTCTCTCATGGAGTGGGACCTCTTGAATGGTGGGCATCTTAGTGAAACCACCTAATTTTTTTTCCTTCTTAGAGGGCTCATTGGTGCAAGAGCACCTAGAAAGCAATATGTAGCACTAAGCAAATTTGGAAGCCTAGGAATAAATTTGGTGTCTTGATACTTCAAGGTCATGTTGATTATTTAATTTTGAGTTGGTGTTAGAAGATGTTAGGATGAAGGTTGATCAGTAGCATATGGTAGATGGAATGAGTTTCACAACCTGTTTCCACTAGGATTCCTTAGGAGATGGTAATAAAGCCCAAAATGTTGCATTTGTGCAATTTTGGCCTTATATGGTGGTTATGTCTGACCAAGGGAAATGTAACCACCTTATGAACCTTTTAAAGGTGTGCTTTGACCTGTTCCAGGGGTTGGAGAAGCTTTTGTTATTTTTGAAGTTTGCTGTTATAAGGAAAAGCAATGAAGTTCTTGTAATTTCTGGTTTTTAGTTCTTTTAAAGTGTTAATGGAGGTTTCCAGGCACTGAGCAGTGTGTGGCACATGTAATAATTAATTTTCAAGTTTTGTGTGGTCAGTAGTTAGGTTGTTTCTTCATTTTCTTGCTTTGTTCTTAGTTAGGTTTTGTTCTTTCCATTGTTGATCAGTCTAACAGGCTGTTAACCATGGAGTCTTAGACCTCTATCTTCCACTATACTTGGTGTATAGTCCATGGGAAATGAGACTAAGCTTCATGCCTATATATAGAGTAGGTTTAGGAGTTTGTAGGAGGCAAGGTTTCATGGAAAAGGTCTTTTCCTAGGTGAGCTTGGCTATGCTTGGTTAGGAAAGATAGTGAAAACAAACACTAACGTTGTAGGGGTAACCATTCTTTGGCAACTCAGGGTGTATGGTGGTTGCAGGAGGCCTTACAAAGGCTTGGCAGGAAGCAAGAGATCTCACCATTCCATTTGGTGACTAAAACAAGTTGACTATTCACTGTGTATTCAAGAAATGGCCTAAAAAGCCCTAAAACCTACAAAAAGAGGGCTACGCCTGTGTACGACTTGTGAAGGCCTATAACCTCAAAAATCTTGGAGAGGTAGGAAAATGAACTAGGGTCTCTTTTGGAAGATTGGGATGTTCTTCAGGAAGTTTGGGAGTTTAAGCCTACTTTCTCGGGTTAGGAGGCCTAATTGGGACTCAAGGGCTACTAGACCTTTTTAAACCCTAGAATAGGGTTTGGTGAGAGCGATGGAGAAATGAAGTATGGTGGATGATCAGGAACCCTAGGTGGATAGTTTTGAAGCTATGGAATTCAACACACACCCCTACAACAAGTTAGTAAAGCTTGGAGGTTTAGTGGCCTTTAGGGAAGAGTAAGGGCCAAGGTGAGATAGTGGCAAGGCACCAAGATTGGCTTTGTGGAATGAAAGAATGATGATAGTGGAGTTGGCCAGAAGAACCAGGGGTTTCTATACGTGAAATAGGACCTAAAGGTTAAGGTGGGAGAGTCACCTAAGAGTTCTTGAGAATAAGGACCCAGAGCATGGGACAGTGAGTGTCTCATCCAACCCTGCCCTATCAGATTGGTATCAAAGCAAGTAAAAGATTTGGGAAGAATCTTGTATGTCTGAGGTTGAGTCTAGTGATTCTTCCATCATAGTGACAAATGCAAAGTTGGCCAAGATGGTTGAAGAGCAGGAGGAAGACAATAAACAATTGAGGGAAAGAATAGCCCAACTTGAGCAAGTAGTGAGGAGTGCACAATTTGAAGGATACCGAAGGAAGAAGAGGTTGCAAAGGAAGACAAGACCCCTGAACCTGATCCTATTCTGAAAGAACCTTTCTTGAAAGAATTGAAGGCTTTGAGTAGAAAAGCACTTGAAGGAATACCATTATTTAGTGGAAAAATGGAAGTTGATCTAGTCATGGACTGGATAGAGGGAATGGAACACAATTTTGAATGTGATGGAGTCATTGAAGCACAGAAGGTAAAGGTGGCCAAATCAAGACTAAGAGGTTCTGCCTTGACATGGTGGAAATTCATTCAAACAGAGAGGGAAAAAGAAGGAAAGTAGCCTATTTCAACTTGGAAATGAATGGTTGCCAAAGTGAGAGAGGCATACATACCTGATGATTATGAGATTTAGTTACACAAGAAAAGACAGAGCTTGAGGCAAAGAGACCAAGATGTAAACACTTACATTGAGGAGTTTCAAAAACATTGCATGAGGTCTAATGTGACAGAGGATGAGAGTCTCAAGGTGGCTAGATACCTTAACAGTTTGAAATGGAACATCCAAGAAGAGATGACTCGTCTAAGTCCCAAGACAATACACCAATGCTATCAATTGGCCATAAAGATAGAGGAAAGAAGCAAGAGGAAGCAAGACTAGGCTTCTAAGGGTAGAGGCAAAGGCAGAGATCAAAGAGATCAAAGAGGATAGCGAGGTGGCTACCAAGGTAGAGGAAATGACCAAAGAAACCAAGGAGAGTCTATACTCATAGAGCATGGAGGCGAACCATCTTCTAGAGGAGGATATAATAGAGGTAGAGGTCCTCAAGGTGGTTCAAAGAGAGGAAGAGGAGCAGGCAAGAGCAATTCATATTTTGCAAACATGAAATGCTACCATTGTAGTCAAGTAGGTCATCTTGCTTATAGGTGCCCAGAGAAAGCATCTTCATCAAGCAATGACAAGAGAGTGGCTTATGCATAAGAGGACACCATGAGTCCTAAGTCATCTGAGGTTAGTCATATTGAATCTAAGGTAGGAGAGAATCTAATGTTCAGTAGGGTTTTGATCAGACAACCGGTCAAAGAAGAACCAAAACAAAGAAGAGCTATATTTAGAGTAAGATGCAATATACTTGGTAAAGTATGTAAGGTCATAGTAGATTCAGGTTCAACGGATAATATAATCTCAGAGGAGGCAGTAATGAAACTAAAATTGGAGAAGGTACCCCACACTAACCCCTACAAGGTCACATGGCTAAACAAAGGGCAAAGTGTTTTAGTAAATTAGCAAGTAACCGTGGAGTTTTCCATTGGAGGGTACAAGGATAAGTTAGTATGTGATGTGTTACCCATGGATGCCTATCATCTACTATTGGGAAAACCATGGCAATATGACAGAGGTGCCATATATGACAGGAAAGAGAACACCATCTCATTTAAGAAGGATGGAAAGACTTTCAAGTTGCAGTCACTCTCAGAAGAAGAAGGACAATCAAAGAAAACAAACATCATTTTGAGTAGTGGGAAAGAGTTCCTTAACAACCTACATCAAGGGAGTGAAGGATATGTGGTTATGTTACAACCTAAAGAAGAAGTCAAGGCTAAAAAGATAGTCTTACCAGAGGCAGTCCAAAAGTTACTTGAGAAGTACAAGAGCATAGTTAGTGATGGTACACCTGCAACTTTACCTCCATAGAGAGCCATTAGTCATCAAATTGACTTCATACCTAGAGCTTTATTACCAAACAAAGAAGCTTATAAGCTTACAGCATATCAGAATCTAGAGGTAGCTAGACAAGTGCAAGAGTTGTTAGATCAAGGATTGATTCAAAAGAGCATCAGCCCATGTGCAGTACCAGTGGTCTTAGCAACAAAGAAAGGTGGTAAGTGGAGATTATGCACTGATTCTAGAGAAATAAATAGAATCACAATCAGATATAGATTCCCTATCCCTAGGATTGAAGATTTAATGGATTGTCTTAGAGGAGCTCAGTACTTCACCAAGTTGGATCTCAAGAGTGGATACCATCAAATCAAAATTAAGGATGGTGATGAGTGGAAGACAGCATTTAAGAAAAATGATGGGTTATATGAATGGAGAGTTATGCCATTTGGCCTCTCTAATGCCCCTAGCACATTCATGAGGGTAATGATTGAAGTGAACAAGGATTTTACAGGGATATTTGTGGTAGTGTATCTTGATGACATCCTCATATATAGCAAGACAACAGAAGAGCATTGGAAACATGTGGAGTTGGTTCTTAGAAGGTTGTAAGAGGAGAAGTTGGCAATCAATCTAGAGAAGTGTGAGTTCTTCAAACAATAGCTTATGTATTTGTCTTTTGTAGTGTCCAAAGGATCATTGAAGATGGATCCAAGCAAGGTGGAAGCCATCCTAAACTGGCCTACACCAACCATAGGGACAGAGGTAACAATTTTTCATGGATTGGCTCAATTCTATAGAAAACTTATAAGAAACTTTCGTGGTATATGTGCACCAGTCCTAGAAACAATCAAGGGTGGTTTGAAAACTAAGTTTGTGTGGACTCAAGAAGATGAGAAAGGGTTTGAGAAACTGAAACAAGAAGTGGCAACTCAACCTATTCTTTTGTTACCTAGTTTTGACAAATTGTTCACTATTGAGTGTGATGCAAGTGGAGTGGCAGTAGGAGGAGTGTTGAGTCAAGAGCGCAGGCCTATAGCCTTCTTTAGTGAGAAGCTCAATGAATAAAAGAAGAAGTATTCAACCTATGACTTAGAACTTTATGCTTTGGTTCAGTCATTTAGGAAATGGAGGCATTACCTTCTACCCAAGGAGTTTGTAGTCTTTACTGACAATCAGGCACTTAGTTTTATCAACACTCAAGAGAAGTTGAGTAATAGGCATTTGAAATGGATGGAATACATCCAAGCTTTTACCTTCACCATCAAGCACAATAAGGGATAGCTAAACAAAGTAGCAGATGCACTAAGCAAGAGATTGTTGACAGTGCAAGAGATATAGATCAAGAGCATTGGCATAGAGAGTTTCAAGGATCTCTATGGAGAAGATGAAGACTTTTCAGAGGTCTATAAGGTATGTTCTAACTTTGAGAACCATTTCCATAGCCAATACTCTGAATATACATTGCAAAGTGGGTTATTGTTTAAGGGAAATCAGTTATGTGTTCCAAGAGGATCAATGAGGGAAAATCTGATTCAGGAAAAGCATAATGGCAGTCTTAGTGGACACTTTGGAATCAATAAGACTTTAGAACTAGTGCAAAGATTTTATTACTAGCCTAAGTTGGCAAGAGATGTTAGAAAGTATGTGGAACAATATGTTGTGTGTATGAAGGCTAAGGGAGGAGCTAGTAATGTTGGTTTATATCAACCCCTACCCATTCCTAACAGACCATGGGAGTGTGTGAGCATGGATTTTGTGGTAGGCCTTTCTAAGACCAAGATTGGTTTTGACAGTGTCTATGTAGTGGTAGACAGATTTAGCAAGATGAGTCATTTCATTCCCTGTAAAACTACTCATGATGCTAGCTACATAGCTCATCTTTTCTTCAAAGAAGTTGTAAGGATGCATGGATTGCCTTTGAACATTGTTTCAGACAGAGATGTGAAGTTCATGAGTCACTTTTGGAAGACTCTATGGAAAAGATTAGGTACCAACCTATCTTTTGGATCAGCTTACCATCCTTAGACTGATGGTCAAACAGAGGTGGTTAACAGGGTGCTAGGTAACCTTCTAAGGTGCTTAACTAAGGAGTATGGATAGACATGGGATATGGTTATCTCACAAGCTGAGTATGCATACAATGATAGTGTGAACTAAACCACAGGGAAGAGTCCTTTTGAAGTTGTGTATGGGATGCACCCAAGAGGCATATGTGAGCTCAGAGATCTTGGAGCTATGGAACAAAGAAGTGGACATGCAGAAGACTTCAGTCAAACCATGAAGGAGATTCAGGAGTAGGTAACGAGGACAGTCACTGAGGCTACACAAAAATTGAAGGAGAAGGCAGATATGTCAAGGAAAGATGTGCAATTTGCAGTAGCGGACTATGTTATGGTCCACCTTAACAAGTCAAGGTTGTAGAAGGGAATGTCAACCAAGTTGCAGATGAAGAGAGTGGGTCCATGCAAGGTATTGGCCAAGTATGGTAAGAATGCCTACAAGGTGGAGTTACCTACCGATCTAGGCATCTCTCTAGTGTTCAATGTAGCTGATTTGATCAGGTATAAGGGGACAGTCAATGATGTGGATCAGAATAGTCAGGAGATCTTCAAGGACATCAGCAATATATCCCTACCAAATCAAGACAAACCTTAGGCAGAGAAGATCTTGGAGTCAAGAGTACAAAAGTCTACAAGAAACAAGGTGTACATGGAGCACCTTATCAAGTGGAAGAACAAGCATGAATCAAAAGCCACATGGGTACAAGAAGACCAATTCAAGAAGTTTGGTATTCACCTGTCATTGGTTTCTTCTTCCATTCCTTAGTGTTTGGGCTGAGAGGGGGAGAATGGTGCATGACCACCTAGAAAGCAATATGTAGCACTAGGCAAATTTGGAAGCCTAGGAAGAAATTTGGTGTCTTGATACTTCAGGTCGGTTGACCATTTAATTTTGAGTTAGTGGTGTTAGAAGATGTTAGGATGAAGGTTGATTAGTAGCATATGGTATATGGAGTGAGTTTCACAACTTGTTTCCACTAGGATTCCTTAGGAGATGGTAATAAAGCCCAAAATGTTGCATTTGTGCAATTTTGGCCTTATATGGTGGTTATGTCCGACCAAGGGAAATGTAACCGCCTTATGAATCTTTTAAAGGTGTGCTTCAACCTATTCCAGGGGTTCAACCACCTCTTTTCTCTTCTTTGACTGGGTAGTGGGAGGAGACTTTAAAGTTTCTCCAGATAGGGCAACAATAGTGGCACTTTTGGTCTCATACTTTGGCTCATCCTCGAGCTTTCCATAGGTCAAAGTTACACCTTGGCGTTTTAGTTGAGCTACCTATCCATCAATCCATGGTTTTTTTCTTGCCTCTATGGGTTTCATCAAAATATCAAGGTCACTGACCTCTTCCTTGTTCCAATCAATTGGGGGCAGCAACAGGTTGGGAATGGCATCATATCTTGGGTCTACCATCACATTTTCATGCTCCACAATTTGGTTCGGCACCGGGAAAAAAGTTGACTATCTTGATAAAATGTCGTCATGCACATGTAGTGCCTCATCCGCACTTCTTTATCATCTCTACAATTTTCCCAAAAGTCCTCAACATTGTGTAGGTGGGCATATTCTTTCCCAACCATCTTCTTTAGTTTTACATATGGGTCCATTTGTGGTCTGGCAGTGTGGAGCTCCAGGTTGTATTCATTTATCTCCTTTTCAGAGTACTTTGCACAGTGAGATGTGGGGATTGCATACATTCCCCAGTCGAATGTAAGAGGATAAGGAATTCCTAGCCAATGCTTGTCACTTAGAAGAGTATGTGCATGTTGTAGCTGCCTAGAGATTTCAAGTAATATCAGCTGGTCATTTCGATACCAGGGAAACTTATATGGTCTCTCTGTGAAACCCTCGGTTCTAATGTATGTAAACTTGGGAAACTAAATAAATAGAAAACCAAAATTGGTGGATGAAGGTGTTAGCACTATGAGTGACTCTCCTTTAAAAGTAACCTCTAAGAAGTCTAATAATGTGCCTGATGAAGGCATCATTAACCCTGCAATAGTCCTTGAAATTCCTATATTGGAGTTGTGATTATCTATCGTATGCTTTCAGCTATCTCCCCAGCGTCTAGCTTGGTGCCACAAAACAACCTCTATATTGAGCATGGTCGGCTAGTGGATAGACCAAGTATCAAGTCATGTAGAATTGTGAGGTTTTCTTTACAACTAGAAAATGCTCATGTAGGAAGTTGTTAATCATTCCTATCCAATGGAATCTAGTCTGCCTTCTGATGATCTCCTCTATGAAGTACAATATCCATTCTTGGAAGAAGGCGATAGCCAGGAGGCCCATGAACTTGCTTAATAAGTTTACCAAGTCATGGTAATCCTCATAGAAATCACTTCTGAAGAGCTCCTGAGGCACTTTGTTTGCATTGCGCCTCTTCTCCTTGAACCAATATTGATTGATCAATTTCTTGCGCTTGAGGGGGTCGACCTTCCACATGCTCTCAGTATACTCCTTGGATGTTTCCACCATTGCATCGAAGGTGGGGATATGGAAGGTTTTCCCAATGGACTTCAAGGACAAGTCAGCCAATATGTTGCCATCCCTATCCACAATTCACTTACTGTTTTCCTGATATGCCTCCTTGAAGGCCATTACTAATTCAGGAGCCACGAGGGTAGGCGAGAAACCAACAAATTTAGCCAACCCACTCCTAATATTCTTAGCATTCTATGTGGTAGGGTTGATGATGACCCTTTTCTTGAATTTATCAATGTCGATGTGCCTCAAGTTAGTATCTGAGACCTTGTCCCAGTCTATGGTGACCTTGGTATTGATCTCCACCCCTTGGAATTTTTACTTCATTTGATCTTTATCTTTTTTACCCCTTGGTGCTTTGGTAGGTTTATTTCCCTTTTCCTTCTCTACAAACACTTTCGAAGGTCCTATAGCTGGTTCCATATATCCTGCAAGTAAAGGAGCAATAGGAATATTCAAGTGTAAAACATGAGAGATGTTAGCAAAATACTGCAAAAACAACATTAGATTGCGTAATTCATCATTCAAGGATCCTAACATTTCTTTCAGATCATCGTTAGCCTCTTGTTTGAAGGAGTTATGAGAATGCAGGCCCAGGGGTGTGAACTTCCCTAGGTTGGCAGCCATTTTAGAGGTAGTTACAAATGGATGACAATCAAGGCACGATGGCCTACATGGTTTTACTCGCATTGGGATTTCATCATGAGGTGGGGCCCATCAGGGTATTACATCATTTAAGCACATCGGGTGGATCACCTTTGAGGTTTTGGAAGTGTTAGATTGATCATTTAGGCTTAATGAAGCAAAGGGTGCTAGCGCAACTCTCAGCTATTTTGGGCTCCACCCTTTGAAATGGTAATAGCAAGAAGGAATCCTGTAAGCAGCATCACGTGATGCATGGTTCGTGGTTAGGGAGGATGACATAATTTTATCTCTGGAAATTCAATTTTTTTGATAGGGTGCGGGAAAGGGGATGCGAAAGGATGACAGACCAAGGCCATTTAGAACGACGAAGGTCAAACAGAGTTCTGCGTTCAATGAGCTACATCGTTGGGCCCGCAAGGAGCCTTGTCATAAGTAATTCATTCAATCTCAGTCAAATGACGACTAGATGCTTAGGTCCCACATAGTGGGAAGGTGGGGGTTGTCAGCCACATGAAATGGTGGAAGTGGGATGGCGGCCCACGGGTGATCACCCACATGGTACCCTACACTTTGTTTTTTCATTTTGGGCTTGTTGGAACTGCAAAAATCTTATGTTTTTACATATGTTTTCCATTCATAATTTTCCATATAGGTTCCATCTTGAACACTTTCTGCCCATATTTTTGCCATATTGCCCCTTTGAATCCATCATGTCATGCATTTTTCACATTCTGGTCTGTATCGGTGTGACAGTATTATGCTCTCCCCGATCCATTCTTCTGCTTGTCAATGTTTGAGTTGCCTATCAGTAAGACGTTTCCTATGTCAGAGTGATCAAATTTTTCATGCTGGCAGTTATTGGCAAGACATTTGCATTGTTTTGGCGACTACGAAATGGCATATCGGTAGGAGTTTGGTCGTCGCGTTGAGGTCATGGTGAAGTGTATATGTCTCCCCGACCAACACATGAATGAACTTTTTAGTGTGAGACTCTTCTTCAAAGTAAGGTCTTAGTGAAATTCCCTTGTCTTGCCAACCGCTGATAACAGATATACCTTTCGGTAAGACTCATGTGCTTTGATGTAGAGTCTTGGCGAGCCCGTCGGGTCTTGTCAACAATACAAAATGGATTTCTTTCGGTGAAAGGTTGACATTCTCTTGGCGAACAGGTGTGAGCTTGGATGGCTTTCAGTGTGACACAATATTGTCTACATGAGATCTCCCCGACAGTTGCAAGTTACAACGACATACATCAGACTGATGGTCTCTGTCGGCATGAGAGTTGATTTCTCTTGGTGACACACAAAGTGAATCCAAGGCTTTCTGCATGACTTGGTGGTTTCTTTGGGACCTCTTGTTAGAAACCAAGATCAAATTTGCAAACTAGAATAGACCTTCCACAGAAGAGAAAAACAAAAAAGCAAGAGATATTGCAAAAAGATGTGCAACATTATAATTCAAGAATTCAATAAATTACAAGATATGATTTGCTTTATAAAAGCAAAGATGTAAACCCTAATCTTATCTTGAGCAACAAGATAGCTCGATAAGATAAAGATGAAAGCCTAAAACTTAGGAATTAAATAATTACCTAAGTAAACTTATGCAAAGTGTAATTAATAATTAATTACACCAACACCCCCCCATAAGTGCAACTTAGGGAGAAGCAAATAAAGCATGCACCTAAAACTAAGATGAATGCAAGAAAGCATGAATGGGTCCCAGTAATAAGGCTTGATCAGGTACCCAAGTACAAATTCTTTAATGAAGAAGAGAAGGAAAAACCCAGTGGGACAAAACCCCCTACAATGAGATGACTGCTACAAGAAGCACTGGAAGAACACTGTGGAGTAACACTGGAACCACAATCTGACAAGCAAGGAAAGATACCTCTGTCTACAATTGAAACCAAAACCGGAATCATGATAATGTGATAGCAGATGTGAATCAACAATGTGTCTAGCTAAGCAAAGATATGGCCAAAAGAAACTAAGAGACTAGATAAACTCATGTGAGTTGCCATCAAAACAATATGAATATGGATATGCAAAAAACCCCCCTGAATGGAACTTTATCATAGTTCATTTATTACAATAACCCACCGATTGTAAAAGGAGAGCATACAAACATGCATAAGCAGTAAATAGAAATTGATGCTAGATTTGTGTAGAGGACAGAATCAACTTTCCGATGCCGTGAGAATGATGAAAAATGGATCACCGAGTCAAAAGATATGCCCTCCGAAGCGAAATTTGAAAATCTGACTTCAACTAGAAAAAAGCCCATCAAACAGAAAAATATCTAAAAATAGACTACACTATCAGAAAATTGGGCTTTCCAGCTTTTCGGTGATATCTCGTTTCAAAAAAAATGCCTCTGAGATCAAAAGTTATGGCAAAATGAAAAAAATGCCTATAAGAGGGCAATTTAGGGATTGCACAGGCTAAATGGGGGCAAATTTTAAGCACCTTTCGGACTAGCCCCTAGTCCGCCATATGACCAGGGTCGCTGCTAAAGAAAAAATAAAACCTGCCGCTAGGTGGGCGGTGGGTGGGCTGAGCACCGCTCCTGGCGCCACCAGCTGGCAATGAGCCCCCCCGGGGCTTACGATGGAACCGAGGGCCAGGCCGTAGAGATTGGCGGCGGCTAGAGGCAGAGCCGACGGTAAAGAAAAGGAGTCGGCGGTTGAAGCAGGAGCCAGTGAGTGAAGGAGTTGCTAGAGAAATGGGCCGGTGGTGTATATTGGCTGGTGGACGGCAAAACCAAAGGCCGACAAAAACTGTCGGATATGCAAGTGGAAAGCACAATGGGGCCCGCTGAGCAGAAGTGACCAGCCTATGCAGTACAAACCCTGCGCAGGCATTAAAGCCTTTTGATTTTTTTTATTTAAAAAAATTTTGCCTTTTATATTTTATTTTTGATTTTTGATTTTCAAAAAAAGCTAATGTAATTTTTTATTGCAGGAAAAATATTTTTCAAAAACCTGATAATTCTTTTCGACAATTGTGCACAGGGGCCGTACAGCCTTGGAAACAAAAAAAAATTGCCTCAGAAGCTCTCGATGCCAAAATAGGGTGTATTATATGTCATTTTTCATCTCGCAGATGCTCTGGATCTGATGGCGAGGTCCGATCTGCCTGAAAATGCACTAGAAGCTTCACAACTCCCAGATCTGGCAAATCTTCAAACCCTCATAACTCTGGCATAAAATGTCAGATTCAGACGAAACAAAAGTCGATCTTGACTTTTTTGACAGCCCTGAACTCAAATATGAGCTCAGATTTCCTCCAATGTGTGCCAAAAGCAACCATGCAAGGACACCCAAATAGAGAGACAAACTCGAGGTATGAAACCCTCAAGGAATCCCGAATGACTCTACAATGAATCTCTCTAGAAATTTGAGAAGGGGCTGCAAATCGAGGCTTTGATACCATGTTAGAAACCAATATCAGATTTGCAAACTAGAATAGACCTTCCACAAAAGAGAAAAACAAAAAATAAAGAGATATTGCAAAAAGATGTGCAACATTATTATTCGAGAATTCAATAAATTACAAGATATGATTTGCTTTATAAAAGCAAAGATGCAAACCCAAATCTTATCTTGAGCAACAAGATAGCTCGATAAGATAAAGATGAAAGCCTAAAACTTAGGAATTAAATAATTACCTAAGTAAATTTATGCAAAGTGTAATTAATAATTAATTATACTAACACCTCTCCCCAATTTTGAAATGTCTCAGCGAAAGCGAATGGGAGTTGGTTGTCGGTGTGAGATTGTTTTGTCTTGGCAATCAGATATGGATCCGGGTTTTCAGTGAAAAAAGAGAATTCTATGAAACGTCTCCCCGAGAGTGATAAGTTACAACGACACACAGGACACAAAGGGGACAAAAGGGTGCTTCCTGACTTTGGCATAGCGAACAAATGGTCACAACGAAGCACACAAAACAGAGGAACATGGGCAAATAGCGATAAATGTTATTTTTCCTTCAGCATACTTTTTGGTTGTCTCAGCGACTATTCCATTGGCGATTAATAAAGATTCAAACACTATGGGCCGACATATGAGAATTTCTAAATACCGTTGCAGGCTAACATAAAATTTTCCTGATCTCTACAGTTGACTGACATGAATTTGAAGCGATATGTTTCCTGATGCTGGTGTATAAATATGCACTCCCGATTGTAATTGAAAGATTAGATTTTAGATTAGAGGCAATAGGTAGAGATGGATACAATAGAATAAATTTTTCAGAATAGCTACTATGTTGCATGTTTTCAAATGGCGATTCCAATGAAATTCAGCTGGTGTGGTAGTTTATTTCTGGTGTCTATTGTCTATTGAGTTTATTGAAAATTATTGCTAGGTTGTCTCCAAGTTGATTCTTTTTGGTGGTTTAAATTGATAAAACAAGCTTATTTTTAGTTTATTAGCGCACATTTGATGAATCTGTGTGGTTAACTAACTGGTTCTCTCAAGAAGAGATTAAATCCTTTTAGTCGATCACAGTAATCATGGAGATTCATCTGGATTATTAAAGTAGAGCTTAGTAGTCATAATCTTGCATGTTTATACAAGTTATAAATAGATCATATACTAGCAATTTGATTTTCTGCTAGAATAAGTTGCCCACTTCTATTTCATTTGACTCCACATACCCAATAAGGCACTGGTCTCTACAATTTCATCATTTGGACTCATTCAGTTTCTTTACATCTATTTTACATTTGTTAATTGAGCACTTTAGGTTTTAGATCAGAAGATTGTTATTACTATCAAGTTTGAATTCATTTGTTCACTTCCATCTGCCATTGTGGACAAATTATTGCAAGAAGAATAATCATAAGTTAAGTCTACTTCATTCAGAAAGGTACACCCACCTAGGTGTAGCAGCACCTAAGGAGTAGAAGGTTGAGTTCTCTTGACCTTGTCTATTACCCTAAAGTGTAACCAGAGATTGGCAGCCTCTTAAGGCATTCCGCATGTGTTTTTGAGAGCTAAGAAATTGGAAAATCTACTGGGGATTACATCAGAAAATTCGGTTGAAGACCACATTATAGAGTCATTGAAGAAAAGGTTATAATTTGAGAAGATTCAGAAAGAGTGATTATGTTGGGAGAAGATCAGAAAAAAATCATTTTCCTAATTTTGGAAAAGTAGGTGGCAACTCTAAAAAAGATTTGATGAAAAATGGAATTTTTGTATGGAACGAATGAGTACACAAATGCAGGCAAGCATTGGATTCCTTAAATGCTTGATAGTACAATTGGAAATTTTCACAATGGAGGTAATGAATATCATGCACAACAGAATATATACTCAGTACAACCACCTCATGGTCAGCAGTATGTGCCATATTATCATACACAATGCAATGCTCGACTGTACCAGCATCAGTACCCACCTAGCACCCCCCCTCATCAATACACAACAATGATCAGATAGTTTGATTTGGCAAGGATTCAATTATCCCCTTATCCAATGGATAGTAGTTGGAGAGGTCTTGTTCCAAAGTTTACTGGGAGTGATGCAATTACTGTTGAAGAGAACTTAAGAAGTTTCAATGCTTTCATCCAAGATTTGGGTATGCCATATGAGGATTTACACATGAGGCTATTCATGATATCACTTATTGAAGACGCCAGGGATTGGTTCAATAGCCTACCAGCAGTCTCTATTGATTCTCTCCAAGGATTTCAGGATCATTTCCTTGAGCAATATGGGAATCTAGGTGCACTAGATGCTGCTCTTCATGAATTAATACAAATTCAGAAAAATCAAAATGATACAATTTATGACTTTAATCGGAGATTCAATAAGTTGCAGAATAAAATACTACCTAGATCAAAGTTGTCAGACTCTGTAGCACTGAGTGTTTATTTGAATGCATTTGATCCTAAGACAAGGTATGAAATGAGCAATAGGTCTCCAAGAGATCTTGTTGAGGCTCAGAAGATAGCACTAACAATTAAAAACAATAGGAGGGCTGCAGGGATAATTGATAAAAGAGACATTCCCAAGGTTTCTCAACAAATCAACAATTATCAGTACAGACAGGAGAATACTTATAGAAATGAGAGACTGAGGTTGCATGACATGCCTTATAATACAGATTGGAAGGACGAAAAACCTATAACAGCTAGGCCTAGAAACAAGGAGGCTCCTGATCCATTGACAAAGAGGGGAACCTATATGGTAAGTAACAATTACTTTTGTGAATTTTGTGATAAGCCACATTCCCTAGATTATTGTGTTGTAGCCCATAAAATGTAAGAAGAGGGAATGCTGATGGAAAACAGTGGAGAAGATCACACAATATATTTGACTTCAAATACTTTTCACCATGATGAGGAAGATGAAGGTACAAGAGTTTTCTCTTGCGTAACAGATTGTCATAGGGAAAGCAGTGCATGTTGTGAGGAATCCAGTGAATATTCAGATTCTGATGATGAACCTGAGGATTTTAATTTGCAGTCAAGGTATTCTTCTACCTCTTATGAAGATCTGGATGAAGAGGCAATGGGAGATGTTGATTCATCAGATAGTCAGTATACAACACCTCCGGCTGAAGTTGAAAGTTATGAATACACAGCTGATGATGATGAGGTTTGTACATTTGAAAGTGATTTCCAAACTTTTTCAAACCCATTCTATGATGAAGAGTTAAATGAGCATCAGATGATATTTTGCAAAGGTATGTCTAAGAGAGAACTTTAGGTATTTTCAAATCCACTTTATGAAAGAGAGGAGGTAATTTTAGACAAGCAAAATGATGGAATAAATGATTACGCTGGTAATGCTTCTGACCTCCCATTCTCTGATGGTCTTGGATTTCTTTTTGATGATGAAAAAAGTGAAGAATATAACTGTAGTGATGAAAATGTTGAGACTTGTTCATACAGCAGTGAACAGATTTCAGATTTACTAACTCCTAAATACCAGGGATGTGCACATGAAAATGATCTTGAAGATTTGTGTCCAGCTTACATTTGCTTTGACAGTGAGAGATCTTTGTGTAAAGATTTTTATGACTCCCAGTGCATTTCTTGGTGTGATGGTGAAACTTTTGGTGTTGATCAAAGGTCTGTTTCCATTCAGGATGAGGTATGTGATTTTGAAATTTCTAATTCATGTGAAGAAGATGTTTATTTGCATGCTAAGGATGATAGAATTCTAGCTTTGATTGGTTCATATATGCTTGACACTGGAGACGTGAGTTATAATCTGATATTATCTCCAAATGATGATTTGGAAGAGGTGCAAAGGGTTTCAGAATTGTGTGTTTCAGATAATGTTGATATGACAAAAAATTTTGATTCTCAAGAGAAGCACTTTGATGATGAATTTTCAATGCAGCTGAATGATTGTTTTATAATACACAACAGTGAGAAAGATAGTGAGGAATTTTGCATTGAATATATGTATATTTTGTATGTTGGAGATAATAGAGATTTGTTTGATGATGAAGAATATAAATTACATAATGATGTAGGGAATTTGGGCCAAGCTGAGCATAGTGATTCTCTAAAAACTTTTAGTGACAGGGAATATTGGATGTATGTGTCTTCAAGAAGAATCTGATGAACTTAAGACAAAACCAGGTATTTGATAGGGGAAAGTATTGTTTGAGTTTTAGATCGTAACAGCTCAGAACATGTGAAGTTGAAACACAGAGGATTAAGTGTTGCAAGTGCATGGACAACTCTTGGTGATCCTCTCTAAAATTATTTTCCATGCACAGTAGTTTAGGGTTTTGGTTCACCTCCATTTTGCATTCATTTATATTTTGCATTCACTTTGCATTCATGCCATCTGCTACCTGTCCATTTCCATTTTTCTCATTTTGTGTTTGGTTTGGTCTGCTCACCCAAAGATTCTAGATCCTTGTAATGATCTTACTATCATTCATCCCTAGATGGAGCCACTATTGGAACTGTAAAAATTTGATGTTTTTACATATGTTTTCCATTCAAAATTTTCCATATACATTCCATAACACTTTATGCCCATGTTTTTGCCATATTGCCCCTTTGAATCCATCATGTCATGCATTTTTCATATTCTAGTCTGTATCGGCGTGATAGTATTATCGTCTCCTTGATCCATTATTCTGCTTGTCAACGTCTGAGTTACCTATTAGCAAGATGTTTCTTGTGTCACAGTGATAGAAATTTTCATGCTGGCAGTTATCAGTGGGACATTTGCATTATTTTGGCTACTACAGAATGGCATATCGGTAGGAGTTTGGCCGTTGCACTAAGGTCATGGTGAAGTGTATATGTCTCCTCAACCGGCACATGAATGAACTTTTCGGCGTGAGACTCTTCTTCGAAGTAAGGTCTTAGCAAACTTCCTTTATCTTGCCAACCACTGATAATAGATATACCTATCGGTAAGACTCATGTGCTTCGATGTAGAGTCTTGGCGAGCCCATTGGGTCTTGCTGACAATACAAAATGGATTTCTTTCGGTGAAAGGTTGAAATTCTCTTGGCAAATAGGTGTGAGCTTGGATGGCTTTCGGTGTGACACAATATTGTCTACATGAGATCTCCCTGACAGTTTCAAGTTACGACGACATACATCAGAATGATGGTCTCTGTCGGTATGAGAGTTCATTTCTCTTGGCGACACACAAAGTGAATCCGGGGCTTTTAGCATGACTTGGTGGTTTCTTTGGGACCTCTCTCCAATTTTGAAATGTCTCGGCGAAAGTGAATGGGAGTTGGTTGTCGGTGTGAGATTGTTTTGTCTTGGCGATCAGATATGGACTCGGGGCTTTCGGTGAAACAAGAGAATTCTATGAAACGTCTCCTCAAGAGTGATAAGTTACAGCGACACACAGGACACAAAGGGGACAAAAGGGTGCTTCCTGACTTTGGCATAGCGAACAAATGGTCACGACGAAGCACAAAAAATAGAGGAACACGGGTAGAAAGCGATAAACGTTATTTTTCCTTTGGCATACTTTCTAGTTGTCTCAGCGACTATTCCATTGGTGATTAATAAATATTCAAACATTTTGGGCTGACATATGAGAATTTCTAAATACCGTTGCAGGCCGACATGAAATTTTCCTGATCTCTACGGTTGGCTGAAATAAATTTGAAGCAATATGTTTCTTGATGCTGGTGTATAAATATGCCTCCCGATTGTAATTGAAAGATTAGATTTTAGATTAGAGGCAGTAGGTAGAGATGGATACAGTAGAATAAATTTCTCAGAATAGAGGCTATGTTGCATGTTTTCAAATGGCGATTCTAATGAAATTTAGCTGGTGTGGTAGTTTATTTCTGGTGTCAATTATCTGTTGAGTTTATTGAAAAGTATTGCTAAGTTGTCTCCAAGTTGATTCTTTCTGGTTGTTTAAATTGATATAACAAGCTTATTTTCAGTTTATCAGTGCACATTTGATGTATCTGTGTGGTTAACTAGCTGGTTCTCTCAAGAAGAGATTAAATCCTTTTAGTCGATCATAGTAATCAGGGAGATTCATCTGGATTATTAAAGTAGAGCTTAGTAGTCATAATCTTGCATGTTTATACAAGTTATAAATAGATCATATGCCAACAATTTGATTTTCTACTAGAATAAGTTGCCCATTTCTGTTTCATTTGACTCTGCATACCCAATAAGGCACTGGTCTCTGAAATTTCATCATTTGGATTCATTAAGTTTCTTTACATCTGTTTTACATTTGTTAATTGAGTACTTTAGGTTTTAGATCAGAAGATTGTTATAACTATCAAGTTTGAATTCATTTGTTCACTTCCATCTGCCATTGTGGACAAATTAATGCAAGAAGAATAATCATAAGTTAAGTTTTCTTCATTCAGAAAGGTACACCCGCCTAGGTTTAGCAGCACCTAAATAGTAGAAGGTTGAGTTCTCTTGACCTTGTCTATTACCCTAAAGTGTATCAAGAGATTGGCAGCCTCTTGAGGCATTATGCCTGCATTTTTAAGAGCTAACGTGCTCAAACAGTGGAAAAAAGTGTTGGGTCCACTAGGCGGATGGGAAAATATCATTGGCCATGTGAAATGTTGGATGTGCAGAGAGGGCAACCTATAGGGTGTAGTCCACTAGCAGTGGGCCTAGTTCACCCTTTTCCCTATAGAGTGTCAAACGAATGCTAGGAGTGCGGGGTCCATTAGGTTGATGGATGGGTGTCGAGGGCTATTCAAAATGACAAAATCACCATGGAGACCTATGGATGGAATTCTATAATGGGAAGTCTGCAAGGGGTTGATCTTAGGCGTTTTATCTCAGAGGGTCGATCAGAAATCATCTATGCGGGGCCCACCTAGTAGATGGAATTGAAGGATTTTCTATTTGGATAAGATCATTGAACAAGGGAAAAGTGGTGGCAGAAGCCCTCAAGATATGGTCAGCAAGGAGTTTATTCACTAAGTTAAGTTGGTGGACAGAATAGTAGCGGGACTCGCTGGGAAGAGGGCCAAGGGAGGTTTTCTGTTTGCAATGGTGAAACACACGATGCAATCCACATGTGGAAACCTGTGCTAGCTAGCTCACAAGGATGAAATGATCTTCATTTAATCTCATGTTTTCATTTAAGTTCAATCATGATGGCAACGTGCGGGCGTCTTCCCCCAAACACAAGCCTCTGGAGGATTTTGGCCAACCATTTCAAAGTTTATTGTTTAAGGAACAAGGCAACGACGAAGGGTGCTTTGCGGGCCACAAAGGCATGGTTGCTCTGGTTCAAGAATAGCCATGGGAGGTGGGAGTTCTGTATGCACCTTGTGGGTAATTTCCAAAGGCTTTTTAAATTCTAAAATATGGTTTTTGTTTGCCTAAATGTGATCTAATTAGTTTTGAGTTTCCTTTTATCAGAATTTAAAACACTTTTGCAAAAACTGAAGAAAAATGATGACATAAATGGTGTCAAAAAACTGACCTAGAAAACTTGATGAATGATGTGAAGAGACTACAAATAATGATGATTGAACGATGAATGATGTGAAGAGACTACAAATAATGATGCTCTGACAAGTTTCCTGAAGGTTTGATGGTGAAAATGACTTGTTGAAACTGGCTATTTATAGAATTTTTTTCATTAAATTCCTATCATTAATGCGGGAATGGAAGTAGCCAAGGTTGGTTGGCATGTAATTCAAAAGAGACGGTGGCGGGAATGGTTGGGTCCATCAGATGGGCAACAGTCAAGGGTTGGTTGTCTAGCAAGTGAAAAATGGAAAACGATGAAGGAGGTTGCAGAGCTCGCGAGGTAGGAGGATGTGTTGAGCCAACCATTTGAAATGGCAAAGAAAAGGAAGACTTCCATGTAGGGTGACCCGCAAGGTCGGACCCGTGAGACATGAAGGATGGTAGTTTGAAAGCTCAAAGAAAAAATGCCAAGGAAAGTCCATAGAGGCTATAGACTTGGAAATTTTGAAGGTGAGGAAACTTGGTCAAATCAAGATGGTACTTTTAAGACTCCTTGACCACTTAGGACCCAAAATAGGGGGCACATAAAATGAGGCAAAGACCAAAAGTGACATGGAAAATGAAAAGAGAGGGTCCATGTTCTGAACGGGGCGTGTGTGCTATAAGCACAACATGTCTCTCTATCCTATGTGGAGAGATCTTGTGTGGAGGTAGAAGGTGAAAGGGATTTCACTACAAGTTTCTCTAGGGAGCACTAAATTTCAACTTATTATATTCATGCCATGACCTATTGAATTTGATCAAATTTTGATCATATCTTTCTTGAGATAGTTCTATAGTGTCGACACTCAACATAGTAGCATGCACAGTTAAATTGGTTTCTTGTGTAGGAGTCATCTCAAATTCTCTCTTTATTACAACATCACCAATAATATCACCAACTAATCTTATTACACTTGGTTTACCTATATTTTATCCAATAGACAAAATTGCTAATGTGTGTAATCTTGGAGTGAAATTGGATCCAAAAAACCTTGTCATATTGCTCTTCAGATATGAATGCATTATCATAATTTCTTATTATATCTAGAGAAATGGCAACAAATACATCACAACTTGGAAATAAAAGAATGCCACTCTTTCTTACCACCAACCAGCCATCAATAAGGGAAATTTTAGAAATCTCTTTCTCAATTTTCTCTTCTTCTTGTCTCTCCACTTATTCATGCAATGAAGGATTAACTCCTTCCTTTTCCTTCTCAATCCTCTTCTTGATTTCATTTATCTTTACCTAAATTAAAAATTCTTTGAATTCCATTTTTTGGACAAAGGATTCATCAAACATGAATTCGTCACAGACCTTTAGCCTGATATCACCATCAAAATCATTGTTTTCATCATAAGTTGTGGTTATAATCCTCTACTAGGAATAAAAGAATCCATTTCATCATTTACCTCAGGAGCTAGGAATTTATGTTGCACTTCCTCTTCATTAGGAATATATTTAGCTAACTGATCTTCTATTGTATCCTCTTCTTGTTATTTAGGAGCATAATCCATCAAGGGTTGAACCATTTGTACCTCTTCTATCTCCATTGGTTGAATGGAAGTGCTTTAAGCAGTAGGTCGAGTAGGCCTACTTTGAGTTCCAGAAAAATTCTCCTCTTTCTTTTTCTTTGTTGCTTCTTTTTCTTGCCTAATCAGATTCATGAATGTGTCATTCCTATAGGAATCCAACATTTTCATAGCCTTTTGAAAAGGATCTTCAATTTTAGCATATGGGCTTACATACATTGGATTCACCTTAAGCCTTTCCTCCTTAATTTTAATAATATGCATCCATGTCTAATTTCTCTTGGCATTTACCTTAGCATCTAATGCTAGATTTCTAATTACATACTATGTATACAAGAAATGTGGTGTAGGAGCACCTTGTCCACCAAATTCCTTCAATAGGAAAATTTGTAAAAAATGATTTCTGAAATGTAAAACAATGTGAAAAGGTCATGTGAAGGTCATATGTAATGTATTTAAAGTCTCAAATAGGTCATTAGGTGATTAAAGAGGCTACCTTGCAAAAAGTTGTCTTTTATGACAAAAATTGTCAATTATATAAAAATGCAAAAGTGCACAAAATCAGGGAGATGAAGAGTTTTTTGTGGGAAAATAAAAGGATAGGTCATTGGAATTGAAAAGGAATTTGCCTTAACTGATGGATAAGCTCTATAAAGCATTGTAAAGGGTGAGGAAGAAACAAATTTTGTATTCTTGAAATATTTTACTAAATAAAGTTCCTTGTTTCCTGAATTTATACTCTTTTATTCTCTTGACCAGCAGTATAAGCTATATAATTGTTTTGTTTTCCTAGGGAAGAGAGTTAGTAATTACTTAGAGATTTTTTGATAGGTTTCCAATAGATTTAGAACAAATAAGATTAATTTTATGTGATTTTTCTGAAAAACCCAACCCAGTCAAGGGTTTGAGAGTCTTGTGAAGATTTAAATTCCCCATCCCACCATTGTAGGTTTAGTAGAATGATGGGATAGACTATTTTGAATGTATTTAGAATGCTTTAAATTTTGTTTGTGTTGATAGGAACATGGAAGGGAAGAATATGAGGTTGTGGTCACTACCCTTACATGGAAATACAAAATTCTCCAAGAAAGAGGATGGTTTCAAGTTAGTATATGTTGAAGAATTATGTAAGGAGATTGGAAAATGATTCCTTGAGTGTGTGTAGAAATATCCTGATCTGTTTGAAGTAGTGGCTAAGTGTAAAGAAGTTTGGAAAGAGTATTTTTAATAAACCCCTATTTTATGAAGTCTTCAAAGCCATTTAATGAGGGTTTGTATTTTATGATCTTTGGAAAGGCTTAATAGACCAAAATTATGTGGATTCAATAGTTTTGTGGCCTAATTCAATGTTTTCGAAGGTAATTTAATGTTTTCAAGTTGATTCAATGGTGGTTGCTTTGTATTTTTGACCTAATTTGGTGCATTCTACCATGGGACAGTCATTTTGTTTATATATTTTCCAAAGTAACATACCCTATTGTTAAAGTATATTTGAATAGACCAAAATTGGTTCATGAAAATGTGTACTACCTAAGGAGAATCAATGTGAGCTTGATGGTATACCTGATTTAGTTGGTTTACAATACTACTAGCAAATTGGATTCTTGAATGCAAGAAAGTGTGATTTTGTACAAATAGTGATAGACGTGATTGGTTTTGTTTTGAGACTACCTAATTAATGTTGTCAAAGATGTCTCAATGCTTGGACAAATTTGAGGAAGCAAATCTTGTTGTTTTGGGTGTTTGAGCAATATGAACCCTATGTGCAAAGTGGTGTCATGACTGCAAGAAATAGTGAGTCTGATGGTTTAGTGTTTTGTAAGTGTGTATTGGTTTATTTCCATCTAAAACATGATGAGTGAAGTGTCTTGGAAGTATGGTAAGAGACTAGAATCATGAATGGTTGGTTTGTTGTCATTTTGCCTCGAGGGACAAGTTGCAATGAAGGGTAATTTTGTGAATAGGATGTGGTTGGTTCAGAGTTTCTAATGGTGTTTTTATTTTGGTTCAGTCAATTTTATGATGGTTAAGATGCATTTGAATCTAATAATGGTTTGGAGTCAAGTTTTGAGTACTTGATACTTTGTAGCAAAGAAAATTTTGAGTGAAAGTGAAGAGATGTTGTTAAGAGACTAAGTGAATTTGGTGAATGGTTTGTGGATCTTCTCATGTTTGTGTTTAGGGTCAAAAGTACCCTTGAAGGTTTGTGGTTTTTGTGTAGATTATCTACATCAATTGGTATCAGTGCTAGCTGATTCTAATAGTTGGTTGAGTTGTTCTTAAGTTGTTGGTTGCAGGTGCTTGATCCATCTAAGTTGTAGAGAGGAAGAGTTTTGAGAAGTTGTGTGTTAGTAGACAAGCTGAGGTCTGTGTTCACCATCCTCCAATGGGGATTAAGTTGGGGAGAAGGTGCATAGAGAGAGTGAGGCATCTTCCAAGATATATTGTTGGGTAAGATGGATTTTTTGTTGAGTTGTGTGGTGAGGCAGTGAGGGAGATGGATACTTATCTAAAGAAGCACTTGAGGTTGCAGCCATTTGAAGAGTTCAAATTCAGTTTGAAAGTACTCTATTGATGGTAGTAGATGAAAAGGTGATTGGTCAGAGAAGGTCAAAGATGAATTGTAGAGAAAGAGGAGAGATTTCTTAGAAAATCAATGTGAAAGGATAGTCATGTGTCTTTTTTCATGAGAAGAGTGATTGTGAACTTGACAGGTAGAGAAAGAGAAAGGAAACAGGAAAAGAAAAGGCAAGTGAAGGAAAAAGAAGTTAGACATGAAGACAAAGCTGAAGCCAAAGGTATGTTGTTGTAAAGAAGAAAATTTGATAAAGATATGAGGGTTTGAAAAAGAATGAACTACAACAACATGTTTCCAAAGGGACTTGGAAAGTTTCTTTAGGCTGGTTGTATGGTGCAGGAGCACCTTGTCCACCAAATGCCTTCAATAGGAAAATTTTTAAAAATTATTTTTTCAAATGTAAAACAATGTGAAAAGCTCATCTAAAGGTCATATGTAATGTATTTAAAATCTCAAATAGGTCATTAGGTGATTAAAGAGGTGACCTTGCAAAAAGTTGTCTTTTATGACAAAAATTGTCAATTATGTAAAAATGCAAAAAGTGCACAAAATCAAGGAGATGAATCTTTTGTGGGAAAGTGAAAGGATAGGTCATTGGAATTGAAAAGGAAGTTGCCTTAACTGATGGAAAATCTCTATAAATCATTGTAAAGGGCGAGGAAGAAACAAATTTTGTATTCTTGAAATATTTTACTAAATAAAGTTTCATGTTTCCTGAATTTATAGTGTTTTATTCTCTTGATCAACAATCTATAAGCTATATAATTATTTTATTTTCTTAGGGACAAGAGTTAGAAATTACTTAGAGATTTTTTGATAGGTTTCCAACATATTTAGAACAAATCAGATCAAGCTTCTGCAATTTTTTTGCAAAACCCAATCAAGGGTTTGAGAGTCTTGTGAAGATTTAAATTCCCCATCCCACCATTGTAGGTTTAGTAGAATGGTGGGATGGACTATTTTGAGTGTAGTTAGAATTATTTAAACATTGTGTATATTAACAAGAATAGGGAAGGAAAAAATATGAGGTTGTGGTCGCTTCCCTTACAAGAAAATATACAATTTTCCAAGAAAGAGGATGGTTTCAAGTTAGTATATGTTGAATAAGTATGCAAGGAGATTGGAAAATGATTCCTTGAGTGTGTGTAGACATATCCTGACTTGTTTGAAGTAGTAGCTAAGTGTAAAAAGGTATGGAAAGAGTATTTTTAATAAACCCTTGTTTTATGAAGTCTTCAAAGGCATTTAATGAGGGTTTGTATTTTATGATCTTTGGAAAGGCTTAAGAGACAAATACTATGTGGATTCATTAGTTTTTATGGCCTAATTCAATGCTTTCTAGGGTTATTTAATGTTTTCAAGCTGATTCAATGGTGGTTGCTTTGTATTTTTGACCTAATTTGGTGCATTCTACCTTGGGACAGTCATTTTATTGATATATTTTCCAAAGTAACATACCCTATTGTTAAAGTATGTTTGAATAGACCAAAATGGGTTCATGAATTTGGTGAATGGTTTGTGGATCTTCTCATGTTTGTGATTAGAGTTAGAATTACCCTTGAAGGTTTATTTTTTTTTGTATATGCTCTACATCAAAATCATGATAAAAGAAATATCTTCCTATATCCTTCCTCTCCTTATCAATAAATCCCTCAGGGTCACAATTTATAACCCTCATCCTATAGTTCTTCAACATATCATCAAATTTTTCCAAGTCTTCCTTAGATGTGACTCTAAAATGGGAAGAAGAAAATTGGTCAGGGATGAATGACCCCTTCTTTGCACCTCCAAAATTCTCCTTATCCATTGTTTCAGTTTGCCACATGAACTCGATAAAATCTAATCTATCATAAATATAAATGGGTAGGCAATGTGGTTGCACCAAAGCACCATAAACTCTAAAAATAGTACATGTATCATGCAAATACAAGTCTCCCAAATTATGGTCCAACTAGGTGTTGGATTTGAACTATAGGGGTCTCAATATTTCCATGATACTTCTTGAAATTCTATACAATGGTTTGCAACCCAAATTGTCAAAAATTCCATGTACTAACCCATTACAGAAATCTATATAGCTAGAATCAAAACAATTTTGGTCCCAAATGTGTGTCCATAGTTGCATAGGAAGATCATTTCCTCTCTCTTCTTTTTTCTTCAGGTCTATGGACTTGGACCATGCCTTCTAACCAATCCACAAAAATATATGTGTAAGTAGATAATAGTGTGTGATATATAATGTAGCATTGGGCTCCTTCAAATCTTTTAATTGCTTATGGATTTGTTCAACTATATAGGATGTGTAATCAAAACTATTATTAGAATGTTTATCTTGGATGTCCATAGACATCATCATCATAGCAACATGAATTCTTAAATCATATTTCTTCCCAATCATGTGGCATAAACCATAGTTTGTGTTCTTAAAGTAGTTCTCAAATTCATCACAACTAAAAGGCTCGAAGTCCTTTGGGGTAAACCTCATCCACTTCTTTGCCAAATCCTTTCTCTTGTGCCTTTGTAATACATAGTTTCTATACCCATATTTTTCTCTCTCATACTTTTTTATGTGTGTTTTAGCACTTTCTCAACATAGGTAGTGCATAGGTGCACTACCTCTCTTCAAACGAAATCTCCAACAACAAGTTGTTGAAAATCACCCCAACGTATCTCGAGTGTCAGGTCATGACTTGCATGGAATTCCTCAGTTGATGTTTGATGTGATTTTGTTGGTAATCATAGGGAAGACTTACGTAGCTAGATGCAAAGTGAATATTGGAATGGAGTTCCTGAGATGGTAAGTTGAAGTGCACTTTGTTGCAGGTTTGAACAACAATTATGAATTCTTGTTTTATCTTAATATTTGGCTTTACAATGTGCAATGAACCTTAGCATAGGTTACTTATTAAAATAAAATGAAAAAATAGCAAGGGAGAAGAGAGGTTCCTGGATCTAAAACTAACTATGAACAATGATCATGGAGGTTCTACTGTGGATAGCTTAAACAAAATTTCACTTAACCAAAAAACTCATAGTATCAAGAAACTTTTGCTAGCTTCAAAGGACTACAAATGTTCTTCCATTCATTCACCATAAACATGCATGAATAAAGACAGAAGTTTGGAGCAGCTTTTAGTTTATGCCCAAACTAACTTTGGATAGCCATTTACCAAAATAAACATCAAAAACTATGGACAAGAAAGGCATCAACATAGAAGACATCTTCACAACCATAAAACAACATTTACTAAATCTATCAAAGAAATCTAAGAACATGAAGAAAAATAAAAGTAAATCTATCTAAATCATCTACCTATGGGAGAAGAATCATGAAACAAGAGAGGAAACTCAAAAACCCACCAAATTCAATGTATTTCTATTAAAATTTATGTAACATGTCATTACAACAACTCAAATCTCTTTTTAAAATGAGAGGAGACCCCTTATTTATAGTGTTCAAAAAGTAGAATGAGTGGCTAAGATTAATTTGCATTCTATGGCCAAGATTCACTACAAACTAGGGTTCTATGTACCCCCAAATATATTACATTTGAAAATACATTTCTTGTCTTTTCCCTATTTTGTCTTTTAGTGGAAGCACTGTAGCATTTTATCTTTTTGTTGATTGCCTTTGCTAAAACTATTCTATAAGGAGTTAATCAGCAATAATAGGGTTCCCTTCTTGCTTCTTCAAAGCAGCATAATCCATGAACTTCAAAATTAGTAGTTGTAACTCCTCAACTTCCATGATCTTAGATTGTAGTACCTGGTAACTCCATTGCTTGGACATGTCGATGAATTTTTCCCAATCTTTGTCATACTTGGCTGTGTGGTCTTTGAATTGTTCGTATTGGGTGAGGGATCGAGCAACAAAACTCAAGAAGTTTGTAGTGACCTCACCTTACATTCCATCTTCTTGTGGAAATGCGGATTTACCTTTTCTGGATCAATTTGCACGATAGGCATGTCGAACCCCATCATTAGCTTCAGATACTGGATGCAATGTGCCCTAACATCCTTGGCCCAATCAATATCTGGATCCACCTTGTAAATTAATTGCTCCAATCTATCCTTTCAGTTCTCGAAATATAGCTTCCACATATCCACGAGCCAATGATCATCTTCCTTGAATGCAAGCTCCTTTTCCAAGTTTTTTTGGAAACTTGAGGATGGCCTCAATTTTTGGGTAAGTGGACCCATATATCCTTGGGAAGTCCGTAAAAAATTTCCTTGTGCCCTCAAGAGACTTTGGTACATCCAAGAACTTGTTTGTTGTTCTAACAGCACGACTCATGCCCATATTTGCAACATAGAGAACCTATTGGAACCAATCTTTCATGGTCTTAGCTAAGTTCTTCTTTTTCTCCATCTTATCTACTTGTTCCTTAGATAGCAGCTGTGGTAGGTCCGAAGATGTCCTAGGTTGTTCTTCTGTTGATGACCATTGTTGTATATACATCATCAAGTCAGCTAGCTGCACTTTGAGGTCATCCTTGGAGATCTTATATTGTTGTATTAGATGCACCACCGTGGCAACAAACTCCTAAAGGTGATCCACCTTCTTCTTTCTTGAAGTAGTTCCCAGGTCGATGGTAGAGACATTGTAGCTTATTCCTTCTTCTCCCACCACTTGCATAACTACTTTCACTGTTTTGGATCCAGAGGCATCCATTATCATCTTTGATCTAATTTTAGGATTTTTCTCCTTCTTAGTGCTGATCTAAGCTTGGGCCAATATGGCCTCCAATCTTCTTCTTGTATCCCTTGAGGTAGGAGCTTTCTTCTCCAGTTCCTTTTCTATCCAATCAAGCATCAAGGAATTTTCTTTGGGTGATTCCTGGTCACCTTCCTTTTCATCTTTCCTGATTTCAATCTCTTTATCCTTGGGAGCTTCTTTCTCTGCCCTTGTATCTTCTTTTTCCTCATCAAAGTCATAGATGAACACCGTGCATTTGATAAGGAATTTGATGGGAAATCATTTCTTGGGGCTATCTTCCCCTTTAGTATCTCTTTCTTCCTTTTCTTCTTCATGCCCATGTTCCTCGGCCTGCTCAGTTTCTAGATTCTTGTGGCTTTTAGCCTCTTCTTCAAGCTTATCCTCTTCTTTATCTTTTTTTGCCTTGTGTGGAGGTGACACATCCTCGTGTTCTTTCTTTTCTTATTCCTTCTCCTATGAGAGAGGTACCTCTCCACTATGTTTGAGGCCTTCTTCTTGTTCACCGGTTGGAAGTTCAATTCTATCTCCCATTTTGTCATCCTCTTTCCTTTCTTCTTCAGACGGTGGTCTTTCCATTTCTTCTCCAACATCCTTCAGTTTTCAGGCCAGGTTTTCCTCAAAATCGGCATCAAATGTTTTCATAATGGATTTAGTGTTGGCATCCCTTTCTTCATTGCTCTCGAAATATTTTGTCTCCTGTCCTTCACGAACTACCTTATCAATTTACAGATGTTGGTGTTTTGGATGCTCATGGTAGTGATATGCTCCCTCGTCCAATTCTTTTGTGGCTTCCCTCTCCTATCTCTCCAAATCCTTAGATATTTCCATTGTGGCTTTCATTTCGAGAGGCTCAGTCCAATACTTTGAGGCAGGAATGCTAGAAATAACCTATTCCAAGCCAGCCTGGATGGTTGGATTCATTAACACTTTAGAAATTTTGTAGGGGACGCCCTGCATATGTCGTGAGAATGCTTCTAGAAGAGAGAGTGTCGGTATAGGTATTTTTGTTGTGGCTAGTGGAAAGGACATGGTTGGTGACATGGAATCAGAAGAAATTGGAGAGGTGGTGGTTGAAGAAGAATTAACCACCATGATGGGTCTAGTTGGCAAAGAAGAGGCAAGGTGGATCGAGATGTCCACTGTAGGTGGGGAGGTAGCCGCCATGGCTTGAGAAGTTAGTGAAAGAGCAGCAGTATAGCTAGTGGGGACATGGGTTGGTCAACCTCCATATCCTCTCCCTCATGGAGTGGATCCTGTTGTATAATAGGAATTTTAGTGCTTCCCAATTTCTTATGTCTCTTGGAAGGCTCACCTTTTGAGGCCTTCCTAGCATATACTTTTGGATTGGACTGCTACTCGTTAGTGTCCTTTATTTTCCTTGAGCGAGTGAATTGAGGGGATTTTGAAGTTTCTCCTCTTGACGTAGTAGTTACCCCACCATCTGTTCCACTTGGCTCACTTTCGAGCCCTTCCTAAGTCAAGATGACCCCTTCTTGCTTCAATTGGGAAAATTTCCCATCAATCCATTATTTTGTACGAGCCTCAATAAACTTGATTAGAATGTTGAGGTCATCAACATCTTGCTCTTCCCAATCAATTAGTGGTTGTGGAAAATTGGCAACTACATCATACCGAGGGTTTATCACTCTGTTCTCATCTTCTTCTACCTGATCAGGCACTGGGAATAGGTTCACCCTTTTCAAAAAGTATGTTGTCATCTGCATGTAGTGCCTCATCTGCACCTCAAAGTCATCCTTACAATTGGCCCATAAAACTTCAACGTTATGAAAATGGGCATATTCATGTTCGAGTGCCTTCCTTATGTGTCCATAGTGATTGGAGTCCTAGATGAACACCGTGTGTTTGATAGGGGATTTGATGGGAAAGCATCTCTTGGGGTTGTCTTCCCCTTCAATATCTCTTTCTTCCTTTTCTTCTTCATGCCCATATTCATCAGGCTGCTCAAGTTTTGGATTCTTGTGGGTTTAGGCCTCTTCTTTAGGCTTATCCTCTTCTTTATCTTTCTCTTCCTCACATGGAGGTGACACATCTTCATGTTCTTTCTTTTCTTGTTCTTTCTCCTATGAGAGAAGTACCTCTCCACTATGCTTGAGGCCTTCTTCTTGTTCACCGGTTGGAAGTTCAGTGCTATCTCCCATTTTTTCATCCTCTTTCCTTTCTTCTTTGGGAGGTGGTATTTCCATTTCTTCTCCAACATCCTTTAGTTGTCAAGCCAACTCTTCTTCAAAATCGACATAAAATTTTTGTATAATGAATTTCATGATGGCATCCCTTTCTTCATTTCTCTCAGAATATTTTGTCTCCTCTCTAGTGCAAGAGCACCCAAGCTCTTCAAGGAACACTTCAAGAGACATGAGGATGCATGGGCCATGAAGACCTATCAAGGAACTCAGAACATTAATTATGACATTTTGAAGCCTATTATGACTTTTAAAATGGTTAAAAAATTAAAGGATTCAAATGTCCCAAGGGTCTAGATAAGAACCATAGGACCAATAGGCAGTATAAATGGGACAGTCATGTTCTAGGAGTTTAAATAGTAATCTAATGCTTTAATTATTTCAAATAAGGTTGAATAATTCCATGTAATAGTTTAGAGGCTTTATACTTGATAGGGGCTCAATAAATTTCAAGTTGGAGAATTCAAATTTTCAAAATCCAACATTGGGCGGGAAAGTAGTTTTTTGATGTTTTAATCACTTTAATGTAAACTAATCAATCCAAAATGGTTTGAGAAGTTGGGGAAAGGTTATTCAAGGCCATAGAAGTTATTTTTACGTAGTTTGGGTTGCTGGTACGGATTTTGTACGGACTGCTACAGGAAAAAGCAAAAAAAAACAGCAATTTCTTGCATTTTTCTTGTGTTCATTTGATGATTTATTGATTTCTATTGAAGATATGTTTATTAGGATGGTTTATGGACTTGTATCTACATGTATTTAAGCCCTTTCATGTTTTGTTACACGTTTATAATTAGTTATTTGTATTATATTGCTGACTGTCCTCAAGAAAGTCCAGATTTCTCACTAATTTTGAGGTTTTTCATGGATGATTGATCCATTTCAAGGTAAAATGCTGCTATGACCTATGAAATGGATCATTCCTAACATGTATCATATAGATTTGACAAACTAATGTGCAGGAAAGAGGAATATCAAGGTGTACACTGAGCTGTCAAAGGGAAAAGTGCATGAAAATGTGTGCTAAGGTATAGCAGCAGGAGATCTGCCTTAATGAGGGGTGTGTTTTTGAGTTTTTATTGATTTATGATGTTGATCTAATGGTGAAAAGTCAAACAGAGGGTTCTGGAAGTGTTTGGAAAGTGAGTAACTAAAAAGCCCTAGTTTTGAGGCAATTTATGGAGGGTTTTGTGTTTGAGCGTATTAAGGGTGTCATAGAAGACTAAAAGCTTGAAAATCCTTGGTTTGGGAACATTTTAAGGGACTGTTGAAAGTTTCATAGTCAAGGGTTGAGTTTAGAGAGGGGTTGATTTGAAAAAGAGGGCTAATTAGGCCCTAAATTGGAGGAAATAGCAGATTTTTGATTGGTGTGCTCCAAAACAAGTTCCATCAGGAATCTAGTATGTTATGTATCATCACAAACCACATTTGGTTCAATCATTATTTTGGAGGGTCCTTGGGAACATTGAGTGGAAGTTCAAGGATTCACCGTTGGAGGCCTAGTTGGGCTAGAAGCCTAATCAAGGTGCAAAAAGAGAGTTTTGCTTAAGACAGAGGTTTGGGGCTTTGTAAACATTCAAGACAAGTTTGTATGAGTCTATAAAAAGTGCTCCTAGGGTTTAGGTCCATAAGGAAGCATATAAGTTGTAAGTGAGCCATTGAGCCTTATTTCTATAAGGGTGTTTGAGAGTGCACTGTTGAGATTTTTGAAATCATTGTGTTGTTTTCCAAAAGTTCCCATACCCTCTGCATCACTCTCCTTCATGGACTACCTTATCAATTTGCAGATGCTGGTGTTTTGGATGCTCATGGTAGTCTTATGCTTCCTTCTCCAATACCTTTATGGCTTCCCTCTCCTGTCTCTCAAAATCCTCAGATATTTCCATTGTGGCATTAATTTCAGGAGGCTCAGTTGGAGGCTTTGAGGTAGGAACACTAGTAAGAACCTATGTCAGGGCAACCTAGATGGTTGGATTCATTAAGACTTGAGAAATTTTAGAGGGGACACCATGCATATGCCGTGAGAATGCTTTGGAAGGGAGAGTGTCAGTATAGGTATTATTGTTGTGGATAGTGGAAAGAATGCGGTTGGCAACATGGAAGCAGAAGAAAGTGGAGAGGTGGTGGCTAAAGAAGAATCAACCACCATGATGGGTCCAGTTGGTGAAGAAGAGGCAAGGTGGACTAAGATGTCTACCGTAGGTGGGGAGGTAGCCACCATGGCTTGAGAAGTTAGTGAAAGAGCAACAGTAGTGGAGGTAGCTGGTAGGGACTTGGGTTGGTCAAATTCCATATCCTCTCCCTCATGGAGTGGATCCTCTTGTATAACAGGAATTTTAGTGATGCTACCTAATTTCTTATGTCTCTCGGAAGGCTCACCTTTTGAGGCCTCCCTAGCATATACTTTTGGATTGGACTACTGCTCATTAGTCTCCTTTCTTTTCCTTCAGCGAGTGAGTGGAGGGGACTTCAAAGTTTATATTTTTGAAATAGTAGTTACCTCACCATCTATTCCACTTGTCTCACTTTTGAGCCCTTCCTAAGTCAGGATGACCCCTTCTTGCTTCAATAGGGAAACTTTTGCATCAATCCATTCTTTTGTACGAGCCTTGACAAGCTTGGTCAGAATGTCCAGGTCATCAACATCTTGCTCATCCCAATCAATTAGTGGTTGTGGAAAATTGGTAACTGCATCATACCAAGGGTCTATCACTTTGTTCTCATCTTCCTCTACCTGATCCGGTGCTAGGAATAAGTTCACCCTTTTCACAAATTATGCAGTCATCTGCATGTAGTGCCTCATCTGCACCTGAAATTCATCCTTAAGAATGGCCCATAAATCTTCAACACTATGAAGATGGACATATTCCTATCCAAGTGGCTTCCTGATGTGGCCATAGGGATCCATCTGTGGTCGGGCCATGTGGAGTCTGAAATGATACTCAGCCAATTCCTTTTCTGAGTTTTGGGCACACTGGGAGGTATGGAGCTCATATATCCCCTAGCTGAAAGAAAGGGGATAAGAAATTCTTGCCAAATGTTTTCTAGTTAAGAGGGTGTGCACATGTTGCAACTAACGAGAAAGTTCCAACAATATTATCTGGTCATTGGGATACCAGGGCAACTTGTTTGGTCTTTCTGAGAAGCCTTGAGCGCAGATGTATGTAAATTTCTGGTACTAAATAAACAAGAAAGCATACTCTTTTAGGAAGGCATTGGCATTGTGGGAGACTCGCCTCTCAAATTCACCCCTGATTAATTTGATGATATGACCTATGAAAGCATCATTAACCTTGCAGTAGTCCTTCTTGTAGTTCTTGTATTGCAGCTGGGGGTACCTATCATAATCTTTCAGCTCCCTACCTTGTTCTTCGTTCGAAGCCTTGAATAAGCCACTATATTGCCTCCACTTAGCCAAGGAATAAACTAGGTAGGATGTCATGTAGAACTTGGAGGTATTTTTATCTACCATGAATTTCTTGTGAAAGCAATCACTTATTATCACTCCCCAGTAGAATGTGATATTGTCTTTTTAGTGGAGAATATGTTCAACGAAGTAGGCCATCCACTCTTGAAAGTAGGCTGCAGTAGGAAGGTCCATTACTCTACTTAGCAGGGTTACCAGATCATGATAGTATTCATAGAAGTCACTGCAAAAGAGCTCTTGGGGAACCTTTGCAGCACTACCCCTCTTCTCCTTGAGCCAAGGTTGATTTAGAAACTTCTTGCATTTAATTGGGTTCTCATCCCACACTGCCTTGCACTCTTCTATGGTTGAAAATTCCATCTCCTGGAAGGTAGGGATATGAAACGTCTTAGTTATTTCTTTGGCTGACATGTCAGCTAACACATTCCCATCCTTTTCCAATATCATTCTGGTTTTTGGTTGGTATTCCTCCCTACAAGCCATTACTATTTTAGGGGTGACAAGAGGGGGACGAAAACCTACAACTTTGGCTATCTAGCTACTACTAATCACTCTTGCATTTTTTTTTCTTAGGGCTAATCCTGGCCCTTTGTATGAATTCATCGATGTTCACATGCCCTATGTTGGTGTTAGAGACATCTTTGCAATATGTGGTGACTTTAGATTGTGACGGTTCACCTTGGAACTAGTATTTCATTTGGTACTTTTCTTCTTTTCCACAAGGAGATTTTCCCATTTTCTTCCCTTTATCTTTCTCCATGACTGGCCCTGAGGGTCCTACACCCAATTCTATATATTTTGCAAACAAAGGCAAGGTGAGCATAATCAAGCATGAAAACACAAAAGGTTAGCCAAATCCCTACAAACAGAATTAGATTGGATAATTCATCATTCAAAAATCTAACATTTAGTCCAAGTTGTCGTTTAGCAGTTTTCAAGAGGGAGTTTACATGGTCTGGGCCCCAGAGGTCAGACTTCCCTATTAGGATGACTATTTTTAAGGGCAAACAAGGTAGGATAATCTATATGATTTCTTCCACCTCATGACTTGGTCAAATTGGAAGGTCCAGTGGGAGCATGGGCTATTTTGGCATATGGGTCAAAGTTGTTTGGTGATTGGAGGGATTTGGATCATCTTCTAGGTGATAGGAGTCAAGAGGAGGGAAGGTCATTTGGAGTTTGACATTAGGAAAAACCATAGTGAGGTAGCATTTCGGGGGAAAAATTCTACCATCTGAGACCTGTGGGTTTGAAAGGCGGTTGACAAAACTCTTGATCATTTAAGTGTTTCAAGTAGGAGATGGCAAGAGGCCACTTGAGGATTGTCATCTGGAAACTACAGGTAGCAAGCAAAAGTGTATTGGAAGAACTATGATGGCATAGGCCTAACAGAGGGTCTAGCCTTTATGATTTCTTTGTTTTTGCTGAATGGAGTTCATTGGCCAACAGAGGACCAGGTCCTTGATGTCGGGAAGGCGATGGAAATTCTCCCTTTTGCTATAGCTAGGATGGGACGGAGTCCCAACGGTGAAAGTTTGGCAGGTATGATCCATAAAAGGTTGGGGAGTTTTATCATTTTTGCTCATGTAGCCAAAGGATGATTAGAGACCGGTGAGTAGAAGGCAGTCACCAGAAAGCTGTGAGGAACGACGATATCGTCACAACGATCCACAAATAGAAATCCATGAGCTAAAACCTGGAGGGCGCTTGGTAAGGTTGTTTCAACTACAATGTTGAGCAATAAATGGAGGGATGGGGTCCAGAGGCTGGATGGGTGGAGCCAGAATGGATTTTGAAGAGGCGAATGATAGGCATCATCTCGGGGATGAAATCTTGTGGAAATGGAACTGGGACGTGTGAATGACTCCACTTCATTTTAGTTCAAAAGATGACATTCCAACGGCAAAGGATGAAATTCTTCCTGCCATGGGAAGCCTGAGAGGTAGGTTTTTCATTTGATAGCATTGGGAGTTGGGGGCTCCAAGAATCACAAATTACTTAGCCAAAGAACGACACTAAGGGAGTGAGGTTCCATTAGTGCTTTAAGGGAAATTCCTAAAGATTTCTTAAAACTCTGACACATGGGTTTTAAATGCCTCATTTTTCTCTATCAAATGTATTCATTTTTCATTCCTTTTTATCCCCTATTCTTGCACAAAATCATAGAAAAACACAACAGGAGGGTGGAAAACCAACTTACCGCTAGAGCACAATGAATGAGGATGATGAAATTGTAGATAGATACGAAGGACCTGCGAAGGGAGGCAACGGGCTCGAGGGTGGTGCACAATGAATATTCTCTGATTGCTCTAATCACTCTGGCTAACTTGGCATATGAAAATGACAGGTCAAACTAGCCTATTTATAGAAACATGACATTAAATGCTAGCCATTAACACTCGTACGACAGCCCAGGAATTGGTGGGTTTTCTAATTTGAAAATGGACGCAGGCAGGCCAGAGTCCAGAGGCATAGAAGAAGTTTGTAGGTAGCCACTTGACATGTTTTAAGGAAATCCACTAGTGAAGAAAATCTCAGGGTTTGATGGATGGAAATCTGTTGGGGGATGGCCATTTTTGAAAGGCCAGTGCATAATGGAAGCCAGGGAAGGGAGATCCGGCAAACTAGGCCCAATACAAATGAAGGATGGTCAATTGAACTTTTAGAAACATGAGAACAACGATCAAGGTGGGCGGCCTTGGGCCACGAAAGGACAAATCATTTTAGACGTTTTACATGGTGAATGCACCAAGGAAATCCAACAAGGGAAACCCGCCATGACAAACCCAGAGGGCCCCAAGGATGCTTTGCAAAGGAAAACTAGTAAGGGAACTCTATGAGTAACTAGGACTTAGAAATTTTGAGAGGGATGAAACACGGTCGACTTGAAATGATACTTTGACACTCGCTGACTATTTGGGACACCAAACAAGGGGCAGGCCAAATGAGATTATGATAAAAATGACCCGACAAGGTGAAGGAAAGAGAGTGTCCCCATTC
Source organism: Sequoia sempervirens (assembly GCA_007258455.2). NCBI lineage: Eukaryota > Viridiplantae > Streptophyta > Pinopsida > Cupressales > Cupressaceae > Sequoia > Sequoia sempervirens. Next base: position 548,175,519 of record VDFB02270651.1, read on the forward strand.
TGAATGGGGTGTGTGTTTTGAGGGCACAATAAATGGTGATTCTGCTAGAGAACATTCCCAAGTGTTATGAGGATAAGTATTCATTCAGAACCCAAAAATTTTGGTTTCGCAGACTAAGGGATGACATCCAAAAGTGAATAAGGAAAATAGGGTCCTTAGTTGAGTCAACCTACGAAACATCTTTGAATTGGGTGCTTGGTGAGTTCATTTCCTTTCCTTAGGAACTGTGACAAGTGGCCGCTAATCAACCGAGCAAGCTACATGAATCGTCCAACACCAAAATTAACTTGGGCATTTCCCTACTACCATTCAAGCGTCCATAGCACTGACAGAGTTGTAATTGTGACCCCACAGATATTGCTCTACTATCGGTTGGATGTCCATAGCCCTGGTAGAGTTACCCACACATCCATATGGTTGCTTGATTTTAGAATTTTCATTTCTTCTCCTTCTTTTGATATTTATTTTCACATTTTATTATTCTTTTTCTCAACTATGTAGGCACTAAAGCCTAGTATGGGTTTGGGGAACCACAGTGGTCATTAGAGCAAACATAAGATTTTTAACTTACGAAGTTTTCATAATAGCCATTGTACAACACTTTGGAAATGATTAATATGCATTTTGTGCAGGATCTGAGATGAACATAAAAGGATTCAACCAAGGGTCAAGTTCTAAGACACAGTTCAAATGAAGAAGTCATTCCATAACAACAGTCAGAGACCAACGGTTGAGAGTGAATGTTTACCCAAAGAACACTAAGACTGAGTAGCAAAGTGAACCGTTCATCGAACAAGCACGACCACTACAACAAAAAATGGACACCCTCATCAAAACAAAAATAGTTGAGAGATGAGCAAAATGAGGTGACGCAAAACAATAAAATGCAAGCAAACCACAAGCAACCTACCCTAACCTATATACAAGTATTTACAGGAATAACTCTAAAAAGAGCTTGGGCTTGAAAGTAATGCTTTAGCTGCTACCCATTGACAAGCAATAGGACATCCTCACCAGTTAGGGTCTTTAAGCGAAAATCATTGTCTCCTAGGATTTCAACTATTTGAAAGGGGCAAAACCAAAGCTTGTCAAATTTGTTATGTCACCCTTTCTTTTCGTGGGCCTTGTCCCAACACAAGACTAGATTTGCAATTCTAAAGGCTTTGATTTTGGCTCGGTGGTCAAACCATCTTTTAACCATGCCCTAGTGCTTAGTGAAATTTTCTATTGCGTGGTCAGGTAATTTTTCTAAATGTAGTAGCTCAGCTAAGTGAGCTTCTCTATGATCTTGTCCTTCATAAAAATCATTGACAAATTGAAGGGTAGGGATTTTCAGGTGTATCAGAAATATGGGCTCTAAGCCATAAACAAGATGAAATAGGCAATTTCCAAGGGCAGCCTTATGATAGGTGTGATTTTTCCAAAGGGGGAAACGAAGCTGGGTATGCCAGTCCTTGGGATTCTTATCAAGCATTTTCTTAATCATGGTGACTAGATTCTTGTTCGTGGATTCTGCAAGGCCATTTCCTTGAGGGTAGTAGTTGGATGAGAATTTGAGGGCAATTCCATAATCAAAAGCCCAACTATAAAATTTTAGCGAAGCAAATGTAGGTCCATTATCACACACCAATGCATAAGGATAGCCGAACCAATTTAAAATAAAACTTTCGAGAAAATTTGTAGCTACTTTTGTTGTGAATTTCCTATATGCAATTGCTTCTATCCATCTAGTGCAATAGTTGGAAGCAATTAGAATGTACCTGTGTCCTGTAGATGATGGAGGGCTTATTGGACCAATGAAGTCAAGTCCCCATTGTGAAAATAGCATCACCTCCAAAACGGGTTGTGGCAGGACAACAACATTCTTTTCCTTGGTAGCGGGTGTTTAGCATGTGTGGCATGAGTGAACATGACTATAAGCATCCTTCAAGACTGTTGGCCAATAGTAACCTACTCACAAGATCCGATGAATAGTCGAAGGGCCGGATCCATGGCCAGTGCCAAATTTGTCATGAAACTCCCTTAAGACTTGATCTGCTTCTTCTCTACCAAGGCATCTCAAATAGACACCTTCATGATTCCTTTTGTATAGTATGGATCCTTGTAGCATGAAGCTACTACTTTTCAGGTGTAGAGCACAATTCTGGACTCCCTATAAGTGGGATGGGCATTTTTGGTTCAATAGATAGTAGACTACGTTATCATACCATTCCCCTAGGGAGACATCCTCTAGCTGGTACTGTTGCACTGTAAGTTTAGGTCCCACTTCTGCTACTATTTTAGCTATTTTTTGAGTGAGTGATTTCCCTCTTACTAACTTCATGGGTTGGATCTCCATGTCATACTCTTGCAATAGGGTAACCCACTTTTCTCTTCATTCTCCCAGCTCATTCTGCATAAGCAATGTCTTTACTGTTAGGTCAGGAACTATAGCAAACACCTTATTGCATAAGATGTAATGTCAAAATTTCTTCACTCCTCTAACAAGGGCCTATGCTTTCTTTTCTACATTATGATACCATAGCTCAACATCTTTCGAGGGAGAACTCATAAAGGCAATCAAGTGCTCATTTCCTTTATTTTCCTTTTCTGTTAGGAGGTTAGCACACGAGTGATCTGAAGCAAATGAATAGATGCAGAATGGCTTTAGATAGTTTGGGATGACAAGCAAAGGTACACTTGGGGGTCCACTTGATCTTAACATCTTGTTTTAGCATGGTGTTGAGTGGCTTGATGATCTCAACAAAGGCTATGATGAATTTCCTCACAAAGTTGATCTTTCTGAAGAAATATTTGAGTTCTTTCTTGCTGTCTACCAATGGAATCCTTAGCAAAGATTAGATGTGTTTAGGGTCTATGAAGATTCCCTACTCTGAAATGATATTTCCAAGCAATCTCCCTTCAGTCACTCCGAAGATGCATTTCTTCGGATTAAGGGAAACTCCAAACACTCGACAATTCTGAAATACTTTGCATAAATCAAACACGTGATCACTCCGCTTCTTTGAAAATATAGTTAAATCATCCATATAGATGATTATGCACTTCCTACTCAAGTCTTTGAAGGCAATGCCCATAGCACGTTGGAAGGTGGCACCATCATTGATGAACCCAAAGGGAATTCTTCTATAAGCAAAGGTCCCCAACTTGGTGGTGAATGTTCTATTGTGATGGTCTTCATATTGCACCATAACTTGGTTGAACCTTTAGTACCCATTGAGGAAGAAAATTTTCAATCCATTAACAATCTACAAAACCTCATCCAATGAAGGCACTAGATAGTTGTCTTTCTCTGAAGCCCTATCCAGATTGCGGAAATCCACGCACAATCTAATCTCTCTATTATTTTTCCTAACTGGAACCAAGTTGGCCACCCATGTGGAATGCCTGATGGGAAAGATGATCCTCACTGAAAGTAATTTTTGCACCTCTTTGTAAATAATTGATTCCAACAAGGCATTGATAGGTGATTGTCGTTGGTGGAATGGCCACACTTATGTCTTCAGAGGGATGGTATGCGTGATGATGGAGGTATCATAAGTCTTTAAGTCTACGTAGCTCCATGCCACCACATTGTGATACTTTTGTAGGGAATCGACAATCCCCTTCTTTTCTTCCGATGTGCACACCTTGCCAATAAAAACATTTTTTACCTCCTCGATTGTTCCTAGGTTGTGAGCATCACATTGGTTGCTTATGGAATCCTTCTTGGTTTGCTAATCCTTATCTTTGATTTGATCCAGGCTGAAAATACATTTAAGCTAAACCATACCTCTAGGAATCATGTTGGTCTTGAGGTTAATAACTCCTTCTATGTCTAATTCAGCTTCTTCCAGATCAGCCTCATCAATTATTTGTGTTGCGAACATGTCTAAACTTGTGATGAATTCTATGATATGCTTGTCATTGTTGAACACCTAAAAATGGGTGACATTGTCTGGGACAGATGGTGTGGACGTCAACTCAATAGTAAAATTTTTGAGGCCCGACAATAAGGGCTATAAAGTGTTGGCTACTTGAGCCAAAGCATTAGCTATATGATTTTGAGCATGAGGGATCAACTATATATTAAATGTGTCTAGACCTTCTAAAAGATCCCAAACTCTATGCCTATAGTTTTCCAACCTTTTTTCATGATAGTAGTACAATTTCTTGACTTTTTTGACTACCAATTCAGAATCACCAAAGACTTGCAGCATCTTAACATTTTTTCTCAAGGCCATCAAAAGGCCATGAACTAAAGTTTCATATTCCACTACATTATTGGTACAATAGAATTGAAGTCTGTGGGTAGCGAAATAGGTCTTACTTATGGGGCTGATTAGTTCAAATCTGGTGCTGACTCCCTACTTTGACTTGGATCCGTCGAAGCATAATGTCCAAAATTTGGAAGGTTCTTTGACACGGTGTCGGTTTGGTATGATTGAGGGTGGGCTGCCCTAATGATGTTTCCTTCTGAGGAGTAGCTAATCTCTTGACATGTTCCACCGTTGTTTGGCATAAACAACACTCAAACTCAGTGTGGGAAGCATCATGTACCCAACACCAATTTGGGAGTAGGAGCTCTTCAAAATTAATTCTTGCACCTAGGCTAAGTTGATTATGTATGCACTTCTCCATATAGTCCCAAAATCCATCCAACAATCCCAAATTGTTATCCCCAGGGATTTCCTCATCATCGACTTCTATTAAATATTTTGTGCTCAGAGGCATATGGGATAAATCAAATAGAGGGTTGCATTGAACCAAGAGGACCTTGACAACCATCCCTTCTTGAATCTCTACTTCTTGATAAGCAAAGGTACAATAGTTTTCCATTTTCCTTTCAACAAACAACACCTCATTTAGGTTGTATTCCATGATCATGAATTTCATGTGTGGTTCCCAATCTATACAGACCTGATTTGGTAGCCCCTTCCATGGCAGCCACATATGAGAAAAATCTATCACATGATATCCTTTCAATGCACGTGGGGTGAAGTCCCATCCCAAGATGATCCCATATGTGTCTAGAATATCTACAACTTAAATGTCAATAACTTGTTGTACCCTTCGGTTTGCAACAATCTGCATTTGGATCCGATTCATTTCTCCCATAATGTTAACCTCTATCTTGTCCAGCTGAGTATCCTTTTTCCTTGAAGGTGTGGGGGTAATCCCAAGGGCTTTACACAATGTGAACGGCATGACATTGGTAGATGCTTCAGAGTTGATTAGGAAATTTTGTAGATTATTCCTGAATATCCGAATGGTGGTGAGGAAGGGTGGTGTTTCCAGCTTCCCTTGAAAGAAACCCATGGGTGTGTCTACTTGAGCCACTTGAGCTTTATTCTTAACACAAGTACTATCCTTGGCATACCCAGAGGGCTATTCCTTGGAGCTCTGCCTATTGTTCTGATTCAATTCTTTGGCAGATTGTTTACCCATCAACTAACCTTGAGGTGTATCAGTCTTCTTGCCATGAATTTTTTGAATAATGGGTTCACTTAGAGGGTCCTCAAAAGAAACTTTCTTGGCTAATATTTCCAGCATTGACTTAGAAGATGGGGTTCCATTAATAACTATAAAGAAGGCATGCCTGACCATAGGAACCTTGAGCAACTCAAATGCAGACAAGCTGATCTTAATGTTTTTGAACTCTTCCGCAACATACTCGCCCATTTGTTCAATTTCAGTCTCAACAGCATCGCCTACGATGAAACTAGTGGGTTGAGATTGTGTATGACTTGATTGATTTTGGGATTGGCCTTAAGATTGATTTTGTGACTGATTTTGGGACTGATTTTGTTGTTTATTTTATGGCCTATCCTTATTGAGATACTGAGTAGGCACATGGGGTAGCCCAGGGTTATTGTTGGCATTAGGTTCAACTGGGGTACTAAAATTATTTAGTGGGTAGAATTTGTAAAAGATCCACCCACCTACCTATTCCTAAGGAAGTAGGGAGTTGTTCTCTGGTGCAACATGTGAGCCTTGTCTACGTATGATTCTTCCTCATCTTCAAGACCATTGTCTACTGAATTAAAAATATGAGACAAGGTTTCTTCATTACTTACCTCTTGCACTTCTTCATTCTTGGTGGGGGAAGCCTTGATCTCAGGCTTGTTGCAGTCGCTCCGTGAGAATGGAGCTTGGTTAACTACGAGGTAGGAGGAGTCAGAAGGCTCAGATGGGACGATGTCCCTACAACTGACATTGTTAACAGTGTTCTAGACCTCCACTTGAAAGATTTATGTAGCTGTCTAGAATTTTGGAATTCAGGACAATCCAACTCAGAGTGTTTGCTTGTCTTGTGAATCTGGCACCATCCAGAAAAGGCCTCTTTGGCCAGGTATACTCCACTGGTCATCTTCTCATTGTTGGTGGGTTGAAGAAGAGTAGGAACACCTCCATTGTTGGGCCTAGTGTTCCATGTTCGGTTTTTCCTTTGGGAAGGTCTCCTTTTGAAGTTCTGATTTGAATTTTTCCCTCTATCATAATTTTATCTAGAAGAGGTGCTCGCTTCATGGTTATCTCTGTTGTCTCTATTATCTTTGTTATCCCAATTAAGATTAGCCTAGAGGCTACACTAGGAGGCCTACAACTAATTATACTAATTTCTCAGGTGTGTCATCTCCATGGACATTTTCTTTATCATCTCAGTCAACTCCTCAAGTGGGTCCTTCTCGGTGTTTTTTGGATACAACACTTGATTTTGATGTGCAGGAGGGAATTCTTGTCTCGGTAGGTATAATGGAGCTTGAGGATGCTGAGAGTACACTTGCTATTGTTGGGTACCATGAGGGTAGGTCTGTTGTTGTTGAGGCTAAAAGTAAGAAGGTACAGGAGATGCATGATTCATCGGTTATCGAGGATGTGGGATGACAGGAAGCTGAGGCACCTGGTTCATAAGAGGTGTCTAATGAGTGAATACTTGGTTAAGCCCTTGAACCTATATTGGATGAGCCACTAGACCCAAAGAAGGTAGCAGACCAGAAATATTTTGCCCCAAATTTGCACTAGAAATGACAGCTTATGCATAAGCACTCGCTAGTGTGGTGAGTGGTGGGTGCATCCTTTTTACCAATGCTAACATGAGATTATCTAATGTTGCATAGTAGACAAGAAAGGCCACAACATTGTTTTTCACGTATGGATCTTGAAGTATCATAAAGGTGTGCTGGAAATGATCATTGAAAGAGTCGATCGATTCATTAATTTCCTTTCAGATGAACATAAACCATCGGTACAACTCTAAAGGGCTGATCAAAATTTTGTATTTCTATAGGAAAGCATTCATCATGAGGTCTCATGAGGGAATGGACCCCCTCAGAAAATTGGTATACCAATAAAAATCTTCCTCTCCCAAGGAGTATGGAAAGAGGTAGCACACAACGTCCTCATGATCAATCTGCATATCCTTGATTGATGTTTCAAATATCTTGATATGTTCTTCATTGTCCTTTGTGGATCACGGGGATTGAAATTCATGCAGAAGCTCTTTGAATTCTTGGGCATATCATGATAAGCAACGAAGTGCAATGGAGAAGGATTTTGTGCCAACCAAGCCATGAGGGGAGGCAAAGGTGGTTCCTGCTATTGGAGAATAGTAACTTGGGGCTGCACTGAGGCAGCGACGGCTAGGACTATACCTTGGATTTGGAGGGCATGGGAAGAGGTTACTCCCCAGCTACTAGAATGATGAGGCCTGAAGGCAGTTTGGAGTCACTGAGTGGAGGAAGGTGAAGGTGGAAGGGAAGTAGATGGGATAGACAAAAAGGAAGAGGCAACATCCCTTCCAATAGTTCATTTAGCCCTTGTGGGGGGCTGCAACTCTTGAAATTCCCCTTTGTTTGGTGTAGACCTTAAAACTCTTTGAAATATTTCAGGGGAGAACGATTCAAATTTGATCCAACTTCACTCTGCCCTCCTTCTAGTGTCAATTCTATTGATGTGTGTTTTAGGACTTTCTCAACATAGGTAGTGCATAGGCGCACTACCTCTCTTGAAAGGAAATCTCCACCAACAAGTTGTTGAAAATGACTGCAACGTCTCTCATGTGTCAGGTCATGACCTGCGTGGAAATCCTCAATTGATGTTTGATATGATTTCGCTAGTAATCACAGGGGGGCTTAGGTAGCTAGATGCAAAGTGAATATTGGAATGGACTTCTTGAGATGGTAAGTTGAAGTGCAGTTTGTTGTAGGTTCGAATAACAATTATGAACTCTTATTTTATCTTAAGATTTGCCTTTACAATGTGCAATGAACCTTAGCATAGGTTACTTATTTAAAGAAAAGGAAAAAAGAGCAAGGGAGAAGAGAGGTTCCTGGATCTGAAACTAACTATGAATAGTGATCATGGAGGTTCTACTATGGACAACTTCCTTAAATAGAATTTCACTTAACCTAAAAACTCACAGTATCATGAAACTTGTGCTATCTTCTAAGGACTACAAATGTTCTACCATTTATTCACCATAACCATGCATGAATAAAGACAAAAGTTTGGAGCAGCTTTTAGTTTATGCCCAGACTAACTTTGGATAGCCATTTACCAGCAGTAAACATCAAAAACTATGGACAACAAAGACATCAACATAGTAGACATCTTCACAACCACAAAACAACATTTACTAAATCTAACAAAGAAATATAAGAACATGAAAAACAACAAAAGTAAATCTATATAAATCATCTACCTATGGGAGAAGAATCATGAAACAAGCAAGGAAACTCAAAAACCCACCAAAGTCAATGTATTTCTATTAAAATTTCTGCAACATGTCATTTCAACAACTCAACTCTCTTTTGAAAATGAGAGGAGACCCCCTATTTATAGTGTTCAAAAAGTAGAACAAGCAGCTAAGATTAATTTGCATTGTGTGGCCAAGATTCACTACAAACTAGGGTTCTACCTACCCCCAAATATTAATATTACATTTGAAAATACATTTCTTGTCTTTTCCCTATTTTTTCTTTTAGTGGCAGCACTGTAGCATTTTATCTTTTTGCTAATTTCCTTTGCTACAACTATTCTATCAAGAGTTCATCAACAATAAAAGGGTTCCCTTCTTGCTTCTTGAAAGAAAAATAATCCATGAACTTCAAAATTAGTGGTTGGAGCTTCTCAACTTCCATGATCTCAGATTATAGTACCTGGTAACTCAATTGCTTGGACATGTCAGTGATTTTTTCCCAGTCTTCGTCATACTTGGTTGTGTGGCCTCAGAATTGTTTGGATTGGGTGAGGGCTCAAGTAGAAAAACTCAAGAAGGCTATACTGACCTCACCTTACATTCCATCTTCCATCTTCTTGTGAAAATGTGGCTTTACCTTTTCTGGATCAATTTGACCGACAGGCATGTCGAACCCCATCATTAGCGTCAGATACTAGATACAATCTTCCCTAACATCCTTGCACCAATCAATATCTGGATCCACCTTGTAAAGTACCTGCTCCAATCTCTCCTTTTGGTTCTCGAAATCCAGCTTCCACATATCCATGAGCCAATGATCATCTTCCTTGAATGCAAGCTCCTTTTCAAAGTTTTATTTGGCAACTTGAGGATGGCCTCAATTTTTTGGTAAGTGGACCCATATATCCTCGAGAATTCCGTACAAATTTTTTGTGTGACCTTGAGAGACTTTTGTACATCCAAGAACTTTTTTGTTGTCCTAACAACACAACTGATGCACATATTTCTAACATAGAGAACCTATTGGAACCAATCTTTCATGGTCTTAGCTAAGTTCTCCCTTTTCTCCATCTTATCTACTTGTTCCTTAGACAACAGCTGCGGCAAGGCCAAAGATGTCATAGGTTGTTCTTTTGCTAATGACCATTGTTGTATATACATCATCAAGTCAGCTAGCTATGGTTTGAGGTCATCCTTGGAGATCTTATCTTGATGTATTAGATGCACCACCATAGCAACGAACTCCTGAAGGTGATCCACCTTCTTCTCTCTTGAAGCAGTTCCTAGGTCAATGGTGGAGACGTTGTAGCTTATTCCTTCTTCTCCCACCACTGGCATAGCTACTTTAACTGTTCTAGATCTAAAGGCATCCATTGTCATCTTTGATCTAATTTTAGGCTTTTTCTCCTTCTTAGTGCTGATCTGAGCTCAGGCCAATATGGCCTCCAATCTTCTTCTTGGATCCCTCAGGGTAGGAGCTTTCTTCTCTAGTTTCTTTTCTATCCAATTAGGCATCGAGGACTTTTCTTTGAGTGATTCTTGGTCACCTTCCTTTTCATCTTTCCTGATTTCAATCTCTTTATCCTTGGGAGCTTCTTTCTCTGCCCTTGTATCTTATTTTTCCTCATTAGAGTCCTAGATGAACACCGTGCGTTTGATAAGGGATTTGATGGGCAAGCATTTCCTGGGGCTATCTTCCCCTTCAGTATCTCTTTCTTCCTTTTCTTCTTCATGCCCATGTTCCTCGGTCTGCTCAGTTTCTAGATTCTTTTGGCTTTTAGCCTCTTCTTCAAGCTTATCCTCTTCTTTATCTTTTTTTTCCTTGCGTGGAGGTGACACATCCTCATGTTCTTTCTTTTCTTGTTCTTTCTCCTATGAGAGAGGTACCTCTCCACTATGCTTGAGGCCTTCTTCTTGTTCACCGATTGGAAGTTTAGTGCTATCTTGCATTTTGTCATCCTCTTTCCTTTCTTATTCAGGAGGTGTTCTTTCCATTTCTTCTCCAACATCCTTCAGTTGTCGGGCCATGTGTTCCTCAAAATTAGCATCAAATGTTTATATAATGAATTTAGTGTTGGCATCCCTTTCTTCATTTCTCTTAGAATATTTTGTCTCCTCTCCTTCATGGACTACCTTATCAATTTGCAGATGTTGGTGTTCTGGATGCTCATGGTAGTGATATGCTCCCTCCTCCAATGCCTTTGTGGCTTCCCTCTCCTGTCTCTCCAAATCCTCAAATATTTCCATTGTGGCTTTCATTTTGGGAGGCTCAGTCCAAGGCTTTGAGGTAGGAACATTGGAAAGAACATGTGCCAAGCCAACCTAGATGGTTGGATTAATTAACACTTTAGAAATTTTTTAGGGGACACCCTGCATATGTCGTGAGAATGCTTCTAGAAGGGAGAGTGTTGGTATAGGTATTTTTTTTGTGGCTAGTGGAAATGATGTGGTTGGAGAAATGGAAGCAAAATAAATTGGAGAGGTGGTGGCTGAAGAAGAATCAACCACCATGATGGGTCCAGTTGGCAAAGAAGAGGCAAGGTGGATTGAGATGCTCATTGCAGGTGGGGAGGTAGCCACCATGTCTTGAGAAGTTAGTGAAAGAGCAACAGTAGTGGAGGTAGCCGGTGGGGACATGGGTTGGATAGCCTCCATATCCTCTCCCTCATGGAGTGGATCCTCTTGTATAATAGGAATTTTAGTGATGCTGCCCAATTTCTTATGTCTCTTGGAAGGCTCACTTTTTGAGGCCTTCCTAGCATATTCTTTTGGATTGGACTACTACTCATCAGTCTCCTTTATTTTCCTTGAGTGAGTGGAGGGGACTTTGAAGTTTTTCCTGTTCATGTAGTAGTTACCCCACCATATGTTCCACTTGGCTCACTTTCGAGCCCTTCCTAAGTCAAGATGACCCCTTCTTGCTTCAATTGGGAAAATTTCCCATCAATCCATTATTTTGTACGAGCCTCAATAAACTTGATCAAAATGTTGAGGTCATCAACATCTTGCTCTTCCCAATCAATTAGTGGTTGTGGAAAATTGGCAACTACATCATACCGAGGGTTTATCACTCTGTTCTCATCTTCTTCTACCTGATCAGGCACTGGGAATAGGTTCACCCTTTTCAAAAAGTATGTTGTCATCTGCATGTAGTGCCTCATCTGCACCTCAAAGTCATCCTTACAATTGGCCCATAAAACTTCAACACTATGAAAATGGGTGTATTCATGTCTGAGTGCCTTCCTTATGTGTCCATAGTGATCCATCCATGGCTGAGCCATGTGGAGTCTAAAAAGATACTCGGCCAATTCCTTTTCTGAGTTCTAGGCACACTGGGAGCTATGGAGCTCATACATCCCCTGGCCGAAACAAAGGGGATAAGAAATTCTAGCCAAATGTTTAATGCTTAAGAGGGTGTGCACATGTCACAGCTATTGAGAAAGCTCCAACAATATTATCCAATCATTGGGATACCAGGGCAGCTTGTTTGTTCTTTCCAAGAAGCCTTGAGCGTGGATGTATGTAAATTTCAAGTACTGATTGAACAAGAAAGATACTGTTTTAGGAAGGAATTGGCACTATGGGAGACTCACCTCTCAAATTCACCCCTAATCAATCTGATGATATGACCTATGAAAATTTCATTAACCTTGCAGTAGTCCTTCTTGTAGTTCTTGTATTGCAATTGGGGGTACCTATCATAGACTTTCAGCTCCCTACCTTGTTCTTCATTCAAAGCCCTGAATAAGCCACTATATTGCCTTTGCTCAGCCAAGGAATAGACCAGGTAGGATGTCATATAGAACTTGGAGTTCTTTTTTACTGCCATGAACTACTCATGAAACCAATCACTTATTATCCCTCCCCAGTCGAATGTGATATTCTCTTTTCCTTAGAGAATCTATTCAACAAAGTAGACCATCCACTCTTGAAAGTAGGTTGCAGTAGGAAGGCCCATTACTCTACTTAGCAAGGCACCAGATCATGATAGTCTTCATAGAATTCACTGCAAAAGAGCTCTTGCGGAACCTTTGCAGTGTTTCCCTTCTTCTCCTCGAGCCAATGTTGATTTAGAAGCTTCTGACATTTAATTGGTTTCTCATCCCACATCGCCTTGCATTTTTCTATGTTTGGAAATTGCATCTCCTCGAACATAGGGATATGAAAGGTCTAAGTTATTACTTGGGCTGACATGTCAGCTAACACATTCCCATCCTTTTCCACTATTGTTTTGGTTTCCGATTGGTATGCCTCTGTGCAAGCCATTACTAGTTCGAGGGTGACAAGAGTAGAAGGAAAACATGCAACTTTGGCTATCCCATTGCTTCTAATCAATCTTTAAGTTTCTATCTTAGGGCTGATCCTGACCCTTTGTATGAATTCATCAATGTTCACATGCCCTATGTTGGTGTCAGAGACTTCTTTCCAATCTATGGTGACTCTAGATTGCAATGGTTCCCCTTGGAACTAGTATTTCTTTTGGTCTTTGTCTTCTTTTCCATGAGGAGCTTTTCCTGTTTTCTTCCCTTTATCTTTCTCCACGACTGCCCCCGAGGGTCCTGCACCCAATTCCATATATTTTGCAAATAGAGGCAAGGTGAGCATAATCAAGCATGAAAACACAAAAGGTTAGCCAAATTCCTTCAAACAGAGTTAGATTGGATAATTCATCATTCAAAAATCTAATATTTAGTCGAAGTTGTTTTTTAGCAGTTCTCATGAGGGAGTTTGGATGGTTCGGCCCCAGAGGTCAAACTTCCCCATTAGGATGGTTGTTTTGAAAGGCGAACAGGGAAAGGCAATTTGTGTCATTTCTTCCGCCTCGTGACTTGGTCAAATTGGAAGGTCTAGTGGGAGAATGCCCTATTTTAGCATGTAGGTCAAAGTTGTTTGGCGATTGGAGGGATTTGGTTCATCTTCTAGGCGATCAGAATTAAGAGGAGGGAAGGTCATCTAAAGTTTTCTCTTAGGAAAAACCATAGTGAGGCAGAATTTTGGGGGCAAAATTCCACCAACCAGGACCCATGGGTTTGAAAGGCGATTGACACAACTCTTGATTGTTTAAGTGTTTCGAGTTGGAGTTGGGAGGAGGCTGCTTGAGGATTGTCATTTGGAAATGATAGGCAGTGAGCAGAAGTCCGCTGGAAGAAGTCTAATGGTGCGGGCTTGGAAAAGGGTCTAGCCTATATGCTTTCTTTGTTTTCATTGAATCGATTTCATTGGCCAATAGAGGATCGAGTCTCGGATGTCAGGAAGGTGAATGAAATTCTCCCTTTTGCTACAACTACGATGGGATGGAGTCCTGATGCTGGAAGTCTGACAGGTATGATTTGTAAAAGTTTGGGGACTTTTATCATTTTCGCTTATGCAGTCAAAGGATGACTAGAGCTCGGGGAGTGGAAGGAAGTCACCAAAAAACTGTGAGGAATGGCGATATCGTCATGGCGATCCGTGAAAATAAATCCTTGAACTGGAACCCAGAGGGTGCTTGGTAAGGTTGTTTCAACTTCAATGTTGAGCAATGAATGGAGGGACGGGGTCCGGACGCCAGATGGATGGGGTCCAGAGCCCAGATGCACGAAGCCAGAATTCCTTTTGAAGAGGCAAATGATGGGCAGCGTCCTGAGGATGGAATCTCATGGAAACGGACCTAGGACATGTGAAGGAATCCACTTCGTTTTAGTTCAAAAGATAAAATTCCAATGGTGGAGGATGAAAGTCTTCCCGCCATGGCAGACCCAAGAGGTAGGTTCACCGTTCCATAGTTCATTTTGTTTTGCATGTAAGTGATGGCATTGGAGTCGGGGGGTTTGAGATTCACAAATTCCCTGGCTGAAGAACAACACTGAGGGAGTGAGGTTTCATTAGTGCTTTAAGGGCGATTCATGAAGGTTTCTTAAAACTCTTCCACATGGGTTTCAAATGCCTCATTTTTCTCTATCAAATGTATTCATTTTTCATCCCTTTTTATCCCCTATTCTTGTGCAAAATCATAGAAAAGCACAATAGGAGGGTAGATGGCCAACTTATTGCTAGAACCCAGTGAATGAGGATGATGAAACCATCAATAGATATGAAGGACTGGAGAAGGGAGGCAGGAGGCTCAAGGGCAGCGTGGGATGAATGTTCTTTGATTTCTCTAATCACTCTAGCTAACCTAACATGTGAAAGTGATAGGTCAAACTAGCTTATTTATAGAAAACATGACATTAAATTCCAACCATTAATGCTTGTAGGACAGCCCAAGAGTTGGTGGGTTTTCAAATTTGAAAATAGCCGCAGGAAGGCCAGAGTCTAGATGCCAGGAAGATGTTGGCAGATAGCCACTTGATGTGTTTGATGGAAAGCCACTGGTGAAGAATACCTTGAGGTCCGATGGATGGAAATCTGCCAGGGGATGACTATTTTCAAAAGGCTAGCACATAATGGAAACCCAGGAAGGGAGATCTGGAAAATTGGGCCCGATACGAATGAAGGATGGTTAGTTGAACTTTTGAAAACATTAGAACAACAACCAAGGTGGCAGACCTCGGGCCATGGAAGGATGAAGCCTTTCAAAATTTTTACACGGTGAATGCACCAAGGAAATCCACGAAGGGAAACCTACCATGATGGACCTGGAGGGCCCCAAGGATGCTTTACAAAGGAAAACTATTAAGGGAACTCCGTGAGAACCTAAGACTTAGAAAATTTGAGGGGGATGAAACATGGTTGACCTAAAATGATACTTTGAGACTCGCTAACCATTTGGGATACCAAACATGGGGCACACAAAATTAGGCATGGTGCATGTGTACTGAGGGCACAACAATACTCCTTACACAATGCATTGAAATTGATAGAAACTATAGCAAAGGGGTTGAGTCCAAATGTCCTCACAATCTGAGTTCTATTAATGTCCAATATTGGAGTCCCTTTCAAACTCTATGATTCTAGCATCAGGATCATAACACTTGGCAATCTCCTTAATAAAATCTACCTCTACAAAAAAATTGAGCACAATGACCTTTCCAAGATCACATGTCCATAAGTTTCAATATGGACGATGGGAGTTTGACCTATGATATGCATATTGAGATAAATCCCACCCATTTTGGGGTACTGTGATGTCTCCAATTTATCTTGTTGAATCTTGACCAGTCAAAATTCCTTCACCAGTCGATCTCTTTCCAACTATCTTCACCCCTAGAATAACTCCATGAGATCATCTTCCATAGACCTTGCAAAGTATTGCTTAACCCCTTTAATTTTGGGTTGATACTCTAATGCTTCTGGTTTGACTTCTTTGCTTTAGGTTTTGTTTTCTTCACTTTAGGTTTAACCTTTGAGGGCTCAGTGAGTTGAATCATCTTTGAAAAATTGAATAAAACTAGGTGTAGTGTAGGATAATGTATCCCCTAACATTTTCACACTTTTTTGGGTCCTCCCTACTAAAATGTGGCTTCTTTATGCCTTATTTGGTTATATTTTGCATCCACAAGCCTCAATTAATGCATTTTTTTTTAAGATAATCCCAAAATTTAATAAATGACAAATCATTATTCAATTTTTGATGTTGTGTGTTCTACATCTAGTGATCTAGGACTCATACACCACCTTTGGCATATGAGCCCTATTGGATATTGTTGATATGTGGTTGTCATTGATTTCAACACTATTGCCATTAATGTCTTTAAGGTTGTATATGTCAAGGATATTGAGAAAATTTTAATAAAATAAGTTGCAAGTTTTTGATGATGCAGTGAAGTTTAGTATGGTGGCTAGCTCAATATATTGATGATAAGAGGTTGCAAATTAAATATTTGGTGACAAGTATATCTAGTTTATCCACATGAAGTTTCAGAGGTTTGCATGAAGATTCGACTGAGTTATGGGTATCTATGTTCTGGTAGTTGTTTTATTGCTTTTGTTTGTGTTCCTGAAAGAAGATGATGTCATTCTAGTAATTTGATTTGTTGTGGATGCTTCTGTGGTGATTCATGATGCTTGTGGATGTTTCTAGATCATGCTCTATCTATGTTGTTGGTCCACATTGATCGTTGTGCTTGTGATTGGTGATTTTCTTTTGTGAGTTCATGTTTTTCATAATCATGGCCGACAGGGTGATTGTAGCATGTTGTGGATCTTTGAGGCATAACTTTTGAAGGTGTTCCCTATTTGAGGATGTTGTTTTGGGTCCTTACTATGTTTTGGTTGACATTTTTTGGTCTGCATTGATAATTGTTTATGAATTGGGCTAACAGTTTGTACACATTTCATATTTTGTTGGGTTGACATGTAGTTGATGTTATCCTTAGTCGCGGATATATATGAATGATTTCTTATACCATTTGATGGTATGGTGTGCGATGTATGCTATTTGCTAAGTGAAAATAATGCTCTAATCTTTTGAAGGTAGAAGTAAAGTGTGAAGAAGAGTAAGCAGCTGAAAGTGTTTATGTGCTTAACCATAATTGTAATCAAGTATTAGAAGATGTTATTTTCTCAGTTCAAAATATTCCATATGTAATCTGAATGTGACTGTAAGACAGTGAGTCTCTTTTGGGCAATAAGCCTTTTGTATTTGAGCAGTGTGCTTTAGGCAGTGTGCTTGAATACATGTGCATTCCCCATTTCTAATAATTTTAAGAGGGTATAATCTTGTGGACTAACCCCCACTGTGGTTTTTCCCCTAATAGGATTTCCATGCAAAAATATTAGTGTTATGTGTGTTTTTGATGTGGTGATGGTTTATGCTTTCATGTTTTTTTATCAGATCTGAGAATAAATTTAGGATGTATAATTTATGAGACAACTGATTCACCCCCCCTCTCAGTTGTCTGCCCTTGTGCTACCAACAATTGGTATCAGAACGGGTTCCTTTGGACAAGCTTGACCGCTTGAGGTAATCCGGGATGGCGACATATAAGAAGGATAGTCTAATATTTGATGGAACTAATTATTCTTTGTGGAAGACTCAAATGGAGTGTCATATGAGATGCATTGGTGAACCTTACTGGAAAATTACAAAGAATAGGTATATCATCCCATAGAATGGTCCTTCTACTATAGGCGAGATTAAGGAAGCCGAGTACAATATCAAGGCTAAGGAAGCATTGTTGAGTGCTCTAAATGATTCTGAGATGAAAAATGTAATGGAGCTGAAGACTACTTATGAGATCTAGAAAAAGTTGGATACTTTGTATGAAGGTGATACCCATGTAAATATTGCTAAGCTGTAAAGCCTGAAAGAGAAATATGAAATGTTGAGAATGGGTGAAGATAAGAAAATCACTTCTTTTATGTAGAGAGTGACTAAACTTGTGTGTAGTATCAGATGTGCTGGTGGAACATTGGAAGAATCAGAAATTGTTGCTAAAGTGCTTAGATCCTTGCATGTTGCATACAAACACAAAGCTATTGCTATTGAGGAGATCTAAACTACGACAAATATAACCAAAGACATGTTGATTGGTAAGCTTGTTGCTTTTGAGTTAAGTGACTTTTTTGAATCTCCTCCTAAGACATAATATACATTCAAAGCTACTATGTCCAGAAAAGATAAGAAGAGATATGATATGGGAGAAAGTTCTTCTAGAAAAATGTCCAAGTATGAGCAGGAAATGAGAGAGATTGAAGAAGAAGAGAGAAAATTAGATGGGCTTGAAGCACTTATTGTCAAGAGGGTAGCCAGAGGAGAAGGTAATTATAAAGGGAAATTGCCTCTTAAATGTTTTTCTTGCAATAAGATAGGTCATTTTTCCTCAAGGTTTTTTGGAAAGAGTTCCTATGCTAAGACCTAACAAGCCTAGATTCCAAAGAAAGTGTTATTATGTTGTTGATGAAGGTGTGATAGATGATAAATATGATAAAGGGAATTTAATTGAGGATGAATGGGTATTTATTTCTATCAAGGAAAATGATCCAATACCTACTAAATCTGCTAGTTGCATAAATGTGGAAAAATCTCTAGCTGCCAGAGTTGAAGAAAAAGATGAATGGGTGATTGACAGTGGATGGTTTCATCACATGACAGGTGATAAAAGTAAATTTGTGAGCATGGAAAAGTATGATGGTGGTGTTGTAAGATTTGGTGATGACAAAGCTAGTGTAATCCATGGTAGAGGATCCATTTCTCTTTATGGTAAGCATAATAATGATGATGTTCTATATGTGGAAGGTTTGAAGCATAATATCTTAAGTGTTGGACATATGGTTGAAAATGTTGGGAGATTTTTGGATGTTGTGGATGTGTTGCTGATATGTGGTTGTCATTGATGTCAACACTATTAGCATTTGGTGTATCTATTGTTGTATATGTTGAGGATATTGAGAAAATTATAAGGAAAAGTGTTCCAGGTTCCTAGTGGAACTGTGCAGGTCATAAAGGCTTTTTGTTCTGTATGTAAAATATTAGCTGATGTGGATTAAAGGTTTTATTGTTGAGTATGACTAGATCATCTATCGAAAGTTTCAGAGGTCTGCATAAAGTTCTATGTGAGTTATGGTCTTGTTAGAACTATAAAATTCTAATGATTTTACATGTTCATACTCATAAGTTTCCAAATAAGTCCTATCAAGAGAAAATTTTCCCCATATTTGGCCATGTAGTCCCATGAAATCCATCTAGGTATAATTATTTCAGTTTTTGATTCATATCGGCATGAGATTGTAAAGGTTTCCCTGACCCATAATACATTTTTGTCGATATACATCTATGTTGCCTATCAGCAAGAAATTTTTGATGTCAGCAATTGGAGTTCACATGTAGGTATTTTTCCGCAGGAGAGTCTTCTTCAAAGTGGGCTCTTGGCAAAGTTTTATTGTTTCACCGATTGGCGGCAGAAAGATACACATATCGGCAAAGGATCTTTCATCGGAGTAATGTCATAGCGAATCTTTTTTGTCTCGCTGACTATCGGGGTCTAGGCAAACACTTCGGCTAAGCAAAGGTATTTGATATGAAGTCTCAGAAAATTTGTGGTGTTTGGCCGACCAACGATAAAGAAAACTTATCGATATGACAAAAGGTTTTCGTGGTGAGGTCTTGGTGAGTTTGAATTGTCTTACCAACCAATGATAAAGATACACATCGGCAGGAGTTAAGCCATCGAAGTGAGATCTCACCAAATACATTATATCGGCCAGACTTAAAAGGTCTCAAAATAATGTCTTACTGAATGGCCCCGGTCTTGCCAACAAAGTGCAAAGGAATTATATCAATAGCTTTCGGAATGAAGTCTTGTAGTCTTGCCGCTCTGAATGTCACGCTGGCATATTGTCTCATCGGTGAGAGAAAGATATTTTCACAGCAACAAAATATGAACTTAAGGAGATTTTCAGTAAGACATAAGATGTTCTATGCAGCTTCTTCCCGATCCAGTATTGTCTTAGTGATAGACAAGATGGAAGGACAACTTTCGATAAGACTAATATGATCTATGGGATGTCTCCCTAACATTGAAATATCACAGCGAAACACATATGATGAAGGGTGACTGTCAGCAAGACTCAAAGTGTCGACGAGACAGCATAACATTACAGCAATGGACAGAAGGATTACTTTCATTAATACATTTGCCTTCGGCATAACTAAGGGATGTATCACCGATTGTTTCAGTGATGATTACCAAATCCCGAATACAATTGGTTGCCGACAAGTGAATGTGAAGCGTTGTGTCTCTTCGGATACCAACGTATAAATGTTCATTCTCAATTGAGATGAGATAGATAGGAGAGAGATAGTAGGTAGATTAGAAATGGATACAGTAGAATAAAATTTTCATATCAGAGACTATGATGCATGATTTCAAATGGAGATTTTGATGAAAATCAGTTGATGTGGCGGTTCATTTCTAGTGTCAATTTTCTATTGTGCTTATTGAAAGTATTATTAAATTTGTGTCCAGGGTTGGATTTTCTAGTTATTTAATTTGGTATAACTAGTTTATAATCAGTTTATCAGTGCACATTTGTTGTATCTGTGTGGTTAATTAACTAGTTCTTTCAAGCAGGGATTAAATCCTTTTGATTAATCACAATAATTAGGGAAATTCATTTGGATCATTAAGAAGAGATTAGTAATCACAATCTTGCATGTTTATACAAGTTATAAACAAAACATATGCCAAACAATTTGAGTGTTTTCCATAAAGAAGTTTCCCATTGCTATTTCATTTGACTCCGCATACCCAATAAGGCACTAGTCTCTACATTTCACCATTTAGATTCATTAATTTTCTTTACATATGTTAACTAAGCATATTAGGATTTAGTTTGGAGTATTGCTATACAATCTGTACCAAATTTGATTTCATTTGTCCACTTCCATCTACCATCGTGGACAAATCACTGCAAGAGAGAAGATCATAAGTCAAGTCTGCCCAATTCATATAGGTACACCCGCCTAGGTCTAGCAGCACCTAAAGAGTAGAAGGTCCAAATATTTTGACCTTGTCTGTTACCCTAAAATGTTGTGAAAGCTTTGCAACCTTTCGTGGTTCAAACCTACATTTTTGAGAGCTAATAGGTCTAACAGTGTTTTTTTGGTCTTTGTTAGTGTTCCTAAATGAAGATTGTGTGATTCTGGTTATCTCATTCATTGTAGATGCTTCTCTATTATTTATTGGTGTTCTCAAATGTTTCTAGTTCATTCTCTATCTTTGTGGTATGTCCACATTAATTGGTGAGCTCGTGGTTGAAGATCTTTGCGTGCATGTTTGGTTTTTCATGTTTCTAGCCGACATGTTGGTGATAGCGTGTCGCGGATGTTCGAGGTGAAATTAATTAAAGTCTTTTTGTATTGGAGATGTTAATTTGGGTCTCCACTATGTTGTGGCTGACCTTGGGGGATAAGCATTAAAATTTTATTTGTAAAATTGGGCCAACATTGCAAATATATTTTATTTTCTTGGCTAACAAAGTTGTGATGGAATCTCATGTAGTGGATATATAAGGGCGATTAGTTCATTGATGATAATGATGCTTCGTGTACTCCTATGTGCATATGTATGAATATCATTACTGAGAAGAGTGTGAAGAACTATTGAGCTTAATTGGAATTGTAATCAAGCTTGAGCAAAAGCTATTTTCTCAGTTCATACCCTCTAGATTTTTAATCAACTTTCTTGGGCAGTGAGCCCCTTTTGTAATTGAGCAGTGAGCTCTAGGTAGTGTTCTTGAATGCATGTAAATTCCTCTTATTGTTCTTCATTATACTTTTAGAAGGGTATAATCTTATGGACTAGCATCCACTATGGTTTTTCCCCTAACATGGTTTCCACATTAAAAAAAATTGGTGTTCTTTGTCTCTTTGATGTGTTAATTACTTATGGTTAATTATTCATTCATTAGTTCTGAGATTAAGGATAAGTTAAGCTAGAAAATGTTTAAATTTTTGTGACAACTGATTCACCCCCCCTCTCAATTGTCTATCCTTGTTTTGCCAACAATTGGTATCAGAGACAGGTTCCTCTGAAGAAGTCTAACAACTTGAGGTGATCCAGGATGGCAACATCAACATTCAAGAAGGACAGTCCTAGGTTTGATGGCACCAACTACTCACTGTGGAAAGTTAGGATGAAATTTCATCTACAGTGCATTGGTGATGCTTATTGGAAGATTATAAGAGATTGATTTATTATTCCTCAGAATGGTCCCTCCATTGTTGATGAGATCAAAGATGCTAAAAGTAATACTAGAGCTATGGAAGCATTAGTGAGCACTCTAACAAATTCAAAGATGTCTAATGTGATAGGTCTGCAGATAGCTCATGAGATCTGGACGAAGCTGGAAACCTTGTATGAAGGAGATACACAGGTGAAGATGGCTAAGCTACAGATCTTAAAAGGAAAGTATGAGAATCTGAAGATGGGTGAAGATGAAAATATTACTTCTTTTATGTAGAGTAAATGAAATAGTGCTAGGTATTAAATGTGCTAGTTGTTCAGTGAGTGAGGATGAAATTGTGGCTAAGATACTCAGATCCTTGCCTCCTTACAAAATGAAGGTTCATGCTATTGAAGAATTTATGCCTGTAAACAAGATGACAAGAGATACACTGATAGGGAAGCTTGTTGCTTTTGAAATAAGTGAATTCGGTGAATCCACACCAAAAACTAAATCTTCATTCAAAGCTACTATATCCGAAAGCTATAGGAAAAAATACAGTCTAGGAGAGAGCTCCAGAAAGATATATAAATATGATGAAGAACTAAAATAGCTCAAAGACAAAGAAAGAGAAGTACAAGAACTGGAAGCACTAATTGCAAATCAAGAAGGAAGAGGAAAAGGTAAGTATGAAGATATATTTCCTATTAAATGTTTTTCATTCAATAAGATAGGTCATTTTGCTTCAAGATGTCCTGAAAGAGTTCCTAGGACTAAGCCTAGAAAACCTAGATTCTAAAAGAAATGCTACTTTGTTGAAGAAGCAGTAATTGATGATGAGTCTGATAAAGATAATGGAAATGAAAATGAATGGGCTTTCATTTCTACCATTGAAAATAAATATATTCCTACTAAATCTACTGAAGATAAGAGAATTCTTGCAGCCCGAGTTGAGGAGAAAGATGAGTGGATGATTGGTAGTGGATGCCCACATCATATGACCAGTGATAAAAGAAAGTTTGTGAGTCTAGAGAACTATGATGGTGCGGTTGTAAGATTTGGAGATGATAATGCTTGTGTGATTCATGGAAGGGGTTCTATTAGCCTTGGTGTTAAGGAAAACACTGATGATGTTCTCTATGTTGAAGGCCTAAAGCATAACTTGTTAAGTGTTGGACAAATGGTACACAAGGGATATGAACTGCACTTCAAGAATGGTAAATGCAAGATTCGTAGGAGTTCCAAAAACATGATTGCTACTGGTGTGCAAACTAAAGGTAATATTTTCACTTGAATACTGCTAGTGGAAGTTGTTTAATTGCTCGAGTAGATGAAATTTGGTTGTGGCATAGGAGGTTGTGTCATGTAAAATTTGACAACATTATCAAGATAATTTCTACTCAAGTAGTGAGAGATTTTCCTAGGTTAGTGAAGCCTGCTAATGTAATATGCCAAGAATGTTAGATGGGTAAAAAAACTAGAGTCTCCTTCTGAAGCAAACAATTGCATTCAAATAATGTGTTGGAATTGCTAAATATTGATCTTTTTGGTCCCTCTAGAGTTAGAAGTATTCATGGAGAAAGGTATTTTATGTTGGTCATTGATGATTACTCTAGAATGATTTGGGTTTCCTTCTTAAGAGAAAAGTGTGAAGCATTGGAAAAATTTAAAATTTGCAAGGCCATGGTAGAAAATGAAAAAGGTTTGAAAATCAAATGCCTAATATCTGATAGAGGTGGTGAATTCATTTCAAAAGAGTTCAATTCTTATTGTGAAGAAAATGGAATTAAAAGATAGTTATCTGCTCCTTGAACCCCTCAACAAAATGGAGTTGCAGAAAGTAAGAACAAAACAATTCTGGATGTTGCTAGAACAATGATGATGGAAGGGAATGTGTCTCAGATGTACTAGAGTGAAGTAGTAAGCACTGTTGTATATACTTTGAATCGGGTAAATGTTATATCAGGAGAGATGATGATATAGGAAAGTTTGATGCTAGAAGCGATGAAGGGATCTTCCTAGGTTACTCCACAAAGAGCAAGGCATACCAATGCTATAAAAGAAGATTGAGAAAGATTGTTGAGAGTGCAAATGTGAGAGTTGATGAGGACTCTATCAAATCATCTAGATGATGCAGCTATGATTTAGATGAAGAAAACACAAATCAAGGGAAGAACACTCAAACACCGAATCTACTTCAGAGTATTCCATATGTTCTAGTGAAGCAACCACAAGTTGTTTCGACAAATCAAGTCAGACAGGAAGCACAAACAAGTGCAAGTGTAGAAGAAAGTTCAAAAGACACAAAAGTCTGAGAAAGTACCAAGACTCCAAGGTATGTAAGGTTGAATCACTCAGAAAGTCAAATCATAGGAGATAAGAGTAAAGGAGTACAAACTAGAAGTAAAATTGCAGAATAATATTGTCTGATTTCCAAGATTGAACCTAAGAGTGTCATTGAAGCCTGTCAAGATGAACACTGGCTAGAAGCCATGAAAGAAGAATTGACATAGATTGAAAAGAATGATACATGGACACTGGTTCCTAGGCCCAAAGACAAGAATGTAATTCGTACTAAGAGGGTATTCAGAAACAAGCTGAATGAGGAAGGTGGAGTGATATGGAATAAGGCAAGACTAGTATGTAAAGGGTACTCTCAAATGGAAGGTATTTATTTCAAAGAAACCTTTTCTCTTGTTGTTAGAATTGAAGTAAGATTATTTCTTGCTTATGCTACTTATAAGAACTATAAATTCTATCAAATGGATGCAAAGTCTGCATTTTTGAATGGGGAACTAGAACAAGAAGTGTGCATTGAACAACTTCATGGATTTCAGCTAACAGATAAAGAAGACATGGTTTGCAAATTGAAGAAAGCTCTATATGGACTCAAAAAATCCCCTAGATCCTGGTATGCCAGATTGGACAAATATCTACTGAAGCTTGGATTCACTAAAGGTATTGTTGATAATAACTTATACTTCAAGATAGATCGTGATAAGGAGTTAATCAAAGAAATCTTTGTTGATGACATAATTTTTGGTGGAGATGCTAATCTATGCATGAAGTTTGCTAATGAGATGAAGAGTGAATTTGAGATGAGTATGATTGGTGAAATGAAGTTATTTTTGGGATTGCAAATTACACAGTTAGACCAAGGTATTTTCATATCTCAGTCCAAATATGTGAAAGAACTATTGAAGAAGTTTGGAATGGAAGACTCCAAAGTTGTTGCTACTCCCATGGTAATTGGATGTAAGCTGACTCAGAATGATGACTCTCCTAAGGAAAATCAAACCTGATATAGGTCAATGATTAGTGGATTGCTCTACTTGACTTAGACTAGACTGGATATTATGAATCTTGTATGTATGGTCGCTAGATTTCAAGCTGATCCAAAAGAATCACATCTGACTGTTGTTAAAAGAATCTTTAGATATTTGAAAGGAACAATTGACTTTGGACTTTGGTATCCAAAGGATGATGATCTAACTTTGTGTGCATACATTGATGCTGATTGGGCTGGTGATGTGGATGATAGAAAAAGTACTAGTGGTGGTGCTTTCTTCTTAGGGAAGAAGCTAGTATCCTAGTTAAATAAAAAGAAAAACTCAATTTCTCTATCTACTACTGAAGAAGAATATATTGTTGCTGCCAATAATTGTACTTAGGTTATATGGATGAAACAGATATGTAGAGATATCAGAGTAATATATGAAGAGCCTATTGCCATATACTGTGACAACTCAAGTGCAATAAATATATCAAGGAATCCAGTGCTACACTCTAAGACTAAACATATATCAATCGAGTTTCATTTCTTGAGGGAGAAAGTGAATGAGAAAGAAGTCAGATTGGAGTATGTGCCTACCAAAGAACAGATTGCAGATATATTTACTAAGCCATTGTCAATGGATACTTTTGAGTATCTCAAGGGAATGCTAGGGGTGATTACCCCTCCTAATAGGAACTAAATGATGCATTTACTTGCATCAATCCATGAGCCTCATTGCTATATCATGATCCAGATTGATGTTTTTGTGGTTGCTACTTAGGGGGAGTAGTAAGATGTGTAGATATGTGGTTCAGAGTGTATGGAAAGGTCACAGTTACATTTCCCATTGATTTCAAAGAGGGAGAAGAGTTATGTGAAAAAAATATTAGGGGGAGAAGTGATACATGACAAATCTTTTCAAAAATTAAGTTGGGTTGATGGTATTTTTCACATCATGTGTTGCCATCAATGCCAAAGGGGTAGATTTTTAGGAGATTGTTGGATGTTGTTGATGTGTTGTTGATATGTGGTTGTCATTGATGTTAACACTATTAGCATTTGGTGTGTCTATTGTTGTATATGTCGAGGATATTGAGAAAATTATAAGGAAAAGTGTTCCAGGTTCCTAGTGGAACTACACAGGTCATAAAGGATTTTTATTCTGTACATAAAATATTAGCTAATGTGGATTAAAGGGTTTATTCTTGAGTATGACTACATCATCTACCAGAAGTTTCAGAGGTCCACGTGAAGTTATGTGTGAGTTATGGTCTAACAGTGTTTTGCTAGTCTCTATCAGTGTTCCTAAATGAAGATTGTGTGATTCTGGTTATCTCAGTCATTAGGGATGCTTCTCTATTATTTCTTGGTGTTCTTAGATGTCTCTAGTTCATTCTCTGTCTTTGTGGTACATCCACATTATTCGCTGAGCTCATGGTTGAAGATCTTTGTGCGCATCTTTGGGTTTTCATGTTTCTAGCCGACATGTTGGTGATAGTGTGTCATGGATGTTCAAGGTGAAATTAATTAAATTCTTTTTGTATTGGAGATGTTAATTTGGGTCTCCACTATGTTGTGGCTGACCTTGGGGGATACACATTAAAATTTTATTTGTAAAACTGGGCCGACATTGCAAATACATTTTATTTTCTTGGCCAACGAAGTTGTGATGGAATCTCATGTAGTGGATATATAAGGGTGATTAGTTCATTGATGATAATGATACTTCATGTGCTCCTATGTGCATATGTGTGAATATCATTACTCAACAGAGTGTGAAAAATATTGTGTAAAGTATGAAGAAGTGTTGAGCTTAATTGGAACTATAATCAGGCTTGAGCATAAGCTATTTTCTTAGTTCATACCCTCCAGATTTTTAATCCAACTTTGTTGGGCAGTGGGCCCCTTTTTTAATTGAGCAGTTAGCTCTAGGTAGTGTGCCTAAATGCATGTGCATTGCTCTTATTGTTCTTCATTATACTTTTAGCTGGGTATAATCTTGTGGACTAACATCCACTATGGACTAACATCCACTATGGTTTTTCCCCTAACAGGGTTTCCACATAAAAAAAATTGGTGTTCTTTGTCTCTCCGATGTGTTAATCGCTTATGGTTAATTGTCCATTCATTAGCTCTGAGATTAAGGATAAGGTAAGTTAGAAAATGTTTAAATTTGTGTGACAACTGATTCATCCCCCCCTCCTCTCAGTTGTTTGTCCTTGTTTTTCCAACATCCAAGGGATACAATCTTCAATTCAAGGATGGAAAGTGTAAAATATTGGGGAGTTCCAGAAATGTGATTGCATCTGGTACAAAAACAAAAGGTAACATCTTTCACCTAAGTGCTACTAGTAAAAGTTGTTTGATTTCTCAAGTTGATGAAAGTTGGTTGTGGAATAGGAGATTGTGTCATGTAAACTTTGAGAATATTATCAATATAAGTTGTACTCAGGAAGTGAGAGATCTTCCTAAGTTGATAAAACCTACTAATGTTATATGCAAGGAATGTCAGTTAGGGAAGAAAACTAGAGTTTCATTCCGGAGCAAATAGTATTGTTCGAATGAAGTATTGGAGCTTGTGCATACTGACTAGTGTGGTCCTTCTAGAGTAAGAAGTTTATAAGGAGACATGTATTTCATGTTAGTTATTGATGATTATTCTAGATTGATGTGGGTTACTTTCTTAAAGGAAAAATCTGAAGCTCTAGAGAAATTCAAGATTTTTAAGGCTATGATTGAGACAAAGATTATTGTGAAGATTAAATGTCTGAGATTAGATAAAGGTGGTGAATTCACTTCTAGTGAGTTTAATTCTTTTTTTGAAGAGCATGGGATAAAGAGACAATTATTTGCCTCACGGAACCCTCAGCAAAATGGAGTTGTGGAAAGGAAGAACATGACAAATCAAGAAGTTGCTAGGACCATGATGCTAGAAGGAAATGTTCTACAAATCTACTCGAGAGAAGTTGTGAGTACTGTCGTTTACACTCCCAACCGGGTACATGTCAAAGGTAATACTAGTAAGACTCCTTATGAGCTATGGTTTGGTCATAAGTCTACTGTTAGATACTTCAAAATATTTGGGAGTAAATGCTATATCAAAAGAGATGAAGACATAGGAAATTTTTATGCTAGAAGTGATGAAGGAATCTTTTTTGGTTATTCTACTAAAAGTAAAGCCTATCGGTGCTACAATAAGAGATTGAGGAAAGTAATTGAAAGTGATAATGTCAAGGTTGATGAAGACATAGTTAGACCATCTAGAACTTGTGGATATGATTCAGATGATTAGAATGATAGTTTAGATAAAGGAAAGAAAGTTCAGACTCTAAATCAAGCTCATATCATTCCAGTGAATCTAGAAAATCAAGAGGAAGAAACTAGTGAAAGTGCAGAAGTGAGATCACAAGAGCCTGAAGTTCAAGAATACCCTAAGTCTCCAAGATATGTAAAACTAAATCATTTAGAAGATCATATTATAGATGATAAGAATGAAGGTGTTCAAACTAGGACAAGAATTGTAAAAGAACATTGTTTGATCTCAAAGAATGGGCCTAATAGTGTCAATGAAGCATGGAAATATGAACATTGGGTGGAAGCAATGAAAGATGAACTACTATAAATTGAGAAGAATGATATATGGATTCTTGTTCCTAGACCTAAGAACAAAAATGTAATTGGAACTAAATGGGTCTTTCAGAACAAACTAAATGAGCAAGGTGAAGTTGTTAGAAACAAATCAAGACTTGTGTGTAAAGGATATTCTCAGATGGAAGGAATTGAATTTGAAGAAACTTTTGCTTGTATTGCTAGGATTGAAGTTGTGAGACTATTTCTTGCTTATGTTGCTTACAAAAACTTCAAGTTTTATCAAATGGATGTCAAGTAAACATTTCTAAATCATGAACTAGAAGAAGAAGTGTATATTGAGCAACCTAATGGATTTCAATTAATTGATCAGGGAGATATGGTTTGTCGGTTGAAGAAAGCATTGTATGGACTTGAGAAAGCCCTAAGAGCATGGTATAGTTGATTGGACAAGTATCTGTTGAAGCTTGGATTTAATAAAGGTACTGCTAATAGTAATTTGTATTTCAAGATTGATCATGATAAAGATTTGATTGTTGAAGTCTTTGTTGATGATATCATTTTTTGATGAGATGATAGTTTGTGCATGAAGTTTGTTGATGAGACGTAGAGTGAGTTTGAGATGCCTATGATTGGAGAAATGAAATTCTTTTTGGGATTGAAAATTACTCAGCTAGATAGAGGTATCTTTATATCTCAGTCCAAGTATGTGAAAGAATTGCTAAAGAAGTTTGGTATGGAAGATTCAAAGCCAGTTGGTACACCTATGGTGACTGGATGTAAGTTGACACAAGATGATGCTTCTCCTAAAACAAATTAGACTAGATATAGATCCATGACTGGTAGATTGCTCTACTTGACTCAAAATAGACCTAATATCATGAATGTTGTATGCATTATTGCAAGATTTCAAGCTGATCCTAAGGAATCCCATGTGAGAGCTGTGAAGAGGATTTTTAGGTACTTGAAGGGGGCAGTCTATTTTGACCTATGGTATCCTAAAGAAGATGACCTTGCTTTGAGTGCCTTTATTGATGATAATTGGCCAGGAGATGTGAATGACATAAAGAGTACTAGTGGTGGTGCATTTTTCTTGGGAAAGAAGCTGATTTCATGGTTAAGCAAGAAGCATAATGCCATTTCTTTATCTACTGCAGAGGCAAAATACATTGTTGCTGCTAACAATTGTACTCAAGTATTGTGGATGAAGCAAATGTTGAAAGATATCAAAGTTGTGTATGATGAACCTATTGTTATATTTTGTGATAATTCAATTGCAATTAACATTTCTAAGAATCCAGTGTTTCATTCAAAAACCAAGCATATATCTATCAAGTTTCACTTTTTGAGAGAGGAGATGAGTGAAAAGGAAGTCAGATTGGAGTATGTGCCCACTAAGGAATAGATTGTAGATATCTTTACCAAGCCCTTTCCTAAGGATACTTTTGATTATCTCAAAGGGAAGCTTGGGGTGATTACCCCTCCTAATCAGAATTAAGATGCATTGACTTGCATCAGTTCATGCATTTCATAGTCATATCTTATTCCCACTCTTGAAAGGATTAAAAGAAGTAGAATGAGGAGAAGATGGAGAAGAAGGAGAAGGAGAAGAGGGAGGAGAAGAAGAAAAGGGGTGATCTGGTTGCTTTCCACCATCTCCATGTTGTTTCCCTTTCTTGTCTTTGTGATCTTCTTTCTTTGACGAACCTTCTTCACGTTCTTTCCGCTCTTGTCTCTCTTGAAAAAGAATGTCCACCTTAGCCTTCATCTCGAGGAATGTTCTATGAAACTCCTACTCACTGATTTCTTCAGGAACCTCCATTCCAGACAAGGACGTCTTCAGAAAAGTTCTTCGCTTCCCTATCTCAGGATTAAAGTCTTCAAGCTTTCCTTCACCCTTCTAAATCCTGGATCTCGTTAGCATTCAAAAAAACAACTGCAATAATAGTCAACTGAGCTTTGATACCACTTGATCTGTATAGGATCTAGACTAATTGCGAATCTAAATGCTTAATTACAACAACTTAAAGGAATTACAAATTCATGCATATATTATTGAACTTATGCATTAAAGACTTAAAACTTAAGGTGAAAATCATGAGAGAAAAGGAGAGAAAAAGTGCGAACAATCTGATAACAGAGTTCGCCACAAATGTGACTACGTCTCCGGGTCCACTCCAATAGAGTGCGACCGATCAGATTAATCTCCAAAGAAAAGTTACAAATTGCACCAAGACTTATCCCCTAAAACACATCAGCATAACATGCCCTCGACGTGCAGAATAGTCTTCATAAATCTCTCAGAAAAACTCTCTCTGATCCACTACTTCACCCTTGGCTTGACAAAAATCTGATTAGCTCCTAAGAGCATACCCCCCTCTTTTATACATACAATTTGCCTAAAAAGGCTTAACAAAATATTAAATGAATAACACCCTTTCAACAATTCGTATACTGAATATTTTATCCTCTATGGCTTTTTGGTTCAAGAGGTTGAAGTGGGTTTTGTTTTTTTTTTGGCTTTATAGGCCATTTGTTATGGCTCAGTCAAATAACACTCAACAAAACTAAACTAACACCATATATAATCAAAACATCATTCAATGGTGTATTGGTGTTAGTTAATTTTAACCACCATGTGGTCGGGGGTTCCAACACCGCTGGCCACATTTTTTGTTTTCAAACTTGCACTGAAAAGTTAACAAAACAAACTTGGGCTCCACATATAGCAAGGAAACTGTCGCCGATGTAACGGTTAGCATGTTGGCTAGCCTGCGATAGATCACGGGGCCGAGCCCCATAACAAACTTACATTTTTCTGAACATTCCAAACTAACTCGCCGAATGCCAAAGGAAGACGAAAGGGCACGTGGCAACCCCATGGGATGCCATGTGTCAACACCTGACTAGATGCCGAAACCACATCACTGCCACTTGGACTGCCACCTGTACGCTGACCGAACTGCCACATGTCCACTGACTCATCTGCCAACTGTACCTGCCACGTTGATGTTGATTGGATGTATGAATGACACGTGTCATCATATAATTGGTTCATTACAATGACTCTGCCACCACGTGTCATACTCAGATTCATCCATTTGTATTTCATATAGTACGGGTTGATTGCTGACGTCAGCATCCGTACGGTCCACATCAAAAGTCAACTAAAAACTTTGACCGTTGATAACTCTCGCGTACGATGTCGGATTTCAATGAGACAAGTTGCATTGGAAAGCTTGTGATGAGGTATTCACGATGATGCAAACTTTGAAAACTTTTGACGACATCATTTTTTTGCTTCTTGATCCCAGTTTGACCCAAGGTTTGACTAGCCATAACTTGCACAAACAGACTCCTTTTCAGTCTATTCGAGTTGCGTTGGAATCAAGACGCTGAGCTCTTTCTGATGGTGCTAAAATCTGGAGATTTTGAGACACTTCAATTTTCACTGAAAATATCCCTTAAATCATTATCTACATGAATTTTCAGAGGTGCACATGAATATTTGATTGAGTTATGAGTATCTATGTTCTGACAGTTGTTTTTTGTTTTAGTTGGTGTTCCTGAAAGAAGATGATGTGATTCTAGTAATTTGAGTTGTTGCACATGCTTCTGTGGTGATTCATGATGCTTTTGGATGTTTCTAGATCATGATCTATCTATGTTGTTGCTCTGCATTGATAGTTGTGCTCATGATCGGTGATTTTCTTCTGTGAGTTCATGTTTTTCATAATCATGGCCGATAGGGCACCAGGATTGTAGCATGTTGCAGATCTTTGAGGCATAATTTTTGAAGGTTTTCTATATTTTAGGATTTTTTTTGGGTCCATCATATGTTTTGGCTAACATTGTTTGGTCCGCATTGATAATTGTTTATAGATTGGGCCAAAATTTTGTACACATTTCATATTTTGTTGGGCCGACATGTAGTTGATGTTATCCTTAGTCGCGAATATATATGAACAATCGTTTATACCATTTGATGGTATGGTGTGTGATGTATGTTGTGTGCTAAGTGTGAATAATGTTCTAATCTTTTGAAGGAAAAAGCAAAGTGTGAAGAAGAGTGATCATATGAAAGTGTTTATGTGCTTAACTATAACTGTAATCAAGCATTAGAAGATGCTATTTTCTCTGTTCAAAATTTTCTAGATGTAATCCAAATGTGACCATAAGACAATGAGTCTTATTTTGGGTAGTAATCCTTTCATATTTGAGCAATGTGCTCTAGGAAGTGTGCCTGAATGCATGTTCATTCCCCATTTGTAATACTTTTAATAGGGTATAATCTTTTGGACTAACCTCGACCATGGTTTCCCCCTAACAGGGTTTCCACATAAAAATCTTGGTGTTATGTGTGTTTTTAATGTGGTGATGGTTTATGATTTCATGTTTATTTATCATATCTGAGAATAAGTTTAATATGTATAATTTCTAAGACAATTCATTCACCCCCCCTCTCAGTTGTCTACCCTTGCGTTGCCAACAAGCCCCACCTAGGTCTCGGGGCCTGATTTTAAACATTGCATTGAACTTAACATTTCTTGAAGTTTGTATCTCATGTTTAAGACATGGGGACTCATACACCCCAACTAGCATATGAGTCTCGCTTTAACTAGGACCTATTTTAAATCAAATTCATGGTGGTATTCTATTATCCTAGATCTGATGTCAGCTTATAGAGTTGTAATTTTAGGAAATTTCACATAAACAAGTATAGATACAAGGTTATTTAACACATTTTCTCCTAGCAAGTTTTTCAAGTCATCTATTATTTTTAAGAGAGCATTCCTAAGGAAAATTTATCATCAAGAGAGAATTCAAGAGCATTCAAGATTTGATTATCAAGCATTTTGCAGCATCAATTCAAGATTCAAGCATCATGTCAAAGTCTTCATGCATCATGTATGTTTTTTAGCTAACATTTGTGATGTAGGTTTTCATGATTCAAACAAGCATTCAAAGACATTATCTCATCTCAAGATCAAGAATCAAGATCCACATCCATTAGAGCCATTTCACAGAAGATTTTAGCTTTATCCCAAGGGTTTGGTGAGTTGCAACATTACATTTGTTCATTCACCATTCCTTCATGTTATTTCAGTTCATTTCAAGATTTAATTACCAAAACAAGATTTGACCAAGGAAAACCCATATTCCCTAACACAACAACATTTTTCCCTCTTCATGTGTGATTGTAGATTAAGATTAATTAGAGCTTGAAGATCCTTTGAAGACAAAGTTGCAAGATTGAAGAAAGTTGTCAAAGTTGTCAAGAAGTTGCCATCTTGACAAAAACTCACCTACAAGCCATAATTCAGACTTTCAAACTTGGAGATTGAACAAGACAAAAGCTACAAAAGATGACTTGACACAACAAAAGTTTCAATAAAACCCTAATACTGGGACTAAATCACCCCTTTGGGCATATGAGTCCCAGTATATCACTTTTCACTAGTTTTCTATAGATCTTGATTTACCAGTAGAAGATTCTAGATTTTGCTCAAATTCTTGTAGTAGGACTAAATTGCCTAGCCTGGCTTATGAGTCCCAATACACTTCAAAAAGTAGAATTTCAAAGTTGTAGACCTTGCTTGGAATCCATCAGTTTACCAAGTTCCTTTCTATCTAATAATTGTTTCTCAGTTTGATTTAATGCTCTTAAGTTTCTATGGTTTTGTGCTTGGAATCCATCAGTTTACCAAGTTCCTTCCTATCTAATGATTGTTTCTCAATTTGATTTAATGCTCTTAAGTTTCTATGGTTTTGTGCATTTCTCCTTTGAAACTTCATTTAATGGCGAACCCCCCTTTTAATCACACCTAAGGAAACCACCCTTTGTAGTTTTCCTTCCCTCAATTGAGTCACTTGGTTGAGGGATCTTGGTTTCCTAATGAACTAAGAGTGAAATAGGTCCCCTAAGTTGTCCAACTTCTAAAAGGTGGACACACCTTATTTTGTTTGGTTCACTAGGGTTTTACAATTCAATTTTAAAACTAGAGTTCAATAATTATCACTAACTTATCAGAATTATAGAAGTTTGCTACCCAAATTATGAAACACCCTATAAACCTTTCTTTTCTCAAACTAGGGCTTAATGATTGTCTTTCAAAATTTCAACATAGACAATTGCAAAAACTCAATTTTAAACCCTATGCGGCTAAAATTCCCTTTTCACTTTATTTCTAACTAAAAAATCTTGCACATAAGGATAATTTTTTTTACTTACTCGAAAACCCTAGGTACTCTTCACTTCAAATTTTCTTTCTTGAAGCTCTTATTGCTTTTTTTCTTAAAAATTCTTTCAAAGATAGAGAAAATAAACTTAATTCTTGACTTTATGGCCCTCAAATTGAATGGGTATACCATTAATTATAGAGAGAGGGCTCACATGAGCAACAACATTAAAAGTATTAGTTAGCCATTTATGTTTAAATGCTAACCATTGATCAAATTGTTTTAAAACAATATCAATAGTCATTACACATCCTTAACACATTAATTTTGTCTTTAAAGCTTTGATTCATAAAATGTGATGTGAAGGAGTTGTATAATGAGCTAAGAGACAACCACATACCCCTTCTATATTTTGAACCTTTCCACCAACTTATTTTGTGACCATTTTACATCATTTTTTTCCTTTAGGCCCGATGAACTTGAAAATGCGATTTGAAGTGTTGTAATTAGCTGGTGTGAAGATATCTAGTAGAGAATATTCACTTTGGTATATACCTTTCCTTTTATCATTCATCACATATCACATTTATTTATGTTCTCCTTCCATCCATATTTGTAATGTATTAAAGTGATGTGATAAAATAGGATGATGACATGTGTTGTAAACTGGGGCACTTAGCGCATATTGTGCTTTCCTCTCCCCTTCATGGACCATAAAATGCAATCAAAGAGAACCATGTGATGCAGTGAGAAGATAAAACCTGTATGGAATATTCCTCATGTATATTCTTCATTCAATTCCTTCCATTCTCTATTCTCATCACAAATTGCAGTTTGGTTATGGGTTTTTTTTTCACAAACACGATGTGAAGGAAGCGTGCAATGGGATAAAATTTGGCCACGTGTTTCAATCATGGTCAATCGTGCATCTCACATTTTGTATTAGGCACTCAATAGTTGAATTTTTTTGAATGTTCAAGACAATTGAGAGGGGGTTGAATTAGTTGTCCCTTAAAAATTCAAAACCCTTATACACATTCATATCCACATTCATTCAATAAACTCCTAAATTTGTTATGATGATTTATCATGGAAAGAAAATAACCAAAAAATGAAACATAACAACACCATACCCAAGAGAGCACTAGATTTACATGGAAAGCCTAAGATGGGAAAACCCACAGTGATGATTAGCTCACATTGTAAGTAATAACATCGGTTACAAGGGCTCACTACCCAGAAAAAGAAAAGATCACTGCCAGAATAGAAAAGAAGATAGAGAACAAATGTTACATAGAAAAAACTATCTCAATGCAATAAAGAATATGTCACAATGTTGCCAACACCTTTGTAGCCTGATTGAAGAGTTGTATACACCTTCTTCTCACTACATCCATTAATCTAGCACATGAAAGCTCACATTGTACTTCTCAAATTCAAACTCTATAACTTTGTGATTCACATCATACATTTTGTCTGTCTTCTATCACCCAATCCCTCAACAACTCAACCATAGATCATAGACTCTTATCACAAAAAAACTAGAGGTTGACACTAGTAGCTTTACTAATGACAACATAATGTAATTAATCAAAGCATGGATGATATGCTCTACTCACATTCTTGCAAAAACTTATCCCAACAATAGACACCAATGAAAACACATGATTGTTGACATCAATGACAACACTAACTATTCATACTTGCAACAATCTCCCCCTTTGTCATTGATGTCAAGATATGATGTGAAAGAACATCAAAGACACAATAGCTCTGAATACTAGCAACTGTTCAAATTACTTCTCCCCCTTTCTCAATTAGCTTATTACTTACTCTCCCTCAATAACTTATCTTTTTCACATGACTCTCCCTCCCCCTTTGACATCAATGGAAAAGTACAACATAATTGTATTACTGATTCTCCCCATTTGACATCAATCAACCTTCTCACAGCTATTCTACAAAAATATTTCCTTTACTATATATAATATCCTTAGGATCACACACCAAACTGCACCAAATCAGCTACCATTGCACAATGGAAACACACACCCTTTTAATTGTAACAACTAACACTTATACTACCTACTCCTGCTAAGAGGCAGCCACCAAAATTAGTCTAGACTGAATAATGAATCTTGAAATCTACTAGACTAATGCATCTAGCTAAAGGAAGGAGGGGAAATAACCCCCAACTTCTCTCTGAGATACTCAAAAGTATCCTTAGGAAAATCCTTAGTGAATATATCAACAATATAATCCTTTGTAGGAACATATTCAAGCTTTACTTCATTTTCCACAACCGTTTATCTCAGAAAGTGATAGAAAATAAAAGGTAAGAACCAATGAAAAGGCGAAAAGATTATGACATATAGAAGAATGTAGGTACAAATAGAGGAATGCACATAGAGAGAGAAACATCAAACAAGACATCACAGGGGATCACATTACACACATGCAATCAAAAGTAGAAAAAAAGAAAAAAGAAAAGAAAAAGATAAAAGACTACTAAAGCCCATGCGATTCAACAATCTAGCAACTCATCGGTATCCCAATCTTCTTCAGTATATGCAGAATGCAAATCACTAGCAAGAGGGAGAACATCAATTGATGTAATAGGAGAATCACCAAGTTCAACACATGGTGCATCACTCAGTTTAGGAGGATCATCACATTTTTTATCGTTTAAGCTCATGGAAGAGGAAAATAAAAAATTCAATTCATTATGAACTTGCTCATAAATTTTAGCTCTTTCTTCATCATCATCCAAGTTAACCACAACAGAGGGATGAATGATAATATCCATAGAGGGTGTTGGTCCTTGTGTTGGAGACATAAATTATATTTGTTCTGGTAAGGGAGGAGGCAATTTCTCAAGGGATAATCTAGCTATGCATTTTTCTTTCAACTTTTGGTAGGATAGGAAAAGGAAGTCTTCATGGGGTCTTATAGGTTCCATGGAGTCAAGCCAAAAATAATCTAAGGAAAAATTTCCATGGCAAGATGAAGGCCTAAAGCCACTATGGTTCACAATGAATATTTCATTGCCGAGTGGAAACTTTAAGTACCTATGGACAATGGATGGGACCACATTCATGGAGAAAGGCCATTTGTTGCCTAACTTCATATGAAATTGGTCTGAATAGATATGATAGAGAATGATAAATTTAATTTCTTTAGTCCTACTTGTAAAGGGAGTGTGATCAAGCCCATCATGTGTTTTAATCCATGCTTCCAGTTTATTATATCTATCTTGAGTAAGTTCATGCACATATAAGAGTTCTTTTGTGATCACATTCTCTCCATAGATAGGATCAATTAAAATCCCAAGAGTGGGCCTATTATTGATTCTACAAGTCGTGTAAAGAGGACCATCAAGTGCATGTTTGATTGTTTCTTTTCAAGAGAAATTAATGTCAATGGGAATTATGGTTTGTTATTTATGAGGATCGATGTCAATCACTCCTATCATTGTACTAATAGTACTTTGGTCATTAGTATCCATAGGACTTTATTCATCATCATCCATAAGAATTTCCTCATTATTGCTCATATTCTCATCATCTGTGTCAACATTCATCACATTGAGCTTAGTTCCACTAGACTTAACAAATGAAATATTATGGTTGGGAATGGGATTGGTAAAGATTTGCAAGTTTTGGTTCGGAGGATATATAGAATTATTACCTTTTTCATTCACACCTCCAATTTTGGATATGATTAGAATCAATGAGGTATTGCACAAGATGTTTAATATGCTTGCAATGTTTCGTAGCATGTCCTTTTCATTGGTCATAAGCACAATAGCCATTGTGTCTAAAGCTCAGAGGTAATGGCTTGCTAGGATCAAGGGGTTAAACAAGAGGTAAGGTAAGCATGTTTTTGTTTAATAGATGAGTCATAACGTTGTGAAGTGTGTCGGGTAAGGGTGTAAATGGTCATTATGAATCCCAAAAGATATAAGGATTAATCTTCTTTATAGCATTTACTTGGGTATCAACTAGTTGGGTAGGTTGAGAGGTCGAATTTAGTTGAAGGAAACTTTTATTTTGTCTTTTGAAAGGCTGGTAGGTGTTTTGGTTTGAATCTTTGAACTTTTTAGGATGGGTAGACGTGGTTTTCAATTCACTACTACCTACAAAATTTTGATAATCTCAAAGTGAAGTGCATAAATACATGAAGGAAAGGAATTTCATCATGTTGATCTTATCTTTTATCTTACTTTATAAATTTTCTATGAACATCTTTTGAAGGTGGGAATTGGGAATCTTCACACTGATCTGGGAATAAAGCGATTGGTAGCATGAAATAAAGTCAATGACTTTTTCACCCTCATTTTGCATGCATATCATCAAATCAGCTAATGTCATTTCAAGAACCATATGCACTTGGAAATGGTTAATAAATTCCTCAACAAGTTCATTGAATGAATGAATTGAGTTATTCAGTAAGGCAGAAAACCAATCCAAGGCAATGTCTTTCAAGGATCGGGGAAAAAGCTTAGCCAAAAGTTTTTCCTTAAGGATAAAGTCACTACACAAAGTAGTAAAGTAATTAACATGATTAGGAAGATCTCCCTTTCATCCAATGGTTCTCAAATCTAGGGATCTCTATACCTTGTGGCACTAGAGTTCTCAATATCTCTAAGGATAATGGGTTACTTTTGACATAGTATGAAGGTGGACCATTTTGATTTTGATTTATATTGGAAAATTGACATTGAATGGATGAAAGGATTTGTAAAAGGTGGTTAATGATAGGATCATTGCTTGTGCTTTGTGATGGAGGTGAATATGGTGGTGGTGTGTATGTGTTGGAAGGACCAGTAAATGGATTGCTTATGGGAGGAGATAGAATATTAGATGCCACATAGGTATAAGGAGCACTTGTGGAAATGTTTGAGGTAGGAAGGATATTGCTAGTTCGTTGCATTATTGTGGTTACTTGAGGATTGGTATAGGTTGGAATGGATGTTATAGTTGAAGGGGGAGGAGTTTGATTTCCTCCTTGGCTATGCACATTGTTTGAATCTTGAGCACCATTAGTGGTGGAAGGAAGATGTTTTCCAAAGATGTGAGCTATGTTATGTACAACTTCCATTCCTTCATAAATTTACATCATGTGGTGAATACTATATATAGTATGGATAATAGTGTTGTAAATGTTTTTAGTGCTCAATCTATCTTGTAAATGATCTAGGTCTTCATGCACTTTCATTATGTTTTCTTGAGGGATATGATCAACCATTGTTTGAACACTTGGCATAGCACTTGTAGGTAAGGTAGGCATAGAAAAAGAGGTATCAAAGGTATGGTCCATACCTAGTGGAATAATACGAACACCAGAAGTAAGAGAGCTTGATAACCCAAGATCCACAATGAGTGTTTTATCGTGGGATGCCATGAGTCTCACACTTCATCTAACCACAATATTAACAGTAGCACACAAAGTACTATAGCTCATACAAGGGATAAAACAAAGAAAGTGTAATGAACACAATATCCTATGCTTGCAATTGAAGAGTCCAATTTATGGCTCAATTTTGATAGAGTTTATTATCCATTTGTTGTTGTTGTCATAGACTTTGATACATGGATATTGGTATTTTCATGATATTTCCTCAAAACCATAGACATTGGGAATAAACTTACTTTTGTAACTTTTGAATGACATTAACATGCAATGTGAACTATCTATGTCAATTTTACATGTGGATTAATGAATGTTACTTTAA
Source organism: Sequoia sempervirens (assembly GCA_007258455.2). NCBI lineage: Eukaryota > Viridiplantae > Streptophyta > Pinopsida > Cupressales > Cupressaceae > Sequoia > Sequoia sempervirens. The sequence goes on from VDFB02270651.1 coordinate 548,216,559, forward strand.
GATAGTTATTCATATGCAATTTTTGTGCGTGCTAATGATTGTCATGCAAATATAATTAGAGCCTACAAAATTGAGGAAGATTCTGCCAACTGGTCATTCACCATAAAAGTGAAAAAGGTGATCATTCAAAGGTCAATGGAGGGAAATTCTTAGTTCAAATCAAATTTTTAACTACCTTGTAAATGGTCATAATAGTTTTTTGAGTGAATATAGGAGCTATTGTTATGCTAGATCATGTTAAGGAAAACCGACTTGACCAAATTCCACACATGCATAACCTCCTTTCCATTTTTTATGCTTTCCATAAAGTGGCATCCTCCTAATATCTTGGAGTTGACTACCTTGATAGGTAGTTAGTTAGTAGTTTCTCCTTCTATAAATAAGACTCAAATGCTCCTTCTTCGAAGGTTGATTGATCTGATGTTGTACTCGCATTCTTAGTTTTCGGTAATATAGTTATGTTGATCTATTGTAATCATGCTTTCCAATGAATAAAACAAAGTTATAAGTTTGTTGCATCTACTTTTTTCTTAAGGGATATTCATCCAAGGGGGCCCACTTGGTGAGCATTCCATCCTTTAGCTTAGTTATTACTTTTTTGTTTAGCAAATAGTTACGAATCTGGCAACTATTTGTTCCTGCAACCACTAGAATTCCATTATGTGACTGTTCCTGTAGCTGAAGTAGACAGAGTGTTTTCCTATTTGTTCACTCATATTTTCATTTCTATCATGCACTTCAGCTTAGTATAGTTGTTGGTTGATGTTCAGTAATTATGTTACTTATTTCTAAGCAATTTACTTTCAACATTGTCTTTCTTAGTTGTAGGATGAATATGGCTACTATGGATTCCTAGTGCACATACTATGTTGACCCATTTCAAGTCTACATCCCTGGGTTGACAATTAAATGAACCTTCATGATGATTAAGATAGCTATTCAGATCAGATGTTCAATCTTTGAATCACATCCTTAAGGGCTTAGTTGTTAAGTCATTATAGGAGGCCAACATTTTTGGTGTCGTTGCTAGGGATGGTGTCAAACTAGGGAGTTCTTTGGAGTCATTGATAGTTTCTTTCTTGCTGTAGTATTTCTCAAAGTTTTCTTAGTATACCCCTCATTTAGGAAGTAATGACCCCCTTATTCTTTCATCAATTATTTGTGTGAGTTGGTTGATACTAAGTTGATACCACATGGATAGACAAAGGATAAGAGATGCTTATGCGAGATTCCTTCCTAATGATCCTGATTCATTTCAGCTAGAACAACTTCCAAATCTACCAGGAGATGAAGAAGAAGAAGAGCCATGCCCTTTTGTTGATGCATTTCCCAATTTGACCAATTTTGAAATTTCCTCTAAAGATCAAAATCTGATTAAGAAACCATTTTCTTTGGAACTCCATCAAGCAGGAATAGGTAATGTAAATAGAATTAGACATAACTAGCTAGGTTTTCCATTCCACATTACTCATCAAAATGAAGTTGACTTGATCTCAAAAATATCCATGTGTCAGTCCTTCCTAAGTTCTATGCACTTGTCACAAAAGACCTTGATACTCTCTTGTTTGAGTTTGATATCCTCTACAGAAGCTATGACTATACCACTGATGCTCATAGGCTTAAGTTTTTTCCTACCACCTTGAAAGAGAGTGCATTAAGATGGTTTATGAGTCTAGGAAAAAATACTATGGAGACTTGGGATAAAATGAAGACAAAGTTCCTTGAGAAGTACAAGGAATATTGTAGAGGCAATGACATGAGAGAAGATGACATCTTTAGGGGAAGATGAGAGTCTGGAGGATTACACTTCAAGGTTTCTATTTTCCCTGCGGAAATCTCCACATCATACACTCAATGAAGAGTCCCAAAAGATATTCTTCTTGTGAGGGATTAATGAGAGTTGCATTAAGGCTTTAGACCTGATGGGAGGAGGAGTTATCACCCAAAATCCTTGGGAAGATATCAAGAAGCTATGTCAAAACTATTCTAGGGAAACTTCAAAGAAAGGGAGAGCTTACCAATCCTCTATGGGTAAGTCATCTACCAGTGGAGTTTCAAGGATGGAGATTACTCACTTGGTGGTAGAATTCAAACAAGACATTATAAACAATTTGGCTACTCAGTTGGATACACTTCAAGCTAAGAAGAAACATGAGGAGGCAGAGGCAATGTTGGCAGAATATTGCCCTCATTGCATACAAAATAAGGACTACATATGCAAGATGGTAGCTAACATTGATAGTATGCATATCCCACATGAGTTCGATCCAATCCAGGGTGAAGATGATAAATTATACTACATTGCAAAAACGAGACAATGGGCTCCAAGACAAGGTATGTCACCAAATCCATTATCCTTTGTTGGGCTTTATTTTAATTCGTATGCATCTGGTAACCAATGGAAACCCCCACATCCATCCAATTATGGAAGATATCTACCACAACCTTGGAATCACCCTCCAAATACTTGGCCCAATCACCAAAAATCTCCACCCTAGTGGCAGTAACCTCAGGGGAATTAGCAGTAGTTTTAGGGAAATTGACAACCACCTCTAGGAAACTAGCAACAAACATCTCAATGGAGGGGAGGATAGCAATGGCCAAACTAGACAACCATTTACATGTAGCCCCCTTCTCAGCCCCAACAACCTGCTATAATGACTCCTCCTACTAGATCAAGTTCAAACACACCTAGACCTACTCAGTTACCATCTCATCCCACACCTAACCCAAATAACAAACCACAATAATAGCCAATCTATTATGTTGATTCAAATCAATTTCCTGCAGATGTTGTGACTGTCAGTGACATTCACTTGATTTTAGGAATCACTTTGTCAACTCCTTCCACTCCTATCATCACTGAGATTCTTGTGGAAGAAGAGGAGCATCTAAATGTCCCCATTCAACCAAGTGTACCTAAAAATCTTGAACCATTCCTAGTCTAGTAGACTGAACAAGAATCACCATTTCCTTAGATCTTGGAAATTGTTAAACAAAAGGAATAGAAGGATGAAACAACCTTTGAAATTCTAGATTAGTTGTAGCATATATGTGTCAAGATACCTTTATTTCAGGCTATAAAAAATGTTCCCATATGTGGAAAAGGGTATCAGGACATAATAACCCAACCACATTAACCCTGGACACAATAACCCCGCCATAGTAACTCAAGGACAAAATAACCCAAGGTCATAATAACCCATGGACAGAATAACCTGTGGTCAAAATAACCCATGGACAAAATAACCCATGTAATTGATAAATTTTGTTTTCCTTTCTCTATATTCTTACAGGGATATTTTGTCCATGGGTTATTATGACCATGAGCTATTTTGGCTTGGGTTATTATGACCCTGGGTTATTTTCTCCTTGGGTTATTGTGACCGAGTTATTTTGTCCACAGTTATTTTGGTCAGGTTATTATGTCTTGTAACCATGGAAAATAAATTAAGGAAGCATGCCTCAAGAATCCATGTAGGAAAAAGAAAGACACCACTACAGTTCATGTGGTGGGATAGCTAGCTGACATCATGCTTGGGAAAGTGACTATTCCCAAAAATAATGACCTAGGTAGTCCTTTGGTAGGAGTTGTCATAAATGGGACCCAAATAAAGAATTCTCTTATTGATTTGGGAGTAGCAATAAATGTGATGACTAAGGATATCCTACAACAACTAAATGTTGCAAGCATGAGACATACTCCTACTATCCTATAGCTTGCTGATCGTTCCACTATTAAACCTAATGGTATAGTATAGGATCTTGTGGTAACTCTAGACTCTTGAGAGAACCCAACAAATTTCATGATTCTTTCTCCTAAAGCTACACTAAGCTAGTATCCCATTATTCTAGGAAGGCCATGGTTAACAACAAAAGATGCCTATATTGGATGCTAGTCAAGAGAAATGACCATTTCTGATGGGAAGAGCACTAAAAAGCTTGTTCTCTACCCTCCTGCTCAGCCATCCCATGATATGGAAAACCCCATATGGCCACATGTTGGTGAAGAGGCCGAGGAATTCAATTTTATGGCCCAACTTATGATGTTAGGTAGGAGTCCTTTCCTTCAGATATAGGAAGAGGATGAAATAATATCCAATATAATTCAAAACAACTGAGACACATGAAGAATTACCTGATTTTGAGTCTGAATCTGGAAAACTGTAGACACTTCTGCCCTTTCCTACAAATTAACTTCCTACATCAACATTTATGTCTCATACATTGCTTCCACCTAAGCTCAAAATGCCAAGAATTAGTGAAATGGCCATTGTAGAGTTAACCACACAAGTGCAAGTGTCAGAAGGGAGGTATTTGAACATTAATAGCAAGCTTACTCATGAGCAGCAATTGTCCTTGACTAACTTATTAAAGAAGCATAAATCTTCATTTGTATGGGATTACCATGACATGAAAGGGTTAGATCCTAAAATCTGTACACATAGGATCTATATCAGAGAAGATTGCACACTAGTAAGACAACCACAAAGAAGGATCAATCCTACATTAAGGGATATTGTCAAAGGGGAACTACAAAAGTTATTGGATGCCAGATTCATCTACCCTATTTTAGACAGCCAATGGGTCTCTCCTTTGGTGATTGTACCTAAGAAGGGACGAACATGGAGAGTTTGTATTGACTATAGGGAGCTTAACTCTGCCACCAAAAAGGATTATTTCCCCTTCCTTTCATAGACCAAGTTCTGGATTCACTTGCCAGAAAACAATAATTTTTTTTCTTGGATGGATTCAGTGGGTATAATTAGATACAAATTGCACCTAAGGACCAGGAGAAGCCCAACTTTACCTTTCCATGGGGGACTTATTCCTACTCAGTACTTCCATTTGGCTTATGCAATGCACTTGCAACTTTTTAGAGGGCAGTCATTAGCATATTTTTAGACATTTCACATGAATGCATGAAAATCTACATGGATGATTTCACCATCTATGGTACAAATTTTGATGAAGCATTAGAGAACCTAAAAAAGATTTTGCAAAGATGTGAAGACCATAATCTATCCTTAAACAGTGAAAAGTGCTTCATGATGATGTAGGAAGGTATAGTCCTTGGCCACTACATCTCTCACAAAGGAATTCAAGTAGATCCCGCCAAGATTGAGGTCATCACCAATCTACCTATACCTGCAAAGCAAAAACATGTCAAAATTTTCTTGGGACATGCATGCTACTATAGGAAATTCAAAAAATAGCAGCACCATTGTACAATCTCCCAACTAAAGATGTTGAGTTCCGATGGACAAAAGACTGTGACAAGACATTCTCTGATTTGAAAGCAACTTTAACTCATACTCCTATACTCAAAGGTCCCAATTGGGGGCTTCCCTTTCATATTCATACAAATGCATTGGACTATTCTATAAGATAAATATTGGGACATAAAGAAGGTGCAATTGAGAATGTTGTTTATTTTTTCAGCAAGATCCTACAAGGAGCTTAATTTAATTATACAGTGACAAAAAAGGAAATGTTGGCAATGATCTATGCCCTTAACAAATTTAGGCTCTACATAATAGGCTATTATATCTTTTTGCACACAGACCATGCAACCATTAGGTACCTCATGAATACGCCCATGATCTCAGGTAGGCTAGCAAGATGGTTGTTGCTTATGTAGGAGCTTGAAATAACCATTGTTGATAAACTAGGGAAGGCTAACATTGTAGCATATATTATTTCTAGACTGACTACATCAAAAGATAATCAAGTCATTGGTGACTCTTTCCTTGATGAACATTTATTTTCCATTAGTGTGCATACACCCTAGTATGCTGACATAGCTAATTATCTGGTCACAAGGAGAGTTCCTTCTCATTTCTCTCCAAAAGAGAGAAGGGTGTTCATTGAGAAAAAATTTCATTTCTCATGGATTGTAGGATGTTTTTTCTACACTAGACCAGACCATGTCATGAGGAGATGTGTGAGGGAAGATGAGACATATGATATATTACATGCATGTCACAATGAACCCTATGGAGGGAATTTTCTAGCCAAGAGGACAGTAATGAAGATTTTGAACATAGGATATTACTGGCCCACACTCCACAAGGATGCAGGGAAATATACAAGGAAGTGTGATATATGTCAGGGGATGGGCCAGCCAACCAAATTTTATGAGATTCCCCTTTACCCCTAGGTAGTAATCACTCCATTTGATAAATGGGGATTGGATTTTGTAGGACCCATTGATCCTCCATCAAATGGTAAATCCTATATCTTGCTTTGCACTAATTATGTAACCAAGTGGGTTGAAGTTAAAGCAATGAAGCATGCAAGAGATAATAAGGTTGTAGAATTTATATATGAGGAAATTTTCACACGATATGGGGTTCCAAGAGAGATAGTGACTGATCAAGGGGCTCAATTCAGCTCAACCCTTGTTACAACACTGGTGAATGAATACAACATAAGGCATAGGAAGTCTACTCTTTATCACCCTCAATCCAATGGGCAGTCTAATGTGACCAATAGGGAAATTGAAGCTATCTTGACCAAAATAGTGGTTGTTCATAGAAAAGACTAAGAAAATAGGCTACCAGAAGCTGTTTGGGCCTATACAAACCAGCTGGAAGACAACCACTGGTTTCATGCCTTTTGAGTTGTTGTATGGAAAGACAGTTATGATGCCCAATAAATTTGAGAATAAGACTCTCAGGACTGCACTAGACTTACAGATGGATATCTATGAGGCATAAAAGGATAGAATTATGCAGCTGAATAATGTGGATGAGATCAGAAAGACATCCTTGCATTACACAGAGGTAGTGCAAAATCAAAGAATAAAGTGGCATGCTAGTTACATAAAGGAAAAGAAGTTTTAGCTAGGTGATTGGGCAATCCTTTATGACTCAAGGTATCAAGATAATGCAGGAAAAATGTAAACAAGGTGGATAGGACCATATGAGGTTGCTGAAATCTTCTCCAATGGTGTTGTTTGGCTCACTACCATTGACCCTGTCAGATTTAAGTTGGTTGTCAATGGTCATCACCTCAAGTTGTATCACAAGCCAACTTCAAAGGAGGAATTTATGCAGCAATTCACTCAGCATGCAACACCCAAACTTCATGTAGTTGAAGGAAGCGGACCTAGTGCCCCTCCTTCTGGCCAACCAAGCTATGTAAATTGTCATAATAAAGACTTCCACACTTGTGGTAGTCAACTTCTTCATTAATTCATCCACCAATCCGCCCATCCATCTCCACCTTTCTCTCTCTTCCATCACTCTGCCATAACTTCACTTCATTCCATCTCCACTTTCATTAATTTATCAACTGAATTCTTAAAAGGTGAATGATACTTCCTCAATATTCTTTGTAACAGATATTCCAAAAATTCAGGTACATGTGCATCAATTTGTTACATCTTAATTATCTTTTAGTACATTTATTTAATTCATGTACATTAATGTAGATGTTCTCCATAGCACGTAATTATCCCATGCCATATCAAATCATCATTACCACCTCGCATGTGAGGAAACATGCTAAAATTTAGGTTGGGGGGAGTGTGAATAACATGTCCACATGTCAGTCTATGTTGGTCCATGTCAAAAAAATTTGAATTGAGCTAATTTGAATGATAGAGTGAGGTGACGGCTCACATGTGTGAGATGACACCAAGCCGCTGTCATTTTTCTTGATTGTATCTTTCATTTATTATTCCTTACTATCTCTATTGCCTCAATCATAATCCTAAGCTTCCAAAAAGGTAAAATTCATATGACATTGGCATTGGGAATTTAGCGATGTTATAGGAAGGAGGAATTTGACTTTAAAAGAAGATTGTAGGAAGGGAAACCTTATAGAGTGCTTGCTTAAGTGTAGAAAGTTGAAACAATGGGAGGTCAGTTAATTAGAAGTGAACCAATGGTTCATGATGTGGTACTGCAGGATGCACCTTCTTTGGAAAAATTTAGAAATTGCAGATGGCTAGACTATTTCTTGAAGCTCGATAGTTATAATGAAGACATTGCATAGGAATTTACACAAAACATTTTATGAAGGAAAGCCCATGGTAAAAGTGTTTGAGGTAATAGCTACTAAAGAGAGGATTACAGAAGTGACAAGGTTTCTTGCCCATGGTGAACATTACCTTGCTAACAGAGATGCAAGTTCAGCTAGGGCTGAATTTACTGAACCTGGTGACCCTCCATTGGATGTGGACAAGCAAGGTGTGAAGAGAACCTCTCTCCCTGAGATGTGGAAGAAAGTAGTTGTCCACATTGTGAATTACATTACTTGTGAAGGCCACTAGTCGAACCTACATTTTGTGCACTTCGAACTACTGAATCATATGAGGCATGGGAGAAGAATGAACATGCCAAATGTGTTATATCATCTTCTTTCAATCATGGCAATTGAAAACCAAAAAGGTTGGGATAATTCTATCTCCCACCATTGTCTGATCAAAATTATTAGTAGAGAAATCTCTGCATGATGTGTCTAATATGACTTGGGAGGAATTTTTAAATATTGATCAATTTAGACTAGAGAATTTGTGACCTAGGGTTTTCCCTCAACCTCGTAGGGTTAGTAGGAGAGTGAGTATTGTTGAAGCCACTCTTGGAGCCCCAACTTCTAGTGCAAGCCCTAGTGTAAACCCTCATGCAATTGAGAAAACTATAGAGATTAGTTCCTCTTCAAACATTTAGAAAAAGATAGTTCCTCTTCAAACTCTGATGATGATGTCCCTCTTGAATCCCTAATTTGAACTAGGGCACAAAAGAAAGAGGCAGAAATAAGGAAGGGAAAAGCTAAAAAGAAAATAGAAAAAAAAAGTGCCAAGCTCTAAGAAATGAAAGGTTGACACTGTTCTTCTTGCAACCAAGGAAAAACATGAAATCTCTCCTATAAAATCAAGACCAGTTGTGCTAGCCATTGGTGTGTCTTCGAAGAGAATCCCTAGGTCTCGAGGAACACCACAAGAGGACACAGAAGCCCCAATGGGAAAGGTGAATGTTGAGGAAAAGGGAATTTTTGAGGAATAGGAAAATATAAGGTTGGTAGAGCTTTTTACCATCATAGAACAGGTTGAGAGTCAAGAGTATGATGAAAATTAGGAGCTCCTACAGAAAGAGTAAGAGTTCCTGCAACAAGAGAAAGAATCCCTGCAGTAGGTGCCATATGAAGAGCAAGAATCGGTGCCAAGGAAATTTTTGGTAGGCATACATATACCCTCTGATTTTTCATGGAACATGGTAGCCATGAACCTATGGAATGAGATGCAAAGGAGGGAAGAATAATGGAAAAAGGAGAAACACATGCTACAGGAGGAGATTAAAAAGAAAGATGTAGAGATTGAAGAAAAGAATATGGAAATCACTGCCTGAAAGGAAAAGGTGGACAATGTAGTAGCCTTAGTGCCCTAGATGTTAGAGTGCAGGAATCCTCCAAGAGTCTATGCCCTATATTTTAAGGAGAGGAATCTTTCTTTTAAACTATCAAGGATCATTTCAGGTTTGAATCCTTCCATTGAGACTCCTCTTGAATTTTTCCAGGCTTATCAAATTGCTCCCCCTGAAGTGAAAAATTTGTTGTGTGAACTCTATTTGCATAATTATGTTGTGTCCCATGATCATGATTGGAATCCATTATTGTATGTTTGGGATCTCCAATTAAGGGAATTTATGTCTTGGATACAGAATGAAATTAGTTGGGGACAATAGTTAAAGACTTATAGGCAAATAGAATCCAATGCTCCCTTGCCCATCAGGGTTGAATCTAGAAACCCTAGAGACATTTTTTGGGAATGGCATAGATTTCTATATCGACCAAGCTATAGTAGAAGGATCCTGCCTATGATAGAAGTAGCTTACAAAGAATATGAGAAGGTAGAAGAAACTACAGGGAATTTTGTAATGGGATATCTGTCACAGACGTGGAGCAGTCTGACTAATGAGTTAAAACAAGCTAAACCTCACTCTCTACAAAACTATGTTGCAACATGCAAAAGAGTTGATAGATATATATAACTTGGAAGGATGAAGGGGAAATTTTGGCTTCCATTAAATTTTTAGCCACCTACCCTAGTGTGGCCTGTGCCAAATTTTATGTATTATTAGTATGATATAGCTACAGAAAGGAAAAGATGGAACAGGTTGGACAAGCAAGGGTTCTATTGGGGACCCCATTCATACACTACAAGAACTGATGTGGGGAAGCTGGCAGTTGCAGATTTTGGGGTGTTGACTAAGCAAAAGAGTAACTCTTCCTCTACTGGAGGACCAACATAACCTTAGGTTGGGGGGAGTGATGAGTCCAATTTATGGCTCAATTTTGATAGAGTTTAGTATCCATCTGTTGTTGCTGTCATAGACTTTGATACTTGGATGTTGATATTTTCATGATATTTCCTTAAAACTATAGACATTGGGCATAAGCTTACCTTTGTAACTTTTAAATGACATTAACATGCTATGTGAACTATCTATGTTAATTTTACATGTGAATTAATGAATGTTACTTTAAGATAGTTATAGATATGCAATTGTTGTATGTGCTAATGATTTTCATGTAGATATAATTAAAGCCTACAAAATTGAGGAAGTTTCTACCAACCGGTCGTTCACCATAAAAGTCAAAAAGATGATCATTCAAAGGTCAATGGAGGGAAGACTCTCAATGGAGGGAAATTCTGAGTTCAAATCAAAGATTGTAACTACCTTGTAAATGGTCATAATAGTTTGTTGAGCGAATATAGGAGCTATTGTTATGCTAGATTTGCGTTAAGGCAAACTGGCTTGACTAGATTCCACGCATGTGTAACCTCCTTTCCCCTTTCTATGCTTTCCATAAAGTGGCATCGTCCTAATCTTTTGGAGTTGACCACCTTGCTAGGTAGTTAGTTAGTAGTTTTTCCTTCTATAAATAAGACTCAGATGCTCCTTCTAAGAAGGTTGTTTGATCTGATGTTGTAGTTGCATTCTTAGTTTTTTAATAATACAATTATGTTGCTCTATTGTAATCATGTTTTCCAATGAATTAAATGAAGTTATAAGTTCATTGCATATGAGTTTGTCTTAAGGGATACTCATCCAAGGGGGCCCACTTGGTGAGCATTCCATTCTTTAGCTTAGTTATTACTTTTCTATTTAGCAAATAGTTATGAATTCGGCAACTATCTATTCCTACAACCACTAGAATTCCATTATATGACTATTCCTACAGCCAAAGGAGATAGAGTAGTTTCTTTTTTGTTTGCTCAGTTTTTCATTTTTGTCATGCACTTCAAATTAGTATAGTTGTTGGTTGATGTTCAGTACTTCTGTTACTTCTTTCTAAGCAATTTACTTTTAGAATTATGTCTTTCTTAGTTGTAGGATGAATATGGCTACTATGGATTCCTCGTGCACATACTGTGCTGACGCATTTGAAGTCTACATCCCTAGGTTGAAAATTAAATGAACCTTCATGATGATTAATATAGCTATTTAGATCAGATTTACAATCTCTGAATCATAGCCTTAAGGGATTAGTTGTTAAGTAATTGTAGGAGACCAACCACAATTACACTTGAAATGAAAGAAATTGGAACAAAAATTCTACAAAATAAAATAGAAAACTGAAGGCAGCCAACAAAAGCACAGAAAAGCAATTTCAGGTCCTAAAATTTGGAAAGTCGAAATCAATACGAACTAAGACGCCAGTAAGGGCTTCTTGGTCCTACTAGTGAAATTTTGAACTTCTAGGGATTGAAATAGAAAACAAACTAGAGAGAAAGGATTTTGATCCAAAAACCTTGAGAGGGACTAAGATGCCAAGAAGGGCGTTTTAGTCCTCACAGAGGTTTTCCTTAGAAAAATAGGAAATTTTGGATTTTTTATAGTGTTCACAGATTACCTATTCAGGATGCTGATGTTTAGAAATAGAAAACTATGCCAATGAATGCAAGGAAAAGTAACTAGTAAAAAGCAATTGAATGCAAAGTTTAATGCAATTTTTTAAATTTTGAATGCAATAAGAATGCTTCTAAATTCAATTAGGATGATGAACAATGTACTTTTCAATTTTTGAATGAAATGGAATGATGCAAGAAAGAAAAAATACAACCGTGCAAATATGAGAAACTCTAGATGCAATTTCACTAAATATGAGAATCCCTAGATGCAATTTCACTAATGTAAGATGAAATGCAACAATGAATGCAACCTAAATCTAGGATTTTAATGAACTACAAATCAGAAAATGAATGCTCAAAAAGGTTGGGTTCACCAAAATGATTAGGTAGAAAATGGTGTGGAATATCACCTTTCTCCAACAATCATTCAAAAATGTCCTAGGAGTCCTAATTGGATTGACTATCAACCTCACAAGGTGAGTCAATTCTCAAAAAATAGGACCTAGGAGAGGGTTCTTTAAGATTTTATGGGTTCACTACCAAACAAATGCTTGGAAAAGCAAAATAATCATTTAACTCACAAAACCTAGTAATACAAGCTAAATGAGGGATACAAATGATGAAATTATGTAACAAGGAGTTAGGATATGTGTACCTGGGAAGTTTGGAAATGTAATGAGGATTCTAGAAATACAAAGAAGTTGTCAACATATGTTATGGAGGAAAAATACACCCTTATTACTGTCTTATTCCTACTACTATTTTTCGGGGCAGATGCAGAATCTTTGGATGTCAAAACCAGATCTAGAAGAATTTTTGAAAAATATTTTCAAGACTAAGACACCCTAGGTGGTGACTTAGTCCCATCTAGAATTTTTGGAATCTTTGAATGTGGTCCTAAGGCTTGATGTCTACACTTCTCCTCTGATCTCAAGTTTTGAAACTTCTAGATTTAGCCTATAGGTGAGTTTCTATGAAGATGACAACTTTGCAATGCAAATTTGCACTTCAAATGATCTTCAAGTCTTCAACCTAAATCTGCAATCACAAACATGCAAGAGATGAAAAACTTGTTGATTGTTAGTAAATGGGGGTTTGCCTTGGTCAAACCCCTTGTTGGTAATTAAACCTTGAAATGAAATGAAATAATGAAGGAAAATGATGAATGAACAATATGCAATGCTACAACTCACCAAACCCTTGTTATAAAGTTTTCAAACTTGTGTGAAATGGTTGCAATGGATATGGATCTTGAATTGCTTGCTTGAATCAAAACCCTAAATCATAAATGTTAGCACAACAACACACATGATGCGAGAAGATCTTTGATATGATGCTTGAATCTTAATGATGGCTCCAAATGCTTGATGAATTTCTCTTGAATTCTCTTGAATACTTTAATTCCTAGATGCTTAGATTTCTTGTTAGGTTACAATGAGATAAGGAACCTTGTATTTATACTTATCCATGCTTAATATCTTGAAATTGCACCACACCATGCTGACATATGAATTCATTAATTAAAAGGGATAAATCCCATAAGAATTTGAAATTAAATCCTATAAACACCTCAAGGGGGACTAAGATTCCCTAGGTGGTGTCTTAGTCCCAAGATATGAAACTTGGGGCACATACACCAAAAAGGGACCTATTTAGGATGCCTCAAAATTAGGGTCCCAAGACCTTTGGGGGACAAAGACACCCTAGGTGGCATCTTAGTCCTGACCCAAAAATCAGGGACACTTAGACAAAATCATTAAATTATAATTTATCCATTGGAGAATGTAGGGATTAGCCAAAAAAATATATAATTCATAGGTCTTTTGGATGCAAAATAGGAACAATTAAAACATAAATAGAGATAAATAAAGCAAGGTGGGCTCAACAAGTGTGAAAATGCAAGGGTATACATTTTTCTACACTACAACTAACTATAAGGATGGTAAAGAAAGTAGATGAAAACAAGTGTGACAAAGCCCAACTCACTAAGACTCTAGTTCGCCAGCAAGTTCCAAGCACACGTACACCTACACATAACTAAGAGAGAAGATATTTGGGATGGATAGTTGTTTTACTCAGTCAAACCCCCTTTTTGGTGTTTCCACCTCCACAAACAACTAGGAAATCCATGAGATAGAAAATGCAATAAAGGAAATGGAAAGAAAGAGTGTCAAACAATCACAAAATCACTATACTACATAAATCAACAAGCAATATTACCTTCCCAATCAAGGTTCCCTCGAGCACGTAGGAGAAGATACAAGCTTGGTAAAGTATACATTGCCACAACAAAGACAAATAATTCCCTTGGGACACCAAGTTGCAACTCCAATGGTGGAAAATTGCAGCAAGATGGATGAAATTACTCAAAGAAAATGAAGTTCAATGCTCAAGAGATTGTAGAAGTTCAATAGTTTATAAAGAGATGCTAAAGAGATGAAGTGAATGAGAAAGATAGGAATTTGAAGATCAAGATGAGAGGGGAAGAGTCTTTTTGGGCTAGTTCACCAGCGTAGAGGCGTTACGCTTCATGCCCAATGGAGAGTGTAACATCCCTACACACTCCAAGGGCAAGAATCTGTTAGGGATGGTAGCACATAAGATAGACGTCCACATTTCAATTAACAAAATATTTCCCACCAATAAATTGTGTTAGGAATTTACACAAGGGGTGGAAATTTTCTCCTATACAAGTATTTGGGTAGTCACAAGGCTAGTGGATGTTGTAGGAATAGGTTCAAGCTCCTCTTGATTCAACAATTTCATTTGATCAAGCTTTCTCTTCAACATGTCCATCTCATAGATAGTATTTTTTATCTTTTCTTCTCTTTCCTTACCTTTTTTATTCCTAATTAGTTTTATCTTTGAGTTTCTCTTCGTAATTCATTAATTTCACTCATTAACTCCTCTTCATTGGGTAATGTGATATTTAAATTAGAATTCTCTAGCACCATCCAAAATATTTAAAACATTCATATGGAAATCAGGAGTTAGTGATTTACTAACAGGATTACCAAGCAGATCATAGTCTTAGGGATTAGGTGTGCTTGATGCTCTAGGATTTAACCTACTAGATGCCAAATTGGCATGAAAATTAGAATCCCAAAAATTTTACTTTTGTAATTGCTTACTAGCCAAAAGATTTGAACGAGCTTGGTCTCCTTCAACAAGCTCCCTTGGGATTGAATTTTTCTAATTTGTAGTAGACATACCAAACTCATATGATTCTTATAGATTATCATCACTACAAGGGAATGTCTAGATCCTTATGGAGGAGGAGAGAAAAACTTGCTAGTATCTCCAATATTCTATTTCTAGGACTTCTTAGTGTTTCAAGACAACTCTCCTTCTAGCTTCTCCTTAGGATGCTTCTTCATATGTCATCTACTTCATCTCATCTTTCTACAACTTCTCACTTCTTCTTTCCTTTATTTCTTGAAATTAACCTTGCACCAGTATAGGATACTCAAAGTCACCACCCAAATTATGAGAATATGAAAGTATGTGAAAATATTTGATCAATTTCTAAGAAAATGTAAATGTAGAGAGACTAGAAAAAAATTGTGAAAAATTGTATATCAATTAACACTTGTAGAGGAGGGGGACTGACTGCTTGACACCCCAGGTCACGATAGGGTCTAGAACAATAGGCTACCCAAATCTACCTCAATCTAATGGAATGTTTCAAGATAGTTTAAAGTTTAGAGGTTGAAATGAAGAGCAACTAGGTTGTTGTTGTCCTTATACAAGCTTGAATATTTCAAGAAGCTAGGTGAGCAAGTTTTGAAATTCTAGATTGTAACTTAGACAACTCACTACCAAAGGACTATAGTGTGGGGAACAAACGAAAGATTGACACAATAGCATCTCGGTGGGGTGCTAGCATCTGTATGGATAGAAAGCATAAACGACAATCATAAACTAAGAAAAACCTACTAACGAACTAACAAATGTAGTTTTGTTGGCAACACAAGGGTAGACAATTGAGAGCGGGGGTGAATAAGTTTTCTTACAAATTCAAACGTATTAAACTTATTAACCCTTATTCTTAGATCAGATTAATAACAATGAAATAATAAATCATCAACACATCATAAACACACATAACACCAAGATTTTTTAAGTGGAAACCTTGTTAGGGGAAAAACCATGGTGGAGGTCAATCCACAAGATTATACCCTGTTAAAAGTATAAATAATTAAATGGGGAATGCACATGCATTTAGGCACACTACCTGGAGCTCACTAATCAATTACAACAAGGCTTACTACCCAAAGGAAGACACACTATCTTACAAAAACATTTGGATTACATTTGTAGGGATTTGAACTGAGAAAATAGCATCTATTAATGCCTAATTATAGTTCTAGTTAAGCACATGAACACTTCTTCAATCTTTTTCATACTTTTCTCTACCTTCAAAAGATTTAGAACATTATTCATGCACACACAAATTTAAAATGATGTAAACAATCACTTTTATATATCCGCAACTAGAAATTACATCATTACATGTTGACTTCAACAAAATAATAAAATGAATATAAACTGTCAACCCAAATCAATAGCAATTATCAATGTGAATCAACCAAGGCTGGCCACAACATAGTGAAGACCCAAAATAACTTCAATGAACATGAAACACCTTCAAAAATTATTCCTCGAAGATCCACAACATGCTACCAACACCTTGTTGGCCATGAACATGAACACGCAAAAGAAAATCACTAATCGCAAGCACAACGATCAATGCAGATGTGCAACAAAGATAGAACATGATCTAGAAACATTCACAAACATAATGAATCACCAGAGAAGCATCCGCGTCAACTGAACTTACTAGAATCGCATCATCTTCATTCAGGAATACCAACTAAAGCAACATAAAAACTATCAAAATACAACTCTTCATAACTTGATCAAATCTGCATGTGGATATTTGAAACTCAACGTGGATAGACTAGATAAAATTAAAAAAAAACCCTTTAGACTAGAACCTTTGATCATCAACGTAATGAGCTCACTGATAGACTAAATTTTACTTCACCACTGACAACCTACAACTCATTTCATTACAATTTTCTCAATATCCTCAACATATATAGCCTTAAAGATAATAATGCCAATAGTGTTGACATCAATGACAACCACATATCAGCAACACAACCACAACATCCAACAATCTTCCCCTTTGGCATTGATGGAAACACATGATGTGAAAAACACCATCAACACAACTATCTCTTAACACTTACACCCACTTAGGTTTTGACTCTTTTTCTCCTCAACTCTTCCACGACTCTTCTTCCTAGATAATTTATAGTTTTTCACATGACTCTTCTCCCCCTTTGACATCAATGAAAAAGATCTCTTTCCTCCACACAAGCCCTGAACCACATATCTGAACATCTAAACATTTGACTACTCCCCCTGAGTAGTAGCCACCACAACATCAATATGGATCAAGATGTGACTATGAAATGCACAGACTGATGCAATGCATCTTAGTTCTGATTAGGAGGGGTTATCAACCCTAACTTCCCTTTGAGATACTCAAAAGTATCATTAGGAAACGACTTGGTAAACATGTCTACAATCTACTCCTTAATAGGCACATACTCCAATCTGACTTCCTTTTCACTCACCTTCTCTCTCAAAAAGTGAAACTTGATAGATATATGCTTGGTCTTTGAATGCAAAACCAGATTCTTAGAAATGTTAATTGCACTTGAATTATCATAGAATATAGCAATAGGCTCATCATACACAACTCTGATATCTTTCAACATCTGCTTCATCCATAATACTTAACTACAATTGTTACTAGCAACAATGTATTCTGCCTCTACAGTAGATAAAGAAATGGCATTTTGCTTCTTACTTAATCATGAAATCAGCTACTTTCCCAAGAAAAAATGCACCACCAATAGTACTTTTTCTTTCATTCACATCTCCTTCCCAATCAGCATCAGTAAAGGAACTCAAAGTAAGATCATCATCTTTAGGATACCACAGGCTAAAATCAACTATTCCCTTCAATTATCTAAAAATCATCTTCACAACAGTCACATGGGATTCCTTAGGATCAGCTTGAAATCTTGCAACAATACATATGGCATTCATCATATCAGGTCTAGTTTGTGTCAAATAAAGCAATCCACAAATCATTGATTTTTATCTAGTTTGATTTTCGTTCAGAGAATCATCATCTATTGTTATCTTACATTTGGTCGTCATGGGTTTACCAACTAGCTTTGAATCTTCCATACCAAATTTCTTTAGCAATTCTTTCACATATTTGGACTGAGATATAAATATCCCTTTATCTAACTAAGTAATTTGCAATCCCAAAAATAATTTCATCTCTCCAATCATAGACATCTCAAACTCACTCTACATCTCATCAACAAACTTCATGCACAAACTATCATCTCCTCCAAAAATAATATCATCAAAAAAGAAATCAACAATAAAATATTTATTATCATCAATCTTGAAATATAGATTACTATCAGCAATACCTTTGCTAAATTCAAGCTTCAACAAATACTTGTCCAATCTGGCATACCATGCTCTAGGGGCTTGCTTAAGTCCATACAATGGTTTCTTCAATCGACAAACCATATCTCCCTGATCAGTCAATTTAAATCCATCAGGTTGCTCAACATACACTTCTTCCAATTCACCATTTATAAATGTTGACTTGACATCCATCTGATAAACCTTGTAGTTTTTGTAAGTAGCATAAGCAAGAAATAATCTCATAGCTTCAATCCTAGCAACAGGGGCAAAAGTTTCTTCAAAATAAATTCCTTCCATCTGAGAATATCCTTTACAGACCAATCTTTCTTTGTTTCTAACAACTTCACCTTGCTCATTCAGTTTGTTTCTATAGACCCATTTAGTTCCAATGACATTTTTATCCTTAGGTCTCGGAACAAGAATCCATGTATCATTCTTTTCAATTTTTTGTAGTTCTTCTTTCATTGCTTCCACCCAATTCTCATCTTTGCATGTTTCATTGACATTAGAAGGCTCAGTCTTTGAAATCAAACAATACTCTTCTGCAATTTTTCTCCTAGTCTGGACACTTTTTTTCTTATAAACTATAATCTGATCTTCTGAATGATTTAATCTTACATACCTTGGAGTCTTAGGATGTTCTTGAACTTCAGGCTCTTGTGATCTCTCTTCTGCACTTTCACTAGTTTCTTCTTCCTCTTGATTTGAAGTTTGAACTTTCTTTCCTTTGTTTATACTATCATTCTGATCATCTGAATCATATCTATAGGTTTTGAATGGTCTAGCTATGTCTTCATCAACCTTGACATTTTCACTTTCAACCATTTTCCTCAATCTCTTATTGTAGAACTGGTAGGCCTTGATTTTAGTAGAATAACCCAAAAATATTCCTTCATCACTCCTAGCATCAAACCTTCCTATATTTTCATCTCTTTTGATATAGCATCTACTCCCAAATATTTTGAAATATCTAATAGTAGGCTTATGACCATACCATAGCTCATAAGGGGTCTTACTAGTATCACCTTTGATTTGTACCTGGTTGAGTGTGTAAATAGCAGTACTCACAGCTTCTCTCTAGTAGATATGATGGACATTTCCTTCCAGCATGATAGTTCTAGCAGCTTCTTCAATTGTCATGTTCTTCCTTTCCACAACTCCATTTTGTTGAGGGGTCCGCGATGCAGATAACTATCTCTTTATCCCATGTTCTTCACAAAAAGAATTAAACTCACCGGAAGTGAATTCACCACCTCTATATGATCTTAGACATTTAATCTTCAGACCTATCTTTGTCTCAACCATAGCCTTAAAGATATTGAACTTCTCTAGAGCTTCAGATTTATCCCTTAAGAGAGTAACCCACATCATTCTGGAATAATCATCAATAAGTAACATGAAATACCTATAACCTTGTAAACTGTTGACTCTAGAAGGACCACAAAAGTCAGTATGCACAAGCTCCAACAATTCATTTGAACAATGTTGTTTGCTCCAAAATGAAATTTTAGTTTTCTTCCCTAACTGACATTCCTTGCATATGGCATTAGTAGGTTTCATCAACTTAGGAAGATCTCTCACAACCTTAGTAGAACTTATCTTAATAATATTATCAAATTTTACATGACACATTCTCCTATGCCACAACCAACTTTCATCAACTTGAGTGATCAAAAAACTTTTACTAGCAGCACTCAAGTGAAATATATTACTGTGTGGTCAAAAATAATATGCGTAAATGAATTGAAATAAAATACTATTCAAGCACACCAATAAGATATTATATCAAAACAGAATATAAAAATTAAAGAAATGCAAACTCAGTATTCTGCTTCGATTGCCATCCTATCGTCCTCTATCTTTAGTGTTTTCGTTGATTCCAGCTTATTGTTCTCAGATTTGTATGCTAGGCTCAACAAACTATCTTCCTAAAGAACGAGATTTAACTTTGATGCATGATGCAAGATTAAGCTATGATATGAAATAATACTAGAATGCTTGAAGTAAACATGATGCTATGATAAATGAATACTAAATGGATTAAATGCATGAACTCTAATTAATTGCCTATTACCAATGCTTGGATTCACACAGGTATTTATAGAGTTTTTCGAATGATTTTGATTGGATGTCTTGATTAATGGTTGTGATAATTCCTGGCAGATCAAATGGCTGAAGAAAGATGAAACTGAAGAGAGAATAGAAGAAACCTAAAAACAAGATTTTTCAATTTTATGGAAGATGAAAAGATAAGAAGATAAGAAATCATCTTTCTTTAAAAGAATAAAAGAAAGATTTAAAAGCTGATAATTAATGAATTAAAAATTCAATTATTTATTTGTGGATGACATTCACCTTTTCTTAATTAAATAAAATATTTAATTAAGCTTTTAAAGCAGAAGAAAGTTTGTGATAAGAAGAAAGCTTTAATCAGGATTTTTGAAAAAAGCAAAAGATCTCATATTTAAATAAAATATTTAATTATGATATGAGAAAATTTTGCAATCAAATAAAATATCTAATTGTGTTTTAGAAAGAAAGCATAAGATCCTTTAATTAAATAAAGTTTATTTAATTAAATCACTTTTATGAAATTAATTAAATGAAATATTTAATTAATTAGAAGAAGAAATTAAAATAGAAGAAAGAGAGATATTTAAACTTGATTAAATCAAAAGATTTAATTTAAATTCAAACAGTGATAATTAATTTAAATAAATAAAATGTATTTATTTAATTAATTAAGTGGAAATATGAAAATAATTAAATAAAATAAATTTATTTAACTATGGAAGAAGAATAAGATGAATGAACAATATAATTAAATTAATTAAATTTAATCATATGTAGAAGACTTTAGAAAACTAATAATAAATATTTAATTAATTGCCAGGATTATAGACATGACCATTTTTATGCGTATACATTTTGCCCCTTTTTGAAGTGATGTGTGAAACGCATTGCTTCAAAGAAAAATAAAAATTTTGCCCCTGCTATGTTTCTGATTTTTGATGTTGATGATGCCCCCTTGGGAGGTAAATTACAGAAAATGAGGTTGAGAGTGATAGGGGAACAGTGATTTAGCTCCCGATAGATGCTGATTATGATGGCCCAATGAAAAAATAATATGAAAGAAAGGAATATGCCCCTAACTCCCACTCTTAAAGACCTTTATAAGGTAAAAAGGGTAAAATGAAGTGTCATTTTCACCCTGCTGCTACAGTAAAAAGTGAGCTCTAATAGTGACCTGACGAGATGGAGATCACACTGCACAGACATAGATTTGAGCGAGCGCGCCGATAACAGAGACTAGCCACGTATGGACCACCGATGAGTGATTCCAACTGTTGATGATTTCAAATTTTGCTTTTTAGATCAAAATTGCAAATGTTTTGGATCAAATGTCATTTTTTCGCACGTTTTAGTGCATAGAGGAAAAGTTTTAGCGCATTCGACAAATTCTTTAGCACATATAGGAATTTACGTAGTGCATATAGGAATAGGCTAAAACTTGATCCTTTAGCGCATCCGATAGATAGAGTAGTGCATTTAGGCGAGAATCGGCTAGGTTGATCCTGTAGCGCTTCTAGGGCACAAAGTTGCGCATCTAGGTTTAGGGTTTGCATTTGATAGAGTTGTGCATCTAAGAGTTAAAGTGGCGCATCGGCTGGATATGATAGCGCATCTCGGGTTTTAGCGCATATGGGAAAAATTTTAGCACTTTTAAGAAAAACTTTAGCGCATTTGTGTTTTAGCGCATATGGGCGACAGAATTGCGCATTTAGGAAATTTTCCACAAAACGCTTGTGTGATGAAAAATGATGATGTAAATTTCCTCCTTAGTCAATAGATAGACGGATTGTAGTACCATCATGCTGATATGATAGAAAATCTGATAGAGAACTAATAACTCTGCTTCCAAGATAGAAAACAAAGAGTAGATAGCTGATAACTTTGTGATGAACAAAAAAGGGTGAAATGATTGATTGATTGATTGTGTGGTTGATAACTTTGCTTCTCGCGATTGAAAAAAATAAAGAGTAGATGTTTGATAAATTTACTTTCTGTGATAGAAACCAAATAGTAAAATGAGGATACAAATTTGCATTCATGAGTGAAGTAAAAAATAGAAAATGATATGTGTGTGGATAAATTTGCTTTCCTGAAAAGAAAAACAAATAGTAAATGATGATAGAGTAGATTGATTGGATTATGCAGATAGATTGATGTAGCACTCTATATGGATCATTGATAGGATTGGGTGATTGTCTTGATATGGGTCATAGATATGTTTTGTTGGCTAGATAGATCACATGATATGAGTCTAATTTGATGTGGGCTTGTGATGATCAAACAAAATAGGAGGCTTTTAAAAGCCTCCAGATTAGAGAGCGGTTCCCACTATATTGGGAGCAGATAGGAGAGCTTACTCTTTCTGAGTTACAATTGATATCAGATTGTGGACTAGGACCGTTGTTGGCCATGCCGCGAGGTATTTGGGCCAACAGGGGACTACTGACCGCTTTGGCAGAGAGATGGCATTCAGAGCATAACACCTTTCACTTGCCAATGGGTGAAATGAGTGTGACACCTAAGGATGTGTACAGGATTCTTGGGCTCCCAGTTGTTGGTGCCCTTGTGGTTTATGACCACAAGGATATTGCTGGGACCGAGGCCCTGCGACGAGTATGTGGCGATGCGAGCATCTGTGGTTACTGGATAGACTGGGATGATTTCAGCAGGTATCCAGCCTTAGTCGATGTGTTGGCTGCATTTATTGGAGGCTTCCTTGGACCGAACCATCAGTCGAAGGGATTCGTAGTTGGTTGGGGGAGGATGTTGGAGTGGTTGGTGACACAGCCATGTAGATTTTCCTAGGGGAGCTATGTCTTCGCTGACATGTATCATGATCTCCACCAGGTTGTCTATAGAGGATCCACTAGCTTGGCAAGTGGGGTGACGCTGCTATAGATCTGGGCATGGGAGCACATTGCAGTTACGAGACCACTATGTACGAGAGATAGGCCAGTAGGGAGGCCCTATGTGTATGCATATTCTGGTACAATTGTCCAGCAGAAGCTGGGAAAGGTAGAGTATTGGCAACGGGTTTTGGATGACATAGATGCAGGGATATGGAGACCCTACACAGACTATGAGGCATGGGTGACTTATCACTTGGAGATGCCTTTTGTTTGTAGACCACGATATCTGATAGGGCAGACACCCTTTATTATTGAGAGATTTCTAGCATTACGGGTCCTTAGACAGTTTGGTTTCACACAGGGGATGCCCCAGGGCGTTTCTCATTATGGGCGGCGCAAGGGGGATCCATGGTGGGGACCATGCATTGGATATCAGGTGGCATATATAGAGTATTCCACCTTACAGCCTAAGGTATGGACTGACAGGCCAGAGGTACAAGATGCAGGGATGACGGATGATTATGCATAGTACTTTCATACACATCCATTTCCATGATTCATAGTGCCAGATGAGCCACGGGCGATTAGGGTAGCACGACAGCCAGGGGCAGGGATACAGGGGGATGTGGCTGGTGGAGAGCAGGCTATGGGCCGAGGAGAGGAGGAGGGAGAGGAGGAGGAGGGAGAGGAGAGTGAGGAGAGTAGAGATGGAGGGGAGGAGGATAGCTCGGATGATGGGGATGATGGGGATGAGGAGAGGCAGTAGAGGTTGGATAGTCTGGGTAGAGCACAGATTCTTCGACGAGCCAGATCTGGTGGTAGGCCTCGGATAGTGATTTGGGTGTCATCCTCATCTCAACAGGCATAGATAGATGCTTTGCAGGGTCAGGTGTAGACTTTTCAGGGATGGCAAGCACAGTTATAGAGCTAGCTAGCTCAGGCTCAGAGTACGATAGTGCAGTTACAGGCAAAGCTTGCACAGGCCCAGTCACAGATACAGGCTCAGTCACAGGCATAGGTTCAGGCACAGGCACAGGTTCAGGCTCAAATTCCCCCCCTAATTCCCAAGTGGCACAGTTGGTAGCAGAGAGGGATGCCCTTAGACGGCGGGCCCTGGAGGCCGAGGGTGTGGCACAGCGACTCATGGGTACCGTAGAGAGTACCTCATTATGAGAGGCCATTGTAGAGGGATTTGAGGCAGCCAGAGAGGCCGAGTATTACAGAGTTCGATACGAGGAGCTATGCCCTCCCAAGCGGCGAGCGCCTTATCCCCGATCACATATCAGGATGAGGACCCGATCACGGACATCGACACATGACAGAGAGGATACAGGGCCTCGACAGGATCCTGATGCAGGGACCACTGGCAGGCCTCCTCCTTCCGGACAAGCTCCTTCAGGGGCATCTACCAGCTAGTGTTTTTAGACTGATAAATTTTTGGCACATATGTAGGGCATGTATTGATTTTGTTGATCATATCTCATGTATTATGTTAGGAACTTTTTAGCTTCTTTAGACATTGGACATTTGTATTATTTGGATGAGCGATGATATGCAGCGGCGATGTTTTTGATGATGATATGTTTATGCATTTGTGATGTGATATGGATGGTATTTATATGCATGTATGATATGAGATGGATTTTGATATATTTTTATTATTGTTTTTGTGGACTAATCGTTATGATGCAGAATGATTTAATGATATGATGTGAATGCAATTATTTGCGATGATGAATATATGTGAGATGTTGATATTTGAATTTTTCAATGTATGAAATGCATCGTGAAATGATAGAGAATGAATGTGATATGAATAATGATAATGGTGAAAAGATAAATGAAATGTTTGATAAGATTTATGTCATGGTAATATGATGATAATGAAATGATAATAATGTGGAATGGTAATGAAATGATATGAGATGATAATGATAACCAATAACAAATGATAAATGATAATGATAAAAGGATTAGATGATAAATGAAAATGGTAATGAGAACAATAATGATAAATGATAGTGATAGAATAATAATGAATAATGAATTATATGGTAATGATAAAATGATAAAGATAAAAAAAAGAATGAATGAGGATAAATGATAATGATAATGAGAATGGTAAAATAATGATGAATGAATGAAAAAGTTGAGGATAATGATAAAAATGAATGATAGAATGAATAGATGATAAATCAGGATGAAATGAATGAATAAATAATAATGATAAAATGAATAAATGAAAAAAAATGAATGAATGAAATGATAAATGATAAAGAAGGATAAACAATAATGATAAAATGAATGAGAGACATGATAAATGATGATGATGAAAAATGAATGAATGAACTGATAAATGATGAAAGATAATGAAGGATAAATGATAATGAGAAAAATGAAAGAATGATATGATAAATGATAAATGATAAGAAAAATGAATTGATGAGAAAATGAATCAAATGTCCAAATTTCCTCTACAAAAAGCTCAAAACTACATGACAACTGTTTAATGCTTTCATTTCAGCCTTTCAAAACACTGATGTGAATCCAATATGCAGATATATACAATGATCTAACAAATATGCAACTAAATGAAACTAACCAGTTTGTTGAGTCTGTTATAAGCCTTCTTGAATCATCATAGAACATTAAAATGTTGGAAGTATGTACAAGCATCAGAGGGGAAATCAGTGCCAATGATGACCAGAGTACAACTTTCATGAATTTTGATATAGCATGCGAACACAAGCATCGAGGTATAATTGAACCGAGATGACTTGAGCATCTCTTGCATAAACAAACAAAAATTAACCATATTTTTGATGCAAATGTAGAACTGTCATCAATGATATTGCTTTAGTCATCATGTCCTATGACATATTTGCATCAGATTGACCGTTAACCTCAAGACAGCAGACAAAGAAAAATCATTCTCATTCCTTGCCACTCTAGTTCAGGACATCATCGAGTGTGCTCTAGAGTTATGATATCGAAAATCAAACAAACTTTGGTCAAACATGTAATACTGTTATTTCATACATTATTCAGATCTTTGGATCATCCAATAGACAATGATATGGTATCTGCTGAAAAGTGTTTCATGAGAAGTCTCGATGATTGATTAAAGTTTTTCGCATGAGTTTGTTGTTTGGTTGTATGATTGGATCCTATGACATGGTCCAGCTATCTTAGTATGCTTAGAAAGTTAAGTGCCTCCAGTTGAGTTTTTGCCCTGGTTATTGACACAACTTGCAGAAAGGAATACGTACAATAATCAAGCCATGGTAAGACATTTTATCACTCTAGGAAAAATGACGGCAGGATGATGCGGTTATAACCCTAAGATGCGAAAAAGGATGTGGAAAGAAGAAAAACTAAAAATACAAAGCGCAAAATAGGAACAAATAAATGGAGAGGTACAGATAGCGTCTGTTTTCCAGATTTTCACTTTTTGTATTTATTGCATTTTTTTTATTTCTTTTAGATTTTTTTTTGTATTTCTCTATCAATAGACTACCTGTTTGCTAGGTTTTCACCCTATGACATTTTTTTGGATTTTTTTGTATTTTTCTTCTGGACTTTTTCTGCTATTTTTGTATTTCTTCAAGACTTTTGCTACTGTTTTCGTATTTCTTCAGGACTTTTGCTGCCATTTTTGTATTTCTTCAGGACTTTTGTTGCTGTTTTTGTATTTTTTTAGGATTTTTGCTGCTGTTTTTGTATTTCTTCAGGACTTTTTCTACTGTTTTTGTTTTTCTTCAGGACTTTTGCTGCTATTTTTGTATTTCTTTAGGACTTTTTCTAACTTAAACATAATATTTCTTAAGATGCATACTGTTGATGGGTTCATCAAACAGGTCTCCTTCTAGTGTTGATAACTTGTATGCTCCCGAACCGTAGACTACAATAACCACGTAAGGGCCTAGCCAATTTGGTTCAAACTTTCCTTTCTTTTCTCTATCTTGTTGATTGCGTAGGTTCTCTTTCAGAACTATATCACCCTCCTGAAAGGTACGTGGCTTTACTTTGTGATTATAGCTACGAGACATCATCTATTGGTATGCTTTCAAATGGTCAGCTGCTCTCTGTCTCTTTTCATCTAAAAGTTCTAACTCTTGTAGTCGGGAAACTCTGTATTCATCATCTGTTATGAGACCTTTTAGTGATACTCTTAATGAAGGTATTTCAACTTCTAAAGATAATATGGCTTATGCTCCATAGACAAGGGAAAAAGGTGTTGCTCCTGTCGATGTTCGAACACTAGTTCTGTAAGCCCACAAGGCGGGATTGAGTTGAACATGCCAATCCTTCCCTGAGTCATTGACAGTCTTCTTCAAAATATTTAGTATAGTCTTGTTTGAGGCCTCTACTTGGCCATTCCCTTGTGGATAGTAAGGCATTGAATATCTGTGCTGAATATGGAATCTTTTACAAAGTTCATCAACATCCTGATTCTTGAAAGGTCAGCCATTATCTATAATAATAGCACTGGGAATGCCATATCGACAAATAATGTAGTTGAGTATGAAGGATGAAATTTGTTTTCCAGTGACTTTAGAGAGAGGTATTGCCTCAATCCACTTAGTGAAATATTCTGTCGTCGTGATGATGAACTTATGCCCATTTGAGGATGAAGGATGAATTTTCCCTACTAGATCTAACCCCCATTGAGAAAATGGCCAAGTTGGTGTCAATGAGTGAAGTTCTTGTGCAGGAGCATGAATAAGATTCCCATGAATCTGACATTTGGAGCATGTTTTAACAAAAGTGAATGAGTCCCTCTCCATTGTAGGCCAGTAGTAACCCATTCTAATCAATTTCTTGGATAAGGTTAGTCCACTTGAATTAGTACCACAAATTCCCCCATGAACTTCTTCTAAAGCTTTATCAGATTCGTCTCGTTCAAGACATCGAAGTAAAGTACCATCAAGACCGCGATGATAAAGGGTATCAGTGATAAGGGTATAGGGAGAGGATTGTCGAATAAAGTTTCATTTTTGGTTACGGGATAAATCAGGTGGTAAAATGTCATCTTTTAGGTAGGCATAAATCTTACCATACCAGGGGGAATCAGATCCTACCAAGTGGCAGATAATTTGGATTTTGGGTGTGTCATAAGCATGTGTAAATAATTGTTCCACCAGAAATTCATAGCGAGTCTATTTTTCTAGGAGTTGTACCAATGATGCAATCGTAGCCATAGCGTCAGCTGCATTGTTATCAATCCTTGGAATTTGTGTGAACTAAATGTCCACAAAGTACTTTTTGAAGTCATTAATCATGTTTTTGTATGGCAACAACTTGTCATCTTTAGTATGATAATAATCATTGATTTGATTAATAACTAGTTGTGAGTCACCATAAACTTGTAGCTCAGTAATCCTCCGTTCCAATGCTGTCTTTAGTCCAGTGATGAGTGCTTCATATTCGGCTATGTTATTAGTGCATGGAAACATTAGCCTATATAACCGAGGAATGGTATGTCCTTGAGGGGTGACAAAGAGAATGCCCGCCCCCGATCCATGTTGAGTAAAAGAACCATCGAAGTATAAGGACCATAGCTACTTAGTGTCTGCCGTAAAAACATCAGCATCTGGAAATTCAATGTGTAAGGGGTGCTCTGTTTGTAGAGGAGCGTCTACTAGTTGATCAGCAATAACTTGTCCCTTGATTGCTTTGCGATCAACGTAGTGGATGTCAAACTCACTCAAAATCATGACCCATTTTGCTAACCTTCTTGTTAGTGATGCTTTACTTAGTAGATACTTGAGTGGATCAATTTTTGAAATAAGATTGATTGTATGAGTTAGCATGTAATGTCTGAATTTTTGTGAAGCAAAGACGACTGCTAAAAAAGCCTTCTCAATGAAAGTGTAGTTAAGCTCATGACTTGTCAGTGTTCTACTAATGTAATAGATTGCACGTTCCTTCCCTTCATGGTCTTCTTGTGCTAATAATGCCCCCAAGGATGTCTCGGTTGCAGCAATATAGAAGATCAATGGTTTGTCCAGATTTGGTGGGACGAGAACTGGTGGGTTCATCAGGTACTACTTGATTTATTGAAATGCCATTTCACATTTGTCATCCCAACTAAAAGGAACATTCTTATGCAGGAGATGTGTGAATGGTAGGCTTTTGTCAGCCAATTGCGCAATAAATCTTCTGATGGATTGAAGTCACCCTTGTAATGATCTCAATTGACTGATGTTCTTTGGAGGAGGCATCTCCATGATTGCCTGAACTTTAGCGGGATCTACTTCAATTTCTTTTTCTGAAATAATATATCCTGAAATTTTTCCAGATGTGACTCTAAAAACACATTTCTTAGGATTTAGGCGAACCTTGAATTTTTCCAATCTGGTAAATATTTTAGACAGTATCTCCAAGTGTCCTTCTCTGGTGCATGATTTTTCCAATATGTCATCTACATAATCTTCCATGAATGTGTGCATCATGTCATGAAATATTGTAGTCATAGCTCTTTGATAAGTAACCCCAGCATTTTTCAAGCTGAAAGGCATGACATTCCAACAGTACGTTCCCCACGGACAAGAAAAATTTCTTTTCTCTTGGTCTTCTGGTGCAATCTTGATTTGGTTGTAACTAGAGAAACCACCCATTAAAGAATACATGGCATGGCCAGCTATGAAATCAACTATACTGTCAATGCTTGGAAGCGAAAAGTCATCTTTAGGGCAGGCATTGTTAAGATCTTTGAAATCAGTGCACACTCTAATGCGTTTATCCGGCTTTGCTAATGGGACAATATTGGAGATCCATTCTGCATAAGCAATTGATCTTACAAATCCTGCATCTAGGAGCTTCTTGAGTTCTTCTTTAACTAGTAGTTCCACATGAGGATTCATCTTTCTGAGTTTTTGTTTTGTTGGTTTAGCTCCTGGTTTGATAGATAAGTGATGCATTATGAGATTAGGGTCAAGACCTGGCATGTCTGCATATGACCATGCAAAATTAACTTGATTTTCTTTGAGAAAGTTCATGAACTCTAGGATTTCTTTATCTGTCATTGATTCAGCTACCTGTAGAATCCTTGGATTATCTGTAGTTGCAATATTGATTTCCTTTGTAGGCTCGATCAAGATGGTCGATCGCTCATGATAGTGCTCGGGGAGAGTGTCAAAAGTTCCATCAGCTAGTGCCTTAAAAAGGTTTTCACCATCTGATATGCTCTTTATTTTATCTTTTGTTTGATCTAGCACTGCCAGATTCTGGTTTTCACCACTAGATCATTTTTCTTTATTTTTATTTTTGCAGCTAGGAGACTTGACACTCTCCTGATTAAAGACTTCATACAGAAAATCGCTAGTGGAACAATTATTTACATCATTTGCGGAAAGGAAGTTTATGATAGCTTCGTCATTTGGAAAAATAGGTATATCAATAGGTTCGGTTAGATCCCAGTCAATGAGATCAGGATGTATTAAAGGTAACAAGTCATTTTGTCATGTGAAATCGGTGATGGTTAGGGTCAAGACAGACTTATCGGTAGGATCCGAGGTATGAGGTAGGTCAATGATGGTACTCTTCTCCTAATAGTCTTGTTCGTTAAAATTTGACTCAGTATCACTAGACTCATAGTTGTTTTGTGGTTCAGATTTTTGTGGTTGGGACCCTGAATCTTCTCCTTTGATTAAAGTGGGTCTATACTTGTGTATGACATCTACCTCTTTGTCTCTCCAAAATTCATCATCGTGGATGGTATCCCATTCATATTCAGTAGAATCTATATCATAGTTATTTTCTATGAACTTTAGGATTGATGCCAAACATGCCTCTTTCTTATCAGAACCTTCTTGCAGTGTAAAAACATTACCTTGTGATTGTTTGGATGGGGTAGCATCATAGCCTAGTCCAATTTTATCATATGCAGCAAGCCCTAGGAGATGGATAGGCTCAACTATGCCTTATTTTCTTTTTCCTAGAGGACCATTGTCATATCCCATCTTTTGCTTGATGGAATATCCTTTTCCATATTGATCTATTGGTAAGGTGACATTTAGAATTGTTTCCTCTTCATCCTTATAGAGCCAATCCAGAATTGCCATATCCTCTGGGTCTCCCATGGGAAATTTCTCTTTGATAAATTGTCCATTGAACTTGGTAATTGGCTCTGTTTGTGTTTGTGTCGATGTTGATGCTACTGATATCTGTTGTTGTGTAATAGAAGGTTGTCCATGTGATCGAGGAGATGTGGGTAGATTAGCAAGACAAAGAGAATATTCCCCAACTCCACTTTCCTTGAACTGCAGTTTCTTGTTAAAGCTTTTGGCTAATTGACTGATTTGTGTATCATGCTTCGGAGAAGTATTAGCAAGTGCTTCTTGATTGTTTGGAACCAAAGTATCCTGATGAGCTTTGACGTTGGCACAAGTTTGGGTGTTTGAATTATCAGCTAGTATAGTGATTTCCTATCCATCATATGGAAACTTAAGACATTGGTTGTAAGTGGATGGAACAGCTTGCATTTCGTGAATCCAAGGAGGACCCAACAAGATGTTGTATGCAATATCCCAGTCTAAAACTTGACAAAAGGTATTTTTGATAACAGGTCCCACTCTGATTGGTAGCATGATTAGACCTTTAGATGTTCTCTCCTCATCATCATAGGCTTTTATAGTAATCTTCCTTTTAGGATCAATGGAGTCTTCTACAAATCCTAAAGCTTGAACCACCTTCAAGGTACATATATTTAAACCAACCCCTCCATCTATTAGGACACGTTTAACACGGAACTTATGGATCATGACCTCTAAGTATAGCGATGAATTGTGGGGATGAGTCATGGAAACATCATCTTTATCTGAAAATGAGACATGTAGGTGAGGACAAATGTCCTACCATGGCTTGAAATCGGTTGACATCCAAATCCGTGGATACACTTGTTTCAAAAAGGGCCTTGTCTAAAATTTCCTTATGTGTAGGGGAAATCTTCAGGAGTTCTAAAATGGAGATTTGGGCCGGAGTTTTTTGAAGTTGGTTAACTAAGTCATATTGATGTTGAGGGAAGGTCTCAGTGGATTTCGAAGAAGTACCCTTCAAGACGACTTTAGCTTGTGCTCTCGTTGTGACATTCACTTGTCCATTGTCTACTTTCTCCTTGATTTTTATAACGTTGACTCACTCATCATCCATATAGAGGTGACGGATTACATTGTCATCAAGTCGGTTCACATTTTTGTCAGAAGACTCTCCCTTTTGATAATTTGGTAGAGGGTTGCAAAATGCTTGGTGATCTTCGTTGGATTTTTGTTGTCCTTCTATTGTGATAATGCCTTTGTCAATTAGGTCTTGAATAGCATGCTTCAAAGCTTGACAGTTGTTTGTACGATGACCTCGGTACATATGGTAGTCACAAAAATAAGCTTCATTCCATGATGGAGGTTTTATACTAGGTTCATAATTGCGTTGCGGTGGTAACATAAGGACAATTTTTTCCATAACCTCTTTGAAAGCAAATTCCAAGGATTGTCCTAGTGGAGTGAAAGATCTTCTATTAGAGAAGAATGAAAAGTGTTATGGGTTCGTGTTTGAGGTATTCCCTAAAGTGTTGTTTCCTCGGTAGTTTTGGTTGTTGACAGTCCTGTGATTGTTGTTCGTTGGAGGGGGATGATTGTTTCCTAGATTCGCGACTGAATTGACATTGTTGTAATTAGTGTTACGAGTAGTATTTGGAGTACTCAAAACAAATGGCTTAGTCGCGATATGATTAGCATCGACAACACCATAGTTGACAATGTTTTTGTTGTGGGTTCAAAATTTAGATTTGTCTTGATTGTTGTAATGGTTAGATGAGCTAGGGTGTTCCCTGTCAAGTTTTAGTGTCCCTCTTTTTACCAATGCACTTTCGATGGTGATGGAATCCTCAATCAATTTCTCAAAGGAAGGTGGACAATGTAGATTTAAGGGATAGCTCATTTCTGAATTTAGGCTATTGATGAAAGTAACCTTTTTTCCTTTTCAGGAACATGACGGGGGTACCTAGTGAACATTCTTCTCCATCTTTGAAGAAAGGTAGTGAAAGGTTCACCAGGCTTTTGTGCAACTTTGCAAAGATCAATCAGGGTGATTTGGTGTTGAATGTTGTAGGCATATTCTGTTATGAACAAATTGATCAATTCCTCAAATGTTTGAACAGGAGGTGTAATCTTAGATAACCATTCCATAGAGTTAACTCTAAGGCTCCGAGGGAATAATCGCAATAAATAAGTATCCTCGTGGGAAAATTCCAATGTCATGTTTCGAAAGTCTCTAACGTGGTCAATTGGATCTGATTTCCCATTATAACGATCAAATTTTGGAACTTCACAATGTTTAGGAAATGGAATCATGTTGAGACTTCTATCAAAAGGATAAGGACATATGTCATCCAGAGTGTATTTCTTGGTTGTGGTTCCCCTTTGTAACTCTTTGACTTGTCCTTGGAGTGCTTTACACTGTTGTGTAAGAATAGAAAAATTAGATGGGGATGTTTCTTCTTCTTTGCTCTTTAATTTCTTAATATCAAAATCCTTAGGCAGTTTAGCTCCTTGATCAGCTAAGAAGAGAAAATACTTTTCTTTGTCACGTTGTAGAATATTTTCAAGGGCTTTAAGAAACTTGGGGTCTTGTTCAGCCTCTCTAATATGAAGTTCTTGCTCATCATCACTATCTACAGGAATTTTGTTCATGTCTTTGTTCTTATGAAATAGATTTTCCTCTCTATCAGCCATATTGTCGTTAATGAAAAGAGGATTGTGATTCATACTAAAAAGAGGAATATCACATTCACCTTCTTCTTGAATGTTGTGGGTGAGATTTTTTCTTGAGATGTTTCTCCTAGTTTGTTGTGTCGAGATCTTGTAAAAACAGGCATATGTAAGAAATCCTAGGATATCATCGAAGTTCACTGAAGGATTTGACTAGGATCCGTTGAGTACTCAATTGAAGGTTGTGGTATATTCTCAAACTCAAGAGGTTGATTAAGATTGTGATGTTGAGATAATGCTAATCTTGATAGTAAGCTTGGGTAGCCAAAGGTTCTACAGTGTAATCGTCGGTGAATCCTCTAATGTAGTCTTGGTATCTATAGAGGAATGTGCGATAATGGAGTAAGACGTCTCGACTCTTATATAAGAATTCTCTACGATCTAAAGTCCTTTTGTAACTTAAGTTCATTTTGGGCTTCTTGATCCTATTGAAGACTAATTCCTTGATGAACTTGGTTGATTTCTACTTTCTCAACATGGGAGAGAAATCTCAGAGATTCGGGTCTATGTAAAATTTTGACAGAAACCTAAAAGCGCTATTCTATTTCCTAAATGTGCTGCAGAAAGAAGTATATGCGCTAGAGAAAGAGTCAAATGCACTGCAGAATACCTTAGATGCGTAGAAACATAGCACAGAAGTGCTAAAACAATTCCTAGATGCGCTAGAAAATGTCTCAGATGTGCTAAACCAGCCAGTGTATGCACCAGAACAGAGTCTAGATGCGTTGTAGTTTTTCCTAGATGCACTAAAATAGTTTTCTAAAGACAATTTTTGACCAGTTTCAGCTGAAGTTTTTCATGTTCATTTTGGATGGTCCTTTATTTGAATTAATGTTTTTGAAAGCACAACAAATAGTCTGATTTAAGTTGATCATAACCAAGCACAAAATAAGACAAGCACAACCTAGGTTAGGCCAGGACAATATCCGCTAGACTCCACGTGGGTTTCCCCAACCGCATATCAGTAGCGTGTGAATCCAGAAGCTTGGTTGCACGGGCTCCCCCTTACAGTGCACTCTCTTCTCAGGCCAACCAAGCTTCCAACCCCCATGAAACTCCCATGGCGAGCTGATCACCTCTACTACAGACTACGAAAGTGTGGAAGGCTTCACACCGACTGGTGCTGGACTAGCAGATATAAGGTTTTTGGCTTTCTAAACAATGGTATTTAGTTCGGGACCCCCGTTCGAGTGGCCATACATGGGGAAAGAGATTAATCACCATTAAGGTGGCACTCTAGCCTGAAGAGGTTAAGCTCAACAGGGTTTAAGGGAGTACAACTCCATCCGTATGACACATCTGCACAAGCAACCTTAGGTTTTCCCTTAAGATTTACATTTATATACTGGTTGGGGGTAGCTTGGCCTTAGCTCCGTTGCCGGTTTGAGTCGCGTTGGAGTGATGAAATCCCCAGGTAGGCCCAATTTCTAGAGTCAATAACCATTCCTCTTGCACCCGAGATTGCACAAGTGTGCAAGCAGAGAGGATACTTCGATTATCAAGTCAGGGTTACACAGGGAAAAGTGGGTCTGGTTTTCTGATCACCTAGTTTGCACAAGGTGAGAGCATAATCACCTACCACTTTCAAGCACAGTCAAGAAGAGTAGACAGATTCATTTTAGGTGCACCAAAATCAAAAATGACTTAATCTAATTGAATATTTTGCTTCACAACAAACATGGGGTTCATTTTAACTGCATGATAAAGGTGTGGTGGCTACCCTAGATTGATTCATTTTAAATCCAGCAAGAAAGAAAGAAAGAAATTATGTATGCGAAAGGCGTCAGACTCAGAATCTCTGTTACAATTCAGATGCGAAACTTTGTCACCTAAATGCACGAAATCAGAACCTAAATGCGCAACTCTGTTACCTAGATGCGCGAAAACAGAAAGTAAATGCGCAACTCTGTTACCCAAATGCGCAAAAATAGAACCTATATGCGCTAATCTAAATGCAAATTTTTTTTTTTAATTTTTCTGAAACATATTTGAATGCACTAAAGAAAGTTCTATATGCGGTAACTAAACCTCTATATGCTCTGCAGAAATTCCCATATGCGCCACTCTATTTCCCAGATGCACTGTAGAAATGCCCAGATGCGACGAAACAGTCTTCAAATTCACCAAAGCACCTGCAAAAATAAAAAAATTCAGATCTCCCAGATGCGCTATCGGATGCCAGATGGATGAGAGTAGGGATGTGGTTTTGGATGGACGCCCTTTATTATTGAGAGATTTCTGGCAGTACGGGTCCTTAGACCGTTTGGTTTCACACAGGGGATGCCCCAGGGCATTGCTCATTATGGGCGGCGCAAGGGGGATCCAGGGTGGGGACCATGCATTGGATATCAGGCGGCATATATAGAGTATTCCACCTTACAGCCTGAGGTATGGACTGACAGGCCAGAGGTGCAGGATGCAGGGATGATGGACGATTATGCACAGTACTTTCATACGCATCCATTTCCACGATTCACAGTGCCAGATGAGCCATGGGCGATTAGGGTAGTGCCACAGCCAGGGGCAAGGATACAGGGGGATGTGGCCAGTAGAGAGCAGGCTATGGGCCGAGGAGAGGAGGAGGGAGAGGAGAGTGAGGAGAGCAAAGATGGAGGGGAGGAGGATAGCTCGGATGATGGGGATGACGGGGATGATGGGGATGAGGAGAGGTAGCAGAGGTTGGACAGTCTGGGCAGAGCATAGATTCTTCGGCGAGCCAGATCTGGTGGCAGGCCTCAGACAATGATTCGAGTGTCATCCTCGTCTCAGCAGGCATAGATAGATGCTTTGCAGGGTCAGGTGCAGACTTTTCAGGGATAGCAGGCACAGTTACACAGCCAGCTAGCTTAGGCTCAGAGTATGATAGTGCAGTTACAGGCACAGCTTGCACAGGCCTAGATGCCCGCAACCTGTTTCCTACGTGGCACAGTTGGTAGCAGAGAGGGATGCGCTTAGACGGCGGGCCCTGGAGGCCGAGGGTGTGGCACAGGGACTCATGGGTACCGTAGAGAGTACCTCATTACAAGAGGCCATTGCAGAGGGATTTTAGGCAGCCAGAGAGGTCGATTATTACAGAGTTTGATACGAGGAGCTATGCCCTCCCGAGCGGCGAGAGCCTTATCCCCGATCACATAGCAGGACGAGGACTCGATCACGGACATCAAAAAATGGCAGAGAGGTTACAAGACCTCGACGGGATCCTAATGCAGGGACCAGTGTCAGGCCTCCTCCTTCTGGACTAGCTCCTTCAGGGGCATCTACCAGCTAGTGTTTTTAGACTGATATATTTTTGGCATATATGCAGGGCATGTATTGATTTTGTTGATCATATCTCATATATTATGTTAGGAATTTTTTAGCTTCTTTGGACATTGGACATTTGTATTATTTCGATGAGCGATGATAGGCAGTGGCGATGTTTTTGATGATGATATGTTTATGCATTTGTGATGTGATATGGATGGTATTTATATGCATGTATGATATGAGATGGATTTTGATATATTTTTATTATTGTTTTTGTGGACTAATCGTTATGATGCAGGATGATTTAGTGATATGATGTGAATGCAATGATTTGTGATGATGTATATATGTGAGATGTTGATATTTGAATTTTTCAATGTATGAAAGGTATCGTGAAATGATAGAGAATGAATGTGATATGAATAATGATAATGGTGAAAAGATAAATGAAATGTTTGATAAGATTTATGTCATGGTAATACGATGATAATGAAATGATAATAATGTGGAACTGTAATGAAATGATATGAGATGATAATGATAACCAATAACAAATGATAAATGATAATGATAAAAGGATTAGATGATAAATGAAAATGGTAATGAGAACGATAATGATAAATGATAGTGATAGAATAATAATGAATAATGAATGATATGGTAATGATAAAATGATAAAGATAAAAAAAAGAATGAATGAGGATAAATGATAATGATAATGAGAATGGTAAAATAATGATGAATGAATGAAAAGGATGAGGATAATGATAAAAATGAATGATAGAATGAATAGATGATAAATGAGGATGAAATGAATGAATAAATAATAATGATAAAATGAATAAATGAAAAAAAATGAATGAATGAAATGATAAATGATAAAGAAGGATAAAAAATAATGATAAAATGAATGAGAGACATGATAAATGATGATGATGAAAAATGAATGAATGAACTGATAAATGATGAAAGATAATGAAGGATAAATGATAATGAGAAAAATGAAAGAATGAAATGATAAATGATAAATGATAAATGATAAATGATAAGAAAAA
This sequence comes from Sequoia sempervirens, assembly GCA_007258455.2. Classification (NCBI taxonomy): domain Eukaryota; kingdom Viridiplantae; phylum Streptophyta; class Pinopsida; order Cupressales; family Cupressaceae; genus Sequoia; species Sequoia sempervirens. Next base: position 548,254,930 of record VDFB02270651.1, read on the forward strand.
TGAATTGATGAGAAAATGAATCAAATGTACAAATGTCCTCTACAAAAAGCTCAAAACTACATGACAACCGTTTAATGCTTTCATTTCAGCCTTTCAAAACATTGATGTGAATCCAATATGCAGATATATACAATGATCTAACAAATATGCAATTAAATGAAACTAACTAGTTTGTTTAGCCTGTTATAAGCCTTCTTGAATCATCATAGACCATTAAAATGTTGGAAGTACATACAAGCATCAAAGGGTAAATCAGTGCCAATGATGACCAGAGTACATCTTTCATGAATTTTTATATAGCAAGCGAACACAAGCATCAAGGTATAATTAAACTGAGATGACCTGAGCATTTCTTGCATAAACAGACAAAATTAACCATCTTTTTGATGCAAATGTAGAACTGTCATCAATGATATTGCTTTAGTCATCATGTCCTGTGACATATTTGCATCAGATTGACCGTTAACTTCAAGACAACAGACAAAGAAAAATCATTCTCGTTCCTTGCCACTCTAGTTCAGGACATCATCGAGTGTGCTCCAGAGTTATGATATCGAAAATCAAACAACCTTTGGTCAAACATGTAATACTGTTATTTCATACATTATTCAGATTTTTGGATCATCCAATAGACAATGATATGGTATCTGCTAAAAAGTGTTTCATGAGAAGGCTTGATGATTGATTATTAAAGTTTTCTCATGAGTTTGTTGTTTCGTCAGCGATCATCTCTGCCGACATGGTCCAAATTGCCTTAGTATGCTCCTCGAAAAGTTAAGTTCCTAGTTGAAGTTTTTGCCCTGCTATTGACACAACTTGGAAAAGGAATACCGCATACAATTGCTTTCATGTAAGACATTTTATCACTCTAGGAAAAAATGACTAAGCAGATGATGCTATTATAACCCCAGCAAGATGCGGTATGGAAAGAAGAAAAACCAAAAGCCAAAGCTTAAAACATTAACCAATAATGGAGAGAGGTATGATAGTTTATTTGATTTCACTTTCAGATATTGTAATTTTGATTTTGATTTTTTATTTCTTCACAATATTTCCCCTTGTTTTGTTGCTTTTCACCCTATGATATTTTGATCTTTTATTTCGTGGACTTTTCTACCGTATTTCTTCAGGACTTTTACTGCTGTTTTTGTATTTCTTCAGGACTTTTGCTGCTGTTTTTGTATTTCTTTAGGACTTTTTTTTCTGTTTTTATTTTTTCTTTAGGACTTTTGCTACTATTTTTGTATTTCTTCAGGACTTTTGCTGTTGTTTTTGTATTTCTTCAGGACTTTTTCTGAATTAAACATAATATTTCTTAAGATGCATACTATTGATGGGTTCATCAAACAGGTCTCCTTTTGGTGTTGATAACTTGTATGCTCCCGAACCATAGACTGCAATAACCACGTAAGGTCCTAGCCAATTTGGTTCAAACTTTCCTTTCTTTTCTCTATCTTGTTGATTGTGTGGGTTCTCTTTCAGAACTAGATCAACCACCTGAAAGGTACGTGGCTTTACTTTGTGATTATAGCTAAGAGACATCATTTGTTGGTATGCTTTCAAATGGTCAGCTGCTCTCTGTCTCTTTTCATCTAAAAGTTCTAACTCTTGTATTTGGGAAACTCTGTATTCATCATCTATTATGAGACCTTTCAGTGATACTCTTAATGAAGGTATTTCAACTTCTAAAGGCAATATGGCTTCTGCTCCATAGACAAGGGCAAAAGGTGTTGCTCCTATCGATGTTTGGAAACTAGTTCTGTAAGCCCAAAAGGTGGGATTGAGTTGAACATGCCAATCCTTCCTTGAGTCATTGACAATCTTCTTCAAAATCTTTAGTATAGTCTTGTTTGAGGCCTCTACTTGGCCTTTCCCTTGTGGATAGTAAGGCGTTGAATATCTGTGCTGAATATGGAATCTTTTACAAAGTTCATCAACATCCTGATTCTTGAAAGGTCAACCATTATCTATAATAATAGCA
>VDFB02270651.1:548857010-549015771 GCA_007258455.2 Sequoia sempervirens
GATTTGGGTTGGAAACACACTAGAAAAAGAGAGAAAAAATATAAACATAAGTTGGATTAGGCTTCGCATACCAATACATATAATATATACTTAGGAATATATCATATTACGATCATAGCTTTCCCTTCCCCTTCAAAAATAATTTCCCTTAATTCTTAGCAAATCTAAAATCTTTTGTATGAATCATTCATAATTCCATTTTGTATCTTCGACTACCAAATTCTTCCACTTGATTAGAAATTTTGATTTGCCTCTATTTTCCAATCTGATTTTGGAAATTCCATGAAATTTTTGTATGAATATTTTTTCCATAATATTTGTAAAAAATAGATGAGAGTCCACAAAAATATGCATTCTTAATAGTTTATCCACAACAAACCAGATTATATCAATATTATTTGTCTTTGGAAGCCCCATAATGAACTCTATTAATATTTTTCCTAGTGTTGTATTGGAATGCCTAATATTTTTAATATGCTAGGAGTCTTTATTATTTCCCTTTTATTTTATTGGTATATCAAACATTCTACCACAATTTTTTTGATATTCACTTTATACCTTCCCAAAAGAAAATTTTCTTTATAGGATGATAGATATGAATAAATATTCTATAGTATTTTGTTAGAACCAAAAATCCTCTCTTCTTAGGGTCCATCTTAACACCTTTAAGTGATACCAAGTTTCTTGAGTATTCTACTTGTTTCACCCTAAAGACACATTTGGATTATTTTATATAGATTTTATTTCCTTCCAATTTATTAGTAATAGGAATATGGAACTTATCTTTATGAGTGATGTTTTGAGCTTCTTATAATGTGAACACATTCTCCATGGATCATCATTTTTATCAAGAATAAGCAAGGTAAGTGTAAAAAGATGGGGGGCCAAAAGGGGGGCTTAAGTGGCTAGTTTTTTTCTAAAACCAGGAAATACTGACCTTGGATGTGAAATTGAGGATAGTTACACTCAAATTTTTGAGATGCAACAAAAATAAGGATCGTAGTGCCCTGAGTTTACTTTCTAAACTACTAATTTATTCTGAAAATGGTTGATATTAATAGATTCAAAATACGGATGTATAGAAATTGGTGTTGTATTTTTCAGAAAAACATAACATAGCAAATTTTGTACGTCCCTAGCATGGTGAACTTTTTTTTAGTATTTTTAAAATTGCTTTAGTGAGATATTAGATAACAATACGTAGTTGATGCACGATTTTTCTAATAATTTTTTAAAGAATATTTGATTTTTTACTAATTTTCTAAGTGGACACTTCCTGAAAAATAGAATTTTGGCTGTGCTACCCCTACAAATTTTGGAAACTAATTGATTTTTTTTATAAAAAAAATTTGTAGAATGGAGTCTAGTTTCTAAAAATGTAATTTATTTAAAATTTTGATGAATGGTTAATTTATAATGAAAAAAACACCAAACACTACCTTTTTCCAAAAAGGAGACACACAAACAAAATAAATTATACATGAAAGGCTTAACATTGTCAAAAAGTGAAAACAATTATATCATTGGACAGCTAAGAGAGAACCTAACACTACCCAAGTGTTTGATTTGTTCAACATTGAAACACGTGCAATCTTGATGGTGAGCATGAACCTGATTATGTGAAATATTGTAGAATTTGGAAAAACACATCTCGTCATTGGGAAGGCCCTCCAAGCCTTTGGGTTGGTATTCCAAGGATAATATCAAGTCTAATTCTTGGGGATTCTCAAAGAAACATATAACATGAGCGTGTTATAACATGCTCATGTTATATCTTAGTTTTGACATGGTTTTTTTTGTTTGTGAGGGATATGTCTAGCAAGACATAATGCGAGCATAGTATAACATGCTCATGTTTTGTCTTGGTTTATGTTAAATGTTACTTTATTGAATGTATGTTTATATATTTGTATGTTTGTATGTACATGTATGCTTCTATGCCATGTATGTATGTATGTATGTATCAATGCATGTATGTATGCCTATATCTATGTAATATTGTATCTACATATGTACATGCATGCTTGTATGTATGTAGGATCGTATGTACATATGTATTAAGCTTGTATGTATGCAAGTATGTATGAATTTATGCATGTCTTTAGAGAGAGAGGTAGAGAGGTAGTGAGAGATAGTCTTGAGAGAGGGAGAGGGAAAGGAAGGGAGAGTCTAAGAGAGGGGGAGTGGGAGAGAAGGGGTTGGAGTGAGAGGGACTTAGCTAGGTAGTGTGTGAGGGATAGAGGGAGAGATAGAGAGAGATAGAGAGATAGGGGTGGGAGAGAGAGAATTAAGAGACAATGGGAGATATAGAGGGGGGAGAGTGAGAGGGAGAGAGAGAGAGTTATGTAGGTAGGGTGCTAAAGGGAGAGACTTAAGAGTGTGAGGGGGGTGAGAGGGATTGTGAGAGAGAGAAAGTGGGAGAGAGGAGTATGAGAGTGAGAGATATGAGAGAGGAAGAGGGTGTGGGAGGGAGTGACCTAAGCGAGGGAGAGATAGACGGGGGTGGAGTGAGAGGGACTTATCTAGGTAGGGTGGGAGGGATAGATAGAGAGAGAGAGAGTTACCTAGGTAGGGTACCAGAGGGAGAGACCTAAGAGAGAGAGGGGGTGGGAGGGAGAGAGGTAGAGAGAGAGGCAGAGAGAGGGAGTGATGGAGAGGTAGCAGGAGAGAGAGGGAGTGATGGAGAGGTAGTGGGAGGGAGATAGAGAGAGAAAGAGAGGGTGGTAGGGATTGATTGAAAGAGATGTATGTTGAAAGAGGGAGAGGGTAGATAGATACAATTAGAGAGTGTAGGTGAGAGGGAGGGAGAGAGAGGTGAGATGTATAGATAAAGAGAAAGTGATTGAGGTTGAGGGTATAAAGTTGATGGTTTGGGGGCCAGGGCCTGAGGGCCCAGGGCTGAGGGCACAAGGCTGAGGGTACTGGGTTGAGGGTAGAGGTGGTAGCTGGCCCATGGCCTAGGGCTGAGGGCCTAGGGGCTGAGGGTAGAGGGTTTTAGGCACACGCTTGAGGGCATATATCGGGCTGATCAGGGCTGGAGGGCACAATGTAAAAGCGGGTAGAGGGTATATGGCCGAGGCCTTAATGTATAGGTGAGGCAGAGGTTAGGAGAGCCGCATGGCCTATGGCTTCCATGGACTAAGGGCCGAGGGCTGAGGGCCGAGGGCTGAGGCAGCATCAGGGATCATGGCTTGAGGTCCAAATGTATAGGTGAGGGCAGGGGTTAATGGATTAGGGTTTAAGGGTTAGGGGTTTAGGGATTAGGGTAGAGATTTTTCTTGGGTTTAAGGGTTGAGGGATTAGGGTTGAGGATTAGGGTTGAGGGTAGAGGGTATTAGGTAGAGGGTAGAGGGTAGAGGGTTTAAGGGTTTAGGGTTTAGGGGCTGAGGGTTTTGGGTTTTGGGTTGAGTGTTTAAGGGTTTAAGGGTTGAGGGTTTATGATTAAGGGATTAGGGAAGATAGGGATGGATGGATGTATGGAGAGATGGAGGGAGAAGTGAGATAGAAAAGAGAGAAGAGGAGGGAGGGATAGAGATATATGAGGGTTGGAGGATCCACTGGCAGGGCCAGGGCTGAGAATTGAGGGTATAGGGTTGAGGACCAGAGGGCTGAGTGGGATTAGGGTATTGGGCTGAGGGTGAATAGGGTTGAGGGCACATATGGCTGAAGGATTAGGTAGTCTAATGTATAGGGTAGAGGGTATTAGGGTTGAGGGTTGAGGGTTTGAGGGTTGAGGATTGATGGATTAGGGCTAAGGGTTGAGAATTGAGGGTTGAGGGTTTAATGTATAGGGTAGAGGGTAGAGGGTTTAAGGTTTTAGGGTTTAAGGGTTGAGTGTTGATGGTTTAAGGTTGATGGTAGAGGATTGACGATATAGGGTTGGGGGATTAGGATTGAGGGTCCAATGTATAGGGTAGATGGTATAGGGGTTGAGGGATTAGGGTTTAAGGGTTGAGGGTTGAGGGTTGAGGGATTAAGGGTCAAGAGGGTTGAGGGATTAGGGTAGATAGTTTACTTGGGTTTAAGGATTTAAAGGTTGAGGGTAGAGGGTATTAGGTTGAGGTTAGAGGGTTGAGGGTTTAAGGGTTGAGGGTTTAGGATTTATGGTTTAGGGTTGAGTGTTTAATGGTTTAAGGGTTGAGGTTATATGGTTTAGGTATTTGGGTATAGAGGGAGGGATGGATGGAGGGAGTGATGTAGGGATAAGTGAGATAGAGAGGATAGAAGAGGGAGGGAAAAATATAAATGAGGGTTGAGGATCAAATGTATAGGATAGAGGGTTGAGAATTGAGGGTATAGGGTTGAGGAACTATAAGGTTGATGGTTTAGGGTATTGGGTTGAGGGTCCAATGTATAGGGTAGAGGGTTTATGGTTTGAGGGTTGAGGGTTGAGAATTAAGGGTTGAGGATTTAATGTATAGGGTAGAGGGTAGATAGTTTAAAGCTTGAGGTTTGAGGTTTTAAGGTTGAGGGTAGAGGATCAAGGGTATAGGGTTGGGGGATTAGGGTTGAGGGTCCAATATATAGGGTAGAGGGTATAGGGGTTGAGGGATTAGGTTTTAAGGGTTGAGGGTTTATGATTGAGGGATTAAGGGTCAAGAGGGTTGAGGGATGAGGGTAGAGAGTTTACTTGGGTTTAAGGGTTTAAGGGTTGAGGGATGAGGGTAGAGAGTTTACTTGGGTTTAAGGGTTGAAGGGTTGAGGGATTAGGATTGAGGGTAGATGGTAGAGAGTTTAAGGGTTGAGGGTTTAGGGTTTAGGGTTTACCCTTTAGTGTTTAAGGGTTTAAGGGTTGAGGGTATATAATTTATGGATTAGGGTAGAGAGGGAGGGATGGATGGAGGGATAGATGGAGGCATAAGTGAGATAGAGAGAAGGAGAGAAGAGGAGGGAGGGACAAAGATATATGAGGGTTGAGGAACCAATGTATAGGGTAGAAGGTTGAGAATTGAGGGTATAGGGTTGAGGACCTATAGGGTTGATGGATTAGGGTATTGCGTTGAGGGTATAGGTTTGAGGGATTAGGGTTGAGGGTAGATATGGTTGAACGATTAGGGTTGAGGGTCCAATGTGTAGTGTAGAGGCTATTGGGGTTGAGGTTCCAATGTATAACGTAGAGGGTATCAGGGTTGAGGGTTTAGGGTTTGAGGGTTGAGGATTGAGGGATTAAGGGTTGAGAGTTGAGAATTGAGAATTGAGGGTAGAGGGTTTAAGGGTTTAGGGTTGAGGGTTTAGGATCCAAGAAATGGGGTCTCCTAGTGATGTAGAGAGAGAGAGAGGGAGGTAATGGGAGAGAGAGATATATGGTAGAGGGTTAAGGGTTAAGGATAGAGGGGAGAGAGATAAAAGGAGTGAGTGAGAGAGAGAGAGAGATGAGAGAGGGAGAGGGGGTAGGAAGGAGATACTTGAGAGAGAGAAAGAGGGTTAAGGGTAGAGGGGGGAGAGATAGAAGGAGTGAGTGAGGGAGGGAGAGAGATTTGAGAGAGGGAGAGGGGGTAGGAGGGAGATTCTTGAGAGATAGAGGGAGGGAGTGGGAGAGAGATATAGGGTAGAGGATAGATGGTTTAATGGTTTAAGGGTAGAGGGTAGAGGATTTAAGTGTTAAGGGTAGCGGGTAGAGAGATAGGCATGAGTGAGTGAGAGATAGAGACTTGAGAGAGGGAGAGGGGGTAGGAGGGAGATAATTGAAAGAGAGAGAGGGAGGGAGTGGGAGAGATATATAGGGTAGAGGGTTCAAGACGTATAGGGTTGATGGTTTAGGGCATTGGGTTGAGGGTGAGCAGGGCTGGAGGGCTGAGGGACGAGTTTGAGGCAGTGGGGTAGAAGGTTTAAGGGTTTAGGATTGAGGGTTTAGGGTTAATGGTAGAGGGTTTTAGGGTTTGAGGGTATAGGTTTTAGGTTTTAGGGTTGAGGGTTGACGTTTTAAGGGTAGAGGGATTAAGGGTTGCAAGTTGAGGGTAAAAGGTAGATGGTTTAAGGTTTGAGGGTTTAAGGGTTTAGGGTTGATGGTTTAGGGTTTAGGGTAGATGGTTTAAGGGTTTAATGGTAGAGGGTAGAGGATTTAAGTGTTATGGGTAGAGGGGAGAGGGTTAAGGGTAGAGGGGAGAGAGATAGGAGTGAGTGAGTGAGAGAGAGAGAGACTTGAGAGAGGGAGAGGGGGTAGGAGGGAGAGAATTGAGAGAGAGAGGGAGGGAGTGGGAGAGATATTGATGCAAGGGAATTTGGAAGCATTCAAAACAATTGAGGTAGCTGATAGTGAAGTTACAGATTACCGGATTATTGCATTTGATTGCTAGAGGTTGTGGCTTAAAGGGTTTATTTTCAAGAATATCTAGTGTTTCTATGTTAAGTTTTAGAGGTCCGCATGGAGATTTTATCAAGTTATGAATATATGTGTTCTAAAAGTTGTTCATGTGTTCTGACAGTGAACCTAAAAGGAGATGATGTGATTTTGGTAATTTAAGTTGTTGCGGATGTTTCTATGGTGATTCATGATGCTCGTGGATGTTTCTAGATCATGTGTTGTTGGTCCACATTGATCGTTGTGCTCACGATTGGTGGTTTTCTTTTGTGAAGTCATGTTTTCCATGTTCTTGGCCGATAGGGTGATTGTAGCATGTTGTGTATCTTTGAGGAATAAATTTTGAAGGTGTTTCATGTTCGAGGATGTTGTTTTGAGTCCTTGCTTTATTGTGTCTAACATTGGTTGGTTCGCATTGTAAATTATTTATTGTTTAAGGCTGACCTATTTGAGTTTGTACATTATCTTACTAGCCATTGTATTTAGGCCAACATGTTAAGGGTGAGATGATTTGTGGATGATATAAATAGAAGGGAGATGGATCAGGAAGGTGCTCAATAGTGTGAGGTATGAAGCATGGTGATGAAGTATTTTGATCTAGAAGGATCTCAGAGCAGAAGGAGTGTGGAGCAGAGTTGATGAAGATTGTTATCATTTAAGTTATTTGTAATCCTTGAGCTGCAGCCTAGAATTTGTTAAGCTCAAGAGGCATATGTAATTTGTTTGAGATTATAATGTAATAAGGAATGAGCTTTGAAGGCTGGGTTTTTCCCTGTTAGGATTTTCCCAAGATATATCTTGTGCCTAATGTTCATGAATGCCATTTATCTTTCTTTTGTTTAGCTATTAATTTTTGTTGCATGTCTGTGGTGAGCATGGAGTTAGTAATTTAGGTTGCAAGGTGGGATAGTCCTTAATCAGACCCTCCTACCTTGACTGCATTAGGTGGTATCAGAGCTGGTTGCAAGTCTGTTAGTTCATTGTGAATCTGTTGGGAACAAGATAGTGTTGAAAGAAGTGTGAAACCCTAGAAGTAATAAGTGTCATCATAGAAGAAAGATCGAGGCAAGAAATATTTAGGTAAGCATTCAAATTTAGGTTTTTATCTGATTTGTTTCAATGGGGAAGATTGGGAAGAGGATGAAGAAGGAAAATGAAACCCTAATGTGCGAAAGGGATACTTTGGAGGAAGAATTGTGCGAAATCAAGAAGTGTAATTTAGAATTGATGGAGAGGATGAAAGAACTAGGAGGAGACAAGTATGATGCTCTCAAAGAAGAATTAAAAAATGTAAGAAGGAGAAATGAAGAACTAGAAGTAGAGTTGGATGTGTTTGAGGATCTTGAAAAGGAATTTGCAGAAGGATTCAGGTTGTTTTAGAAGGTGAAAAAGAGGAACAAAGATCTAGAGGAAAGTTTGAAAGAGTTGAACAAGGAGAACAGTTTGTAGAAGAAGAAAATATTTGGCTTGAAGGAACATGTTAGTCAGTTGGAGCAATCACTTATAGCATGTCGGAAGGAGAATGAGAATATGAGATCTAACCTTGAATTTTGTGATGTTCCTTGTGATACTGATGATTTGTGTAATGTTGCAAAAGTTTCTTTAGAAGGTGAAGTTGAAGATAACCATGTAACAAAGCCTACAGTTGTTGGTGATGGTATTGGTTTCAAAATCATGCAGAGAATGGGATATAAAGGAAAAGGATTTGGAAAGCATCGAGAAGGAATTACATAACCTATTTAGCCTGTAATAAGATTAAGAAGTGAAGGCCTTGGATATGATGAAGGTAAGAATGTTATTACAAGTTTGAATCAGAGAAGAAAAAGTATGTATTGTTCACATTGTAGTAGGCATGAACATGAAAATGAATTGTGTTGGGATCTATATCATTGTAAGTTATGTGGATTAAGGAATCATTCTGAAAATATGTGTTTGTATAAAATGAGAAGGAGAAATCCTATGAAAAATTATAAGCAAATGGACTATGGATGGATTGATGGAGTGAAATGGAAACTTGTTACTTGTATGCTTAGAAGACTGTATAGATGGAAGAACTCATAGGTTGGAGGAAAAGAGGGAGCAAGATGCAGAGAAAGAAGTCCTTATGCAAAACAAAACAAGGACAATTATTCAGACTATAGAGGAAGAAGTGACAAGAATCATAATATTTATCACAATGGAGGGTACTAGAGGAGTGAAAGAGGATTTTGTAGAAGAGGAACCTATTTTCAAGTTTGGAGGAAGAAAGAATCAAGCATTGAGTGTCATCACGAACCTAATACCAAAGAAAATAATGAAAAAGAAGCAGTAAAGGATGCAAAAATAGTTTGTATAGATGAAGAAGAGCCTGTTGATACAAAATTAGTTTATGTAGAGGAAGGGGAACCTTTGGAGGTATCAGATTTCATAGTGGAACTAGAAGAAGGTGAAGCATTGATCTTAAGGAGAGAGTTTATGTACCAGATCAAAGTAAGTGTGAATGAAGGAATAAAAATAGACAATGATCTTGAGGCAACTTGTAGAGAATAATTTCTTAGACCACCGACCAGTGAGATAATAAAAGGATTGCCAGTAGACCGCCAAACCTTGAGCATGACAAGATGAAGAACTTGAGGAAACTTGTAGGGTGGGCTTGCTCAGACTGCCCACCAGTGAGGCAGTGCAAGGCTTGCAAGTAGATCGTTGAACCAATTCAAAGTGAAGAACTTGAGGTAATTTTGTAGGGTGGACTTGAATAGAACGCCGACCTTGAGGTAGTTGCAAGTTCTTGTGGACAGATCACCAAACCAATTCAAATATTTGGCATAGTATAGACCAAAGTGAAGAGGCTCACTTTTCAAATAACTCTAAGAGTCTAATGCAGGGGCATCCAGAAGCATTAAGAACAATTGAGGCAGTTGATAGTGAATTTATAGAGTACCAGATTATTGCATTTGATTGCTAGAGGTTGTGGATTAAAGGGTTTGTTTTCAAGCATATCTAGTGTTTCTATGTTAAGTTTTAGAGGTCCACATGGATATTTTATTAAGCTATGAATATCTATGTTCTGACAGTTGTTTAGTTGTTCTAGTTGGTGAACCTAAAAGGATATTATGTGATTATGGTGATTTAAGTTGTTGCAGATGTTTTTGTGGTGATTTTTGATGCTCATGGATGTTTCTAGATCATGTATTCTTGGTCCACATTGATCTTTGTGCTTGCGATTGGTGTTTTTCTTTTGTGAGGTCATGTTTTCCACATTCTTGGCTGATAGGGTTATTGTAGCATGTTGTGGATCTTCAAGGAATAAATTTTGAAGGTGTTTCATGTTCGAGGATTTTGTTTTGGGTCCTTTATTTATTGTGGCTAACATTGGTTGGTTAACATTGTAAATTTTTTATTGTTTTAGGATGACCTATTTGAGTTTGCACGTTATCTTACTAGCCGTTGTATTTAGGCCGACATGTTAAGGGTTAGATGATTTGTGAATGATATAAATAGAAGAGAGATGGATCAAGAAGGTGCTCAATAGTGTGAGGTATGAAGCATGGTGATGAAGTATTTTGATTCAGAAGGATCTCTGAGTAGGAGTTGATGAAGATTGTTATCATTTAAGTTATTTGTAATCCCTAGGCTGCGGCCTAGAATCTGTTAAGCCTGAGAGGCATATGTAATGTGTTTGAGATTATAATGTTATAAGGAATGAGCTTTGAAGGTTGGGTTTTTCCCTGTTACGGTTTTCCATAGATATATCTTGTGTTCAATGTTCATGAATGCCATTTATATTTTTGTTTTTTAACTATTAATTTTCATTGCATATCTGTGGTGAACATGGAGTTAGTAATTTAGGCTACAAGGTAGGATGGTCCTTAATTGGGCCCTCCTACCTTGACTACATCAGATATAGAGGGTAGAGGGTAGAGGGTTGAGAATTGAAGGTATAGGGTTGAGAACCTATAGGGTTGATGGTTTAGGGTATTGGGTTGAGCATATAGAGTTGAAGGATGAGGGTTGAGGGTAGAAGGTTTAAGGGTTTAGGGTTTAGGGTTTAGGGTTGAGGGTATAGGTTTTAGGGTTTAGGGTTGAGGATAGAGGGTTGAGGGTTTAAGGGTAGAGGGATTAAGGTTTGTGGGTTGAGTGTAAAGGGTAGAGGGTAGAGGGTTTAAGGGTTTAGGGTTTAAGGGTTTAGAGTTGAGGGTTTAGGGTTGAGGATAGAGGGTTTAGGGTAGAGGGTTTAAGGGTTTAAGGGTAGAGGCTAGAGGGTTAAGGGAAGAGGGGAGAGAGATAGAAGGAGTGAGTGAGTGAGAGAGAGACTTGAGAGAGGAAGAGGGGGTAGGAGGGAGAGAAATGTGAAAGAGAGAGAGAGAGGGAGGGAGTGGGAGAGATATAGAGGGTAGAGGGTAGAGGGTTGAGAATTGAAGGTATAGGGTCAAGGACCTATAGGGTTGATAGTTTAGGGTATTGGGTTGAGGGTATAGGGTTGAGGAATGAGGGTTGAGGGTAGAGGTTAGAAGGTTTAAGGGTTTAGGGTTTAGGGTAGAGGGTTTAGGGTTTGAGGGTATAGGTTTTAGGGTTTAGGGTAGATGGTTGAGGGTTTAAGGGTAAAGGGATTAAGGGTTGTGGGTTGAGGGTAGAGGGTAAAGGGTAGAGAGAAAGAGAGAAAAGAAACCTAGAAAAAATCAACTTTCTCATAACACGAGTGTGTTTTGTAGTAGTGATATGGCCATTCTTTTAGGAAGACCTAATGTGCCCGCGTTATAATGCGAGTGCGTTATAATGCGAGTTCATTTTGTATTGCTCAAAAAAAGGTAAAAATCTCAATATACCCATGATATCAAGGCCCACATTTTGCATATTCTCTTGGTTATGTGCATGCTCTGACAAAAAAAATATTTTTGATGATTTTGTGAAGAGTGCACGCATGTTTTTCACATTCCACCACCTTTTTCATGATCTTTCCACCACCTTTGCATGAAATAGAAAATTTTCCATTTTGAAAGGCATATAATATCAATTCAAGTCTGAATTCCATTCAAGAGTGATATACAATTGAAGTTTGAAGGGGAACAAGCTTTTGAGAAAGTCAAATTGTTGAGGAGTTTGAAGAAAGAAGAAGAAAATGCTACATAATTGGGTAGAAATCCTCCATTTGAAACTTTGGTTTTTTAGGTATGTGAAGTCTATACATTTTCTTTGATTCTATTATGGCTTGCTTTCATTTTTGTTATTTGTCATATTCCATGTTGATCATTGTTTGTTTGCCATTATAAACTTAGCTTTTCAATGCACATTTTAAATTACACAATTATTTACACTTGCCAATTACATTTTTAAACCACATCTCTTTGTTGCATTTTTTTAAACAATTGACTTACCTTGTTTATGCTTCCACATTTTGTATACACATATATATGATATAAGTTAAAAGGAAGTAAAATAACACATCATTTCTCAATCCTTTACTATGGATGTGCATACCACTCTCCAAAGATTTCATTTTGGTATAGGCATGGGGGATGATGGAAAATGTATTTGAATTTGGTTTTACAACTACAATTTTCATATGCTTGAAATTTTCTAAATCCTTTTCAATAAATCTATTTTGTGCATATCCTACAATCATTATATTCCATGAGGACATATCTCATTGAGGTATTTTTTCAAATAGTTAAACCAAGTAATTGATTAACTTGTCTATGCTACCAAATTTTCCATACATGTCTCTAAAACATTGGAATATACTTCTCCCACATTGATAGATCTTTGAATCTATTTTGGTTTTCATCTCTATTTCTAAATTTACCTCATCACTAAACTTACCTCATCACTTATATTGTGATATATTTTAAATGTTTCCTTGATTATTCTACCTATAAGGGATTCTAACCCTTCTCTCCACTGTTTCAAGACTCTTTATTCAAGGCTAAGTTAGCAACATGGGGAAAGGTGCAACCTATCTTGCAATCATGGCTCAAAATGGAAGAACGGACAAGTCATTTGAATGGTTTGAAAATAATGTTTTCGTATAAATATATGTAAAATGTGGTAGCATTGGCAAGCTAGTGAGCTCAGTAGCTTGCCGATGTGGTAGGGTTGATAAGGTAGGGGAAGTGTATTCATTTTTTGTATAAATGTATGCAAAATGTGGTAGCATTGACAAGCTAGTGATGTCACTAGCTTGCCAATGTGGTAGGGTTGAAAAGGTAGGGTACATCATCATGAGACCTCATTTCTATGAGGCATACGCTAACCCTAACTTGTCAACCCTATCACATTGGAAAGCTAGTGGAGAATTATCATTGTGAGACTCCATTTCTATGAGGCATACACTGCCCCTACCTTGTCAACCCTACCGCATTGGCAAGCTAGTGGAGCATTGGAAAGCTAGTGAGCTCACTAGCTTGCCAATGCGGTAGGGTTGGCAAGGTAGGGGCAACATGTGCCTCATAGAAATGGGGTCTCTCGGTGATGTAGGGGTAGTGTGTGCCTCATAGAAATGGGGTCTCATCGTGAGACCCCATTTCTAGGAGGCACACGCTGCCCCTACCTTATGAGCCCTATCACAATGGCAAGCTAGTGAGCTCATTAGCTTGCCAATGCCATAGGGTTGACAAGGTAGGGGTAGTGTATGCCTCATAGAAATAGGGTCTCACAGTGATGTATATCAGTCCCCATTTCTATGAGGCATACATTGCCCCTACCTTTTCAACCCTTGTCCATGCTTCCATTATGAGCCTATCTTGCAATCATGGCATGCCACATTACCACATTTATTTAAGGAATTCCATTAGAAAAATTCATGTGACCTTTGTTTATGCTAGAAATACTCTTATACATGATGATTGTAAGTATTTTGTATGAAGCCTTGAATGACAATATTTCATTTATTTGTATGGATTCATTTTTTAGTAACTAATATTTGTCTTATTACCATGCTCGGCACATAATTCAAGCTATGCAAGGACAACTTTCTAGTTGGTAGCATAGTTTTACTGGCCAACTTTGCAGAGAACTACACTCTATAGCCACAATGTGAGGTGCAATCACAATATTACAACTCCACACAGATTTTGATATTTTTGCACATAGCATTCATTCATGCAGCTGATAGTACAGAGGACAAAAGGAAGGTATTGAGGGAGTATCACTTTTATATTAGTGATGATCATACACATTCTCCATAGTTTGTGCAAGGTTGCTTCCAAATATTCTACAATGATTTAGACCAGAGGCTCATAGCATATGGTTGGATAACTGTGTAGCATAGTTCAAAAACTTGTGTTTGTTCTACTGGTTGTGCAGGATGCATGTCATTATAGGTGTTCAACATATGTGGAAATTTTGTGAGGTCGAGCATGGAAAGGGGGAGCATGATGTTGTAGGAGCATGTGTGAAAAGAACATTAGCATGAGAAGAGATAAAGTATAAAGACAATGTAAAGTTGATAGATGCAAAATCAATTCTCAAGTGGTGTAATGCTTCGATGTGTCCATGTAATGAAGTTACATCTTTAGTTTGTATATTTTTTTGGTTGATGGCTGATACTAACATTGCACCATATGAGGATTGTTGTACACTAATAGGATCGAGTGAGCTACACTCTTTCCTTAGCTCAAATCTAGGTTCATGGAGTGTCAATACACGAAAGATGACATGCTTTTTTTCTTCATGTACAATGCAAGCCTAGGATGATTGTGAGTCAAAGGAGTGGGTTGAGAAATGGTTATTAAGTTATCTTATCCCACTTCACATGTATAACCCTCTGAAGGCATTGGAACTAACAAAAATGGATTCATTAGTCGACTTTGACCTCATATCATATCTATTTCAATAAGGTGATATATCTACTTGCTTAGTTTTTGAAATTCCCATAGTTATCTTACTTTGTAGTGTATTTGTAATGTTGACTAACTTCAAGAGATTTGTTGCACATATCAATGCAAGGCATGTTTATGCAATTATTACAAATGAAAACAATGAAGAGGGAACAAACTATAACTTGTGTCATTGTGTTGAGGCCAAAAAGATATTGGAGGCCCCAATTATAGATGGAGAAAACATCAAATACCCTACAGGATTAATTGTTGTTACTAGAACATGGCTTAGAAAGTACCCACATAAGAGTGTTAAATATTGGCTATTTCAAGACTTTGATATGCATTAGAAAATTCTTCATTACTCGAACCTTTTCGTGGCATCCAATGTTTTTTTGACCAAATATGGGGGTAGACCTTTGAACATGACCTTGTGGAAGGTTTGTGAGTCTGACCATGAGGCAATACTTGACACAATAAAGAGTAGAGTAGACTCGGATGGTTCGTTGGATTAATTTGTAAGTATGCACATTAGTTCTTATTAATTTATACTTGTATGTTCATTCATTTATATGATGCCAATGCTATCATATAATGTTTGTATCATCTTCTTTTACTTTACCTATTTGTAAGTAACCTACTAAAAATTGATTAGTGACTTACTAAAAATTGATTAGTGTCCTCTTGTATAAAATGTTGATTCATGAGCCATCCAATAGAATTGTAGCCAAAAAAGCAATGCAATATCCTTAATTTGATGATCTTGAAAAATATCAATTATGATTTTAAGCCATTATAAAAGTGTGTGTGAAGCTTAGCAAGGGAATTTCAAGTTATTCATTTGAAGTTAACCTTATCATGAGCAACTATGATGTAGACATTATAAGAGCATCTCAAATTTCAAGTTATTCTATTCATGAGAGGTGTTGTGTGCAATAGGTATCTTGGAACTCCCAATGATGTATGGCCAGGAGTGACTAAGTTGAGAGACTGGCATGCCTATTCTCAATGGAAGCATCCAGATTTTGGAACCAAATGGTGTGGATTTGTTGTCTGTAAGTGCCTTCCATCTATTTTCATTTCATTTCCATTTTGGATGCTCTTTCTTTTTCTTCTTTTACTTTTTTTGTTTGTAAGTAAAATGCTAAAAATTGATTGGTGTCTCCTTGCAGAAAATGTAGATTTATGAGCCATCCTATATCAATGGGTTAATTTTGGGATTAAGGTTAGCGACTTAGATTAATAATAAAACCCAAAGAATCTATTGAGTACAATGAAATATAAAACAAATGAAACAATTATACCATATCGCCTGCGACACTTCCATGATTCACCTCCATAGCACCTTCTAACTTGTTGATTGTTGCCCTCAGATTGAGTATGTGAGTAATCTTTGACTATGCCAATGTCCTAAACAAGGTTTGAAGGATTTGATGACTATGCCTATGACTATGACTAGTGACTATGCCAAGAAATGCCTAAGACTTAATGAAATCAAGTATGAAAATATCTTAAATGTTGTGACATGTAAATATGAGCATGAGTAGTCGAAAATGTGAGCAAAATTGTCATTTTATAGAAAATGCAATTTTGGACAAACGAACAAGATTAAAAGCTACTGAAAGCCTAAAATCAGAGGTCCAGATTGTGTGTGACAATCCCTAATTAGGATTAGGGAAAAATCATTAAATGAGTGGTCAAGATGTCATTTGATAAAATCAAATCAGCGGTAGAGAATAAATGTGATAATTAGTCAAACAGATAAAGATTTTTGAAAATCAAGAAGATAAAGACTGCTTGATTTGTAAGATTCGAAAAATCAATAAGATAAGAGTTGGACTGAAAAGAAGATTTGGAAAATCAAGAATTTTCTTAATTACTTGATTTTTGAAAGAAGATTTACCTTTTTGAATTAAATTAATTCAAAATAAGGATTTTGTGTGACAATAAATAATCTTTTTCAGATTATTTACCAAAATAAACTGATAGTTAAGAATGTGATATCATTTTAAATAAATGATTTTAAATTATTTCATTTATTTAAAATGAGGAAAATGTCAATTTAGGTAATTAAATAATTAAAGATAATTATTTAATTTAGAGGATTATGACTCATAATTAAATAAATTAATAAATTCATTTAATTAAGATAATTAGTGATCTATTAAATAAATAAATAAAATTCAATTATTTAATAATCAGGAAGACATAAGGAATTAAGGTAATTAAATAAATTAAGAAATTTATTTAATTGTGGGAAGATTTAGACAATTAAAGACATTAAATAAATAAATAAAATTTATTTATTTAATAATCATGAAGAATAAAAGAGATATGAATTAATTAAACAATTATAAATTATTTAATTAATAGTTGGAAATGGACCAAAGACATAATTAAAATATCATAATTATGTTAGGATGACAGTGGTAAAAATAGATTTTGTAGGCCTACGCCATTTTTACGTGTCTACATTTTTCCCCTCTTTGTCATAATGTAGCATGTTGCATTGTGACAAAGAAAACAAGTTAAAGTCATGCCCCAGTGAAGGTATAGAGTATTGATGCCCCCTCGGGAAAATTTCAAATTTTGGCCATGTGACAGAAAAATTTGGAAGGTGCCCCAATAAGTCAATTTAATTATCAGAAAGACAATGGCGCAATCGGTTTTGAATTCTAGAGTGTTTAGAGTAGCCAAAAGGGTGGTCAAAGCTGGTCAAAAGGGCCTCCAATAATAAAAGAGTTGACAAATGTCATTTTGACTTTATAAATACTTTGACAAAGGGGTAAAAGTCAATTCATTTTCACTATTCACCTTAGCAAATTTGAGAGCGACGAGCGAAGAGGACTTCTATGAGGATGGTGATTCCAGTGACCAAGCATCACGGTGAGATTGTCCAGACCTTCAGGGGACTAGAGGGCTCAGAGCCAGTGGTATGTACCTCTAACCCACCTTGTCATTTCATCGTTTTGCGTACAAAATTTAGATTTTTATGGCCAACAACATATGCACTGTGACACATATGCATGCGCATAAGCCACATTTGACTTCGCATAAGCTGTATTTGACTTCGCGTAAGTTACATTTGACTTTGCGTAAGCTGCATTTGACTTTGTGTTTGACATATTTGATGCGTCGCGACGCAAGTGTAAGGGGTAATTAGGTTAGACCAAGGATGTGTGACACATTTGCAATGTCGTGCCGCATTTGAGAGCTATCACGCAGCATATGTCATTTTGTGACACATTCATTAGTTTGAGAAATGGATTCGAATGAAGTGATGCATGTGTCATAGAGCATGATGCAAATGCTCTGATGCAATGCATTGGATGGATAGAACGATGCAATTGCTGTGTAGAGACACAATTGAAGTACAAAATGATGCAAATGTTTTTTTGCGACACAAATGAAGTCAACGCCACACATTTTACTTTGACTTTGGCTAAGGCTAATTGTGATGTTTTTCAAATTTTAAATGCTTTTGAGTTATAATGATGATAATGACAATTGTCCATAAGGTGCTGACTTTTGTTTGATTATGTGCAGAGACAGCTAGCACCTATCTATACTCGAGAGAGCAGGCCATCGACCTTTCAGTTTCAAGATCAGTTAAGTCCGCGAGAGCGATGACAGTTGATGGAACTTGGTTTGTACTATGTTGCCTATATGCCCATTATTTGGGCAAATAGGGGACTATTGACTACACTGTGTGAGTGGTGGCACTTCGAGACATGCTCATTCCATTTGTCGATAGGAGAGGCTACCGTGACATTGGAGGATGCCTATTGTATTCTTTGTTTGCTGATTTGAGAAGAGAGGATCATCTATGAACCTCAGCATGGCTATCAGACCTTCATGATCTACTATCATGATCAGGGTGCAGAACTCGACATCGAGAGATACGAGATCCGCTAGGAGTTTATGGTGGAGCATTATGCCTAGTTTGATGCATTTTTGGCAACATTGATCGGCGGGATACTGATTCCTGACCACCATGGACACGAGTTTCCCATTGGTTGGGGTGATGTGCTATTGGGCATGAGGCAAGACTAGAAATTTTATGTTTGGGGGCCTTGTTTGTTAGGTATGCTCTACCATTAGCTTCACTAGGTGGCTTATAGGAGGGCACATAGCATTGGGTGTGGCATGACACTTTTGATGATATGGACCTGGGAGCATGTGGCTATATTCCGTCCTCCTATCTAGAGACCACAGCTTGCAGAGGGGATGCCTTATGTTTATTACTATGTCGGTACCTTACAACAGATGAGGATTAGAGAGACAGGTTGGTGGCACTATCATATTGATACCATGATTTCATTCATCTAGAGGCCTTACAAAGACTACCAGCAGTGGGATGACGAGGGTGACCACCTCAGTTTCTACCGATAGTATCATTATTTGATTGGGAGGACAGTGCATAGTCAGCTCATCATAGAGATGTATTTTCCACAGTGTGTCCTAAGATAATTTGGAGAGTAGCAGGGTGTACCTACAACCACAACTGAGTATGCTAGATCCTCGACAGAGGGAGCCTAGGGTCCGCCTATTCCTATACCATTTTTCGAGTAATAGATTGATGGTCTAGTGGTGCAGCAGTGGGGATGGAGGGGTGGGATCATAGATCTAGGGACAACCATAGATTATGACTTGTGGTGGCAGGTGCATCAACCAGTGCCATTGATAGATCCAAATGGGCTAGCACTAATTGACAAGAGATCAATGATACCCCGTGTGGCACAAGCTAGACGAGGGGGCAGAGATGGTGAAAAAGATAGAGGCAGAGATGACAATAGAGGTAGAGATGGAGGTAGGGATGGAGGAAAAGGTGGAGATGGCGGGGATGACAGGGATGATAGAAGGGATGGCAAGAGATAGGGTAGGAGGGTGAGACAGTGTGTAGCGAGAGGGGCATTAGATGCCATCCCAAAGGCAGGCAAGGAGGAGGAGAGATAGGAGGAGGAGGGGCCTAGGTAGGAGCAGGAGGATATAGGGCATGAGCATGTGGCTGAGGAGGAGGTCAGAGAGGAGGAGAGGTGGGAGGAGCAGGAGATTGGAGAGGAGGAAGTTTGACAGGAGGCCGAGATGGAGGTTGATATACCCCAAGATGAGGGAGTCGGTGGAGAGGAGGTTGCAGAGGAGGAGGAGGATGATGAAGATGATGATGATGATATGGATGAGGCTGAGAGGCTCCTGAGATGGAGGATGGTGGAGGGAGATGAGGAGATACCATCCAGGTCAGCACTGCCTCATGATGCCATGACAGACCAAAGGGTGGCAGACTTACATAGGAGATTGGATGAGAGTGCCACCCAGATTAGAGCACTATAGTCAGAGTTAGAGGTGGCTCAGGTAGAGTGGGATCAGGTAGTGATCTACCAGCAGGAGGCAACACAATGGTGTATAGAGTTTGCACGACTGTGTATAGGATCATCGACAGATTTGGCATGGGAGTTTGGTAGGGTCAATGTACGACTTGGGTGATACAAGAAGTTATATGAGCATTTTGTACCAGCCGAGATGAGAGATCCCATCCTGACCAGGACACAGATGAGGATAGGCAGTAGTAGCAGGTCAGGGAGTGGAAGTGGCAGTGGCAGTTAGAGAAGTACAGGGGGCTCAACCTCTTTAGGACATACCTCGAGTCACAGGTCTCATCATAGACATTCTTCTAGTCATAGGTTAGGGCATTCACATAGTTCATTAGGTTCAGGCCATAGATCAGCACCTGGTCCACCTCTAGTGATAGATCCTTCAGCCTCATAGAGTCAGGTTGCAGTATCATCATAGATGCATGTTATCGTGGAGATGATGCCATCAGTGTTAGTTCCATTGGTTTCATAGACAAAGGTTGCTACAGGTCCACCTATTACCTCAGTGTCGGGCACAGGTCCTTAGTCACCACACTATTCACCATGAGGGGATGAGGAGAGCATTTCATAGGGCCATGCTTGCTACATTCATGTTTCGGTCTTTATGTTATGACACTTTATGTATTGACTATTGAGCCTGTGTGCTCTATTTTTGGGATATCTCATGACTCTATCCTATGACATTATATATTTTTTGGGATGATGCTATATGATGCAGTTTTGATGTGGCCTACATGTGTGTTATGTGATGTTATTTTATTTATGCACTATGATGTATGATGGATGATTTATGTATGATATGCATTTATGATGGATGATGTTATTTATTTATTTATATGTCCTATCTTGTATGTCCTATGATGGTTACTTATGATGTGATGCCATGATAATGCAATGCCTATTTATATGTTGTGTCGATGTTGTGCCATGGATGATAATGATATGATGTATTTATTTGAATGGATGCCATGTTTATGCTTTTGTTAATTCATGACTATGTATAATGCAATATGTATATGATTTAATGCTATAGATGATGTATGATGGATCTGATGCAATGTCTATGATTATGTATGCACTTATATTTTTGTATGTCATAGGATGTCCTCGAGAGACGGACGAGAGAAGATGATAAGACAGAAGGAGATGCATGTTAGTTCCTAGACCAAATCCTTCAAAAATTTACCATAGGACTTTTAATATTTATCGCTCTTAACCATCATTGGGAAGATTATTGTAATGGACAACAAACACCATGATATGACATAAATTAAGGTGTGCAAGGTCGTACCATCATGTAAGACAAGCAGCCACAAACAAGGATGATCATGACTCATACTTAGAGTGCAATTGCCCCAGTCCTTTCGTCATAACCAACCCCAAGCATAAAAAGACAAATAAAGATAATAAAGACAAGTCATGAAATGTCGTTGCTTCTCTAAATCCTATTTCCAGGACATCCTTGAGAAACTAGCAGCATGATTTCCAAAAGAACAAAATAAAGCCATTATCATGATACATCGTTGTTTTTCTAAATCCCATAGTTAGGACATCACTAAGAAACTAGTAACATGAGTGTCATGATACGTCACTACTTCTCTAAATCCTGTTGTTGGGATCTCACTGAAAAACTAGTAACGTGATGAAAAATCCAAAGACAAGTGCCAAGTGTTTTCGAAGTGTGTCTGGATGCCAATTGTTTTGATGTTAAGATGTTAGGTTTGATGATGTCGAGATGCCAGGGTGTCAAGGTTTTGACGTTGCCAAGATAACGAATGTTGAAGATTGCCAAATTCAGGAAGGACACATATTGAATAATGTTAATGTCGAGAGGATTGATCCCTAAATTTCAAAAGTGATCCCTCGAAATGCCAATGACAGTGACAGTGACGATGCCTAGGAAGGACACATCCTAAGGCATAAATGATAGAGTTTGTTCTTCAGAAGGACACATCTGAAAGATATCAATATCGAGAGGAGTGATCCTTAAATGTCAAGAGGATCCCTCAAAAATGTCGGATTACAATGACTATTCCTAGGAAGGACACATCCTAAGGCATAAATGACGGAGGCTATTCTTCAGAAGGACACATTTGAAGATAACCAAGAGTTGACAGTTTGGTCGGTTGGGACAATTTGACCTGGTTTGACCAATTTTGACCAAAGTTTGACTGAGTTTGACTTGTGTTGACCAAATGTCAATATTGCCATGTTGGTGTGATTGTCATGTTTGAATAAATGATTTCCATACTTTTTTTTAGGAGTTTTCTTGTTTGGAAAATGATGTCTTGACTTGAAGACTTTTGACATGTGTGTTAGTGTAATGTCATGAACCCTAATGGACTGACCTAGTGCAGCCTCGGGGGTTCATCGATAGATGGCCTTTCCTATGTCATACACTTAAAGACCTCGTAGTTTGACACGACCAATGAATTTTTCCTGATGACCAAAGATTGCATCATGATTTTATTTTGACAAACCTAAAAGGACTGGCCTAATGTCTTGGGGACTCAAAGATGATTCTTACCTCCGTAGCAAATGCGCAGAGACAACGTAGTTCAAAAAAATGACAAAGACTAATTGATTTGATGGACTTGACAAGAAATGACTCTATTTTTGCGTTTTCTAAATAGTTTGATGTTTGTTGTGGTTTCTTCAAGATGTTTTTCAATTTTTAGGTCTTTCTTCAAGACATTTTGTGATGTTTTTGTCTTTTGTTAGGAATTTTTGTGATGTTTTTTGTCTTTTTTAAGGACTTTTACAGTTGCCCAGACCATGCGTGATACCCACTATAGTCACATGATAATTTTTTTTCCCCTAGTCAGGTCCAAGACTTAACCAATTTTAAAGGACGTGAAAGGGATATGCATGGGGTGTCAGATGGATAGTATTCAGGACTTGATGTCAACCATTTGTCAACCATGAAAGGAAGGGTATGATGTCATGGAAGATGTTGTGGCAGTGATGAAAATTTTGTTTCATCATTGGCCAAGACAGATAAAGTAACAGTAGATGGTGAAGCAATGATTGATTACGCATGGCCCCTGTTTGCCAGGTTTTCACCATGGTACTTATCCAAAGTGCCTATTTTTCAGGTTTTCACTATTGGAAAAATTATTTCTCTTTACTATTTTTGTCATTTTTTTATTTTTTTGGTGCCGCCAAGATGCCTATTTTCCAGGTTTTCATCAAGGCAACACTTTTTTTATCATTTTTCAATTTTTTGTATTTTTAAAATTTTCAGCTCGACTTTATGATGCTATGCATAGAAATTTCGGAGATGTAGACTATTGATAGGTTCTATTAGTTTTTCTCCATCTAGAGTCGCCAATTGATAAGCTCCAAGACCAAAGGAGGATATGATGATGTAGGGACCTAGCCAATTTGGTTAGAATTTTCCATGTTTTTCTCTGTCAAACTTCCTAACTATGACTCTCTTGTTGTAACTACAATAAAGATGGTTTTGATATGCCTGCAGATGGTTAAGGGAATTATGCCTTCTTTCCTCTAACATCTCCAACTTGTGTAGATGTGACTGTCTATACTCCTCATCATCAGTCAGACCCTTTAGGGAGACTTGTAAGGAAGGAATTCCAACCTAAATGGGCAAGATGGCCTCAGCTCCAAAGACCAGGGCGAATGGAGTGGCTCTCATAGGCGTACAAATGCTAGTGCGGTAAGCCCACAGAGAAGGGTTGAGTTGAATTTTCCAGTCACAACCAACATCATTGGCAATCTTTTTAAGGATTTTAACAATGGTTTTATTTGATGCCTTAGGTTGACCATTTCCTTGCGGGTAGTATAGAGAGGAAAAATTATGTTGGATATGAAATCACTCACATAACTCATGAATGTCTTGGTTTTCAAATGGATGTCCATTGTCAGTGATGATGGATTGTGGAAGTCCATACCGGAAAATGATATAGTTGAGAATGAATTTGGATATTTGTTTGCTAGTTATGTACGTCAGGGGGATGGCTTCGATCCACTTCATAAAGTACTCAGTGGCAATTATGATGAATTTGTGGCCATTGGATGAGGTAGGATGGATCTTTCCCATGAGGTCGAGTCTCGATTGTGTGAATGGCCAAGGAGAGATGATCAACCGAAGTTCTTGTGCTGGAGCATGATTCAAATCACTGTGAATCTGGCATTGGCGACAAGTCTTGACATATTCTAATCCATATTTCTCAATGGTCGGCCAATAGTTACCAAGTCTTGTTATCTTCTTGGCTAGAGTAGGACCACTCAAATGAGACCCACATATACCCTCATGTACTTTGCGTAAGGTTGTGCATGCTTTGTTAGTTTCGAGACATCTAAGAAGGGTGTTGTCTAAGCTACGAAAGTAAAGGGTGTTGCTAATGATGGCATATCTTTCAGATTTTCACATAAAATACTTCCTCTGGTTATTAGATAGATTAGGGGGGAGGATTTGAGACTTAAGGTAGTCATGAATGTCTTGGTACTAGGGAGAATCAGGACCAACAAGCTTGTAGACCATCTCCAATTCTAGAATATCATAAGCGGAGACCAACAATTGTTCTATCAGGAATTCCGGCTGAGGCATATTGCTTGGAATGTCAAGGAGAGAGCCTATTGTAGCCATGGCATCTTCCGCTTTGTTTTTTATTCGTGACACTTGCTCAAAAGTCACCATGTGAAATTATGTCTAGAAGTTGTCAACCATTCGTTTGTAGGGCATTAGCTTCTCATCTTTTGTGTCATAGTGATCATTAACTTGGTTGATGACTAACTAAGAATCCCCATAGAGATGTAGTGCTCTGATTTTCCATTTTATTTCCATTCTAAGTCCCGTAACTAGTGCCTCATATTCTGCCATGTTATTTGTGCATAGGAAAGCTATGCAGAAAGACTTGGGAATAGAATCTCCTTGAGGGGTGATAAACAATATTCCTACCCTCGAGCCATGATTAGTATACAATTTCTTAGGATTCAGTCAGACTTTGTATTCTTCTAGTCTCTTGAAAATTGTGTCTAACACCTTCAAATGATCTTTTCTTGTTACTAATCTAGCCAAAAAGCCATCTACGTAATCTTCCATTATTTTATGCATCATGTCATGAAAGATTGTATTCATATCCCTCTGATACGTGGCACTTGCATTTTTAAGACCAAACGACATGACATTCCAGTAGTATGTACCCCAAGGGAAAGTGAACGTTGTTTTATGTTGATCTTTGGGGGAAATATGAATTTGATTATATCCTAAGAAACTGTCCATGAGGGACAGCATCTTGTATCCTGTCGTGAGGTCGACTATGATATCAATATTTGGCAAAGGAAAGTAATCTTTTGGGCATGCCTTGTTTAAGTCTCTAAAATCTGTGCAAACTCGAATCATTCCATTTGGCTTCATTACTGGCACAAGGTTAGATATCCATTCAACATAATCAATAGACTGTATGAACCCAATGTCTAGAAGTTTCTTCAACTCATCCTTGACCAATAGAGCGACCTGAGGATGCATTTTGTGTAACTTCTGTTTAACTAGTTTGGCATTTGGTAATAGTGGCAGATGGTGTAGAACTAGTTCTGGGTCTAGTCCCGACATGTCAGCATAGGACCATATGAAGTTGACTTAACGTTTTGCAAAGAATTTGTGAAATTCCAGTCTCTCTTCTTCAGTCAAGGACACAACAAAGAGGGCCATTTTGGGATCTTCTATTGTTGATATGTTGTCTTCTATGGTGTCCTCTATGAACATGGTTGACTTCTCTTGAGTTATGGGAATAAAGTCCATTCATCCATCTTTGGGTGCCTTTGAGAGGTTTTCATCTATAGATACTTCCTTTGTTTTTACTTTTTTGTCATCAGAAGGTTCCTTTCGGTTTTCACCTAAAGCCGTTTCATTTTTTGCTTTATTATCATTTTTAATTTTGCAACTGGAGGACGGAGTAGTCTCGCTGAAGTAGGCTACACAATCTAGGTCAATGGTGAATCCCACCTTGTGATCACCACTGGGTATGCCCTCACGTAATCCCATAATTTATGTGATAGCCTCATCATTCTGAAAGGTGTCCAGGACTAGCGGGCCTTGTTGGTCCCAATCGATTAATTATGGATAGACTAGGGAAATGCCATTGTTAGAGTTGGTGAATTGAGGGGAGGATACAAAAAGCATGCAGATGGATTCTAAGATATTGTAGATGAAATTATCATCATCCAATTCCACATCAGACTCTATCCAATATTCCCCTTCACTTGTTTCATATTCATTGTCAAAGTTAGGGGTAAATGACTCAAAGTTGTGGTTGTCAGTGTCATATGGCAATTCAAATGGATTTGAATGATGGTTATGAGGTCTAGATTGTGGGGCTTGTATGTCCCAGGGAAGGTAAATGGGACTATGACTATTTGGTGCTTGATCAATTTTAAATGTTTGCCAAATTTTTTGTTCAAAGGTAAGCTCCCCCATCTCAATGAAAAAATCATTGAGGCAACAATCAATTAAGGATCGTTGGGAGCCAAATTCCCACTCTTGGGAGTCGATTTCGATAAAGGATTCCTTAATAGTCTTAACACTTTCTGAAGCATGCACACGCTCACTCGAAAATCCATTGGTACATCGGTTGTCATTGTCGGGAAATCCATACCCTAATCCAAGATACTTTGGTATTTTGAAAGATTCTATGGGCTTTCTTCGTCCAGTTTTATTTCTGCCTAGGCCACTAGTTCCATCATAGCCCTTAGCCTTCATCATGTCATATCCCTTGCCATATTTCTTAACTGGTAATGGGGGTAGATGACCATTTCTTTATATAGCCATCCTGTAATATTGGCAAGGTCCCCGTTACTCATGTCTCCCCATTTTATTAAAACCATTTTTGGTGGAACTTTGAAAATTTCTTTGGGTTCCATTCTAAAACATGGTCAACCATAGACCTTCAGAGACTTGGGTATTGTTGTGATGCTATATGTCGTATGTATTTTGACATTGGAACCCAAAGCCTATGTCCTGGATCTTGACATTGGACTCATCCTTAGAAAGTGTGGAAGATGGTGACGTGGTGGAATATGTGGATGGAGTGGACATGGAAGATGATGTGAGTTTGGATGGGTCAATGTATTTAGAAGAAGAGGAGCTAGGAGCTTCTCAGTTGATGGGCACTCAATTTTTGGAAATACCCCTTAAGTTGGTACAATATTGAAAAGGGTCGGGGTCTCCATATATAGTGATTTTTGTATCGTCAAATAGGAATTTTAAGCATTGATGATATGTGGAGGGAACGGATTTTAGGGCATGAGTCCATGGGTGACCGAGCAAGATGTTGTAAGATAATTCTAGATCCAAGACCTGGCATGTTGTATCCACAATGGCTGGTCCCACTCTAATAGGAAGAGAAATAATGCCTCGTGAAGAACGTTCTTCGTCATCATATGCTTTTATAACTATACTCTTTGTAGGGTCTACACATGCATCAGAAAATCCTAGAGCCTTAACTATTTTTGAGGAGCATGTGTTCAATCCTGCTCCACCATCTACTAAAACTATTCTGACCTTGTGCTTATGGACAAAAGTTTTGATATGTAATGTGTCATTATGGTTGGTCTTGTGTGACAAGTAATCTTGATCAGAAAAAGTGACATGATGAGGTGTAGTGAGGTATCCCACCATGGTCTCAAATTGGTTGACATCAATATCCTTAGGGACTGACGACTCTTGTATGGTTTTATCCAGTATAGCCTTATGCATGGGAGAGATGTGAAGTAGCTCAAGTATGGAAATCTATGTGGGATTTTTTCCAAGCTGGTCGGTAAGGTTAAACTGACTCTTACGTTGCTACTGCTTTGTGGTCAAGGCAGGTTGTGATTGCCTAGGAGATGGACCAGGTATGGTGATCTTAGGTTTCCTAGCAAGAGGCAGACTAGCTATGGTGATCTTGCCACTTTGAGTAGTGGCATTGCATTAGGGTGCTTGTTTGACTGTGATGGTGTTGATGTATTCATCATCCATTTAGACATTGTTTATAATAGGTCCACCAGAATAGTCATACTTGGCGGGGGCGTAATTGGCTTGATTATTGTTTGTCTTAGGACCCGACGTGGAAGCGTTATTAGAGCCATAGTCTTGCAATGGGTTCTTATGAATGGTATGGTCGAGATTTTATGGAAAGTGGCCCACCTAATTCAATTATTCAACTCTTGATAAGGTCTTGCACAATATTTTTGAGTTGTCGACAAGACGATGTCTTATGTCCTTTAGCCTATTGGTACTCATAGAAAACATTATCATCCCACCATGATGGTTTAAATTGTACTGGGTCATACGGATTTGGTTCTTCAAGTGTGATGAGATCATTTTGAATACATTTCTTGAGGACTTCCTCCATGGGCTCACCCAAGGGAGTGTATGTACAAGGTTGTCCTTGATTTTGACTATTTTGACCATTTTGGTTGTTTGGGGTGGCATTGGTGGGAGGTGTTAGTATCATTGTTGGCTTGTTTTGTGACTTAACCCCTTTTAGAGCCAGTAAAGGACTCGTAGTGTTTACAGCCTTGGCATCAACAACACCATCATTGGTAACATGTTTATTTTTGACCCAGTATTTATTTTTGTCAGTGGGAGGATTTGTGTTTGTGTTTTTAGGATTGTATTTTAGCTCTACCTTTGTAATAAGGGCTTTCTCAATATGGACACCTTTTTTGACTAGGTCCATAAAGATTGTGCAACAATGTATCTGTACTGCATATTTTAAGGGACCTAGAAGTGTTTGAATGAACATGTCAACCTTTTCATCTTCGGGTATGTCGATGTGGCAACAACTAGCTAGACTTCTCCATTTTTGGAAGAATGGGATGAACATTTCACCAACATCCTCTTGCGTGAGATTACATAAGCTAGTAATAGAGGTGTCCATGTCAATGTTGTACGAGTAATTTTTTATGAATTTTCATTTAAGCTCATCCCATGTTTGGATATCCTTTTGAGTGGAGAACCATTCAAGGATAGGACCTACAAGACTTTTAGAAAAGAGTCTCATCAAGTATGTTGGTTCATATGCGACATCCATACAGTTCTTTGTGAATTCTCGGACATGTTTGATAGTGTTTGTCTTACCTCTATATTTGGTAAAATTTGGTGACACATATCCTAGAGGAAATGGTGGCATGTATAAGTTCATGCCAAAGGGTTATATGGATAAATCATATGACACTTCTGATTTCTAGCTAGATATTTGTATATTTTATATGGTCTTCTCTAGACCCATCAACTTTACTTGCAAGGAATCGATTATAGGGTAATTTGTGGCCCCATACATCAGATTGATTGGTACACCATAGGTCCTCATTTGTTGTGAGTGGATGTTGGTGTGTTGTTGAGGTACATGTATGATGTGTTCTGATTTGCATGTTGTTGGTATTGAAATTTTGGATTGGGAACATTTTGGTGGGTATGAATATGGGATGATTATGTCGAGATGTGTCCCCCAGCCATTTGGGTTGATATTTGGGGAGTATGGCGACCATGAATATTTTGATGTGTGAATGATGCCATAGGTTGTGTGTTTTGACTGCCTTGTCCAAATTGTTGGGTTTGTACAAGAGGAATAGTCTTATTTGTCCTTTGGAGGTGATGGCATTAGGTTGTGTTGATGTGTTAACATTTTTTTGTGGTCCTTGAATAAAGATGCATCATTTACCTCCACCCAAAGGATTCTATGAGATACCAATGAGAGAAAATGATGAAGATGTACTCATGGTACTAGATGTAGTTATCAATGGAGGATTTGTATGACTTGATGATGCCCCCATGGCATTTACCGTAGTGGTAAAGAGAGGATTGGAATAACTTTCCCATATTGCCAAGGACCCAAAGGTGGCTCTAGCTGATTGTGACGATATTGTGGATATTGTGGGCACTGTGATTGATTGTGTTCCTCCAATGCATGTAGCGTTTATTGAATTGGAGTTGTTTGGATTGTTGGAGGTAGCACTCATGGTCGTTGTGACATTTTGTGAGGTAGAATAAAAAAAGGTATTGCTTGTGGTGTTTGGAGGTTGACCACTATTTGACATGTTATGTGTATTATTGACATTATTGGGAGGAGATGTCAATCTCAAGGTATCAATGTCGAACCCATGAAGTAATTTAGCTCCTTGACTTAAAAATATGGCCAAATATCTGTCTCTATCATATAAGACCATTTTTTCTACAAAGTAGGCTTCCTTTGGATCTTGTGCTGCTACCTCTAGGTTTTCCTCAAGTATTTTTCCATATTCATCCTTATGTAAGAATGGTTCAAAGGGGATGTTTGATGAGGATGGTATGGTCGTGAGAGGTTGAGTATTCATGTTGCTAAACGGGTCGTCAAAATTCCAATTTGGGTCATAAGTGTGATTGGTGACATTGGAATTAGAATCTTGTCCAGAGTTTTCCATTTGTCTTTTCTTTCTTTGGAGTCTAGTTTCCACCATAAAAGGGAATTGCTCAGATGAGGGTAATGAAAATGATGACTAAATGCAAGGATGATACTAGCCTATGTTTTTTTTTTTTGTATTTTTTTGATAAAGGATGGCAATTCAAGACTATGTTTTTTTGGATTTTTGATAATGAGGGATGATAATGCAACAGTGTTTTCCAAAGAAAATGGCTAAAGCAAAATGATGACTAGGATAACAAGTTATGAAAAAATTATTGTATTTTGGAATAAAGGATGACAATGCAAGGTGATGATTAAGGAAATGATTGATGCAAAATGACAAGGTTGTCAAAGCCAAAGTGTCAAATGAGGACTAAGGCAATTAATGCAAAGTCTAGGTTCAAAATGAGGACTAGAGGTGGAGAATGCAAAGTCTAAGTTTAAAATGATGACTAAGTTTGGACAATATTTGGAGAAAGGTTTTCCTAACCACCCTAAGCTTGACTTATGTCACAATTTTGGTTATCAAAAGGAATTGCTAAAGGGACTAAATGACAAGGTCGAAATGACAAGTGAGCCTACCTAACTAGACTATTGAGTTGGAGGTTCTCACAAAAATGACAATGAATGAAAAGAGGAATAATGACTAAGTCCCAAGATAACCTAATTTTGAAAACAATGGTTTTACAAAGTGTGATGAGTTGGTATAATCCAAAGTTTTCCAAGATGAAACCTAAGGACAAATTTATGTTAAAAATGACGATTATGATGCCTAGGGAATGCAACTAAAATATGGAAATTTTAAAACTATGATTAAAGTGCAAGCTAATGAATGAAAATGATGGACGTTTTGAGAAATTTCAATTTTGGTTTTTGACAAAGACCTTTGAAAAAGATGTTTTGACAGTAGGCTAAGATGTCTGGACTTGAATTATGGTCTAAGAAAGTCTTTGGTTTTCTGTTAGGCAATTGTGTCATTACTCGAAGAAAATGCATTGTAGTTATCAAATGCGATGCTGGAAATGGAAAATGTGGTTCAATGTTGCAAATGCGGCCTTAAAGATGTTAAATGCGGTTTAGTATTTTAGATGTGGCTTTATAGAAGGAAAATGTGTTTCAAGACAAGAAAATGCGATGTTTGGAGCATCAAATGCGTGTTAGCAAAGCAGATGCGTTGCGAAGTATGGAAAATGCGGTGCGACAAAGAAATTGTGGTTTAACAGATGCATTACAGGATGTAAAAAGTCAACTTTTCTGATGTTTTGGTTAAAAACCCGAATTGTTGAAAGTTTGACTGTTTGTTTCCAAATGTTTGGGTGTTGTTTGTTTTGTTTCAGTAACCAGCAAACACTTGGCAAGCATGATATTTTGAAAATTAATCAAATACATAAGAGAACAAGTACAATCCTATGGTTAAGATAGGATAGTATTCGCTAGACTCCACATGGGTTTCCCTAGCCACATATCAGTAGCAGGTGAATCCAGAAGCTTGGCTGCATAGGCTCCCCCTTACAGTGCACTCTCTTCTCAAGCCAACCAAGCTTCCAACCCCCATGAAACTCCCATGGAAGATTGATCACCTCTACTAAAAACTGTGAAGATGTGGAAGGCTTCAGACCGACCAATGCTATACTAGCAAATAGAAGGTTTTGGGCTTACTACACAAGAGTTTTTAATTCGAGAACCCCGTTCAAGTGGCCATACATGGGGTACAAGATTAATCTCTATTTAGGAGGCACTCTAGCATGGAGAGGTTAAGCTCAACAAGGTTTTGGGGAGTACTACTTGGTCGCTATGACACATTTGCACTCATAATCTTTGGTTTTCCCTTAAGATTCACATTTATATACCAGTCAGGGGTAGCTTAGCTTTAGCTCTGCTATTAGTTTGAGTCACATTGGGGTGATGAAATCCCCAGGAAGACCTAATTTCTAGAGGCAATAATCATTTCTCTTACACCCAGGATCGCATGACTACGCAAGGGGAGAGGATACTTCGGTTATTGCATCAGGGTTACACAGAAACAAACTGGGTCTGGCTTTCTGATCACCTAGTTTGCACAGGGTGAGAGCATATTCACCTACCACTTTGAAACATAATCAGACAATATGGAAGACATATTAATTTTAAATACACCAAAAGAAATGTAATTTAATCTATAAAAAAAAACAAGCACAATGTTTTCAAATGGGAACTTCTTGGACAAACGAATCTGCAAAACAACAAGTTAGTAGTTTTAGCAAATTGTCTTCTACCCATGAAGTCTTGGTACCACATGCTACAAAAAAAGATTAGTAACCCAAAAAACACCTATGTTAGTTAGAATGAAAAAGAAAACCAAAATTCCAAACAAAAAAGAACATCAAACAAAGAAAAATATAATGTAAAAAAAGAGAAAAAGTTACCAAGAAAATGCATCATAGCAGAGCGAATGCATCGCTCTGTGCAGCAAATGTGTCTCGATTTTGTGTTCTAATCTGACAGGAAGATGTGGCCTAAATATCAAATGCATCATTTGAAACTGCAACTGTGTCTCGGTCTATCAAATGTAGCTTTTTGGATTGTGTATGCGGCTTATCAGATCTTTTGTGTCATTTCAGTCCGTGAATGCATCGCGACACATCAGATGTGGTGCAATAAAATATGAATGTGTCATTCCATACCTATACCTGCAAAAAAATAGAAAACTGAAAACCGTACGGAAACTACAAAAAAAATTAAATGTGTTGGGTTCACCAATGTATCAATGGGTTAATTTTGGGATTAAGGTTAGTAGCTTAGATTAATAATAAAACCCAAAGAATCTATCAAGTATAATGAAAGCTAAAACAAATGAAACAATTATACCATATCACCTGCAATGCTTCCATGATTCACCTCCACAGTACCTTCTAACTTGCTGATTGTTGCCCTCAGATCGAGTATGTGAGCAGTCTTTGACTATGCCAATGTCCTAAACAAGCTTTGAAGGATTTGATCACTATGCCTATGACTATGACCAATGACTATGCCAAGAAATTCCTAAGACTTAATGAAATAAAGTATGAAAATATCTTAAATGTTGCGACATGTAAGTATGAGTGTGAGTAGTCGAAAATGCGAGCAAAATTATCATTTTATAGAAAATGCAATTTTGGACTGATAGACAAGATTAAAAGCTGGTGAAAGCCTAAAATCAGAGGTCCAGATTACGTGTGACAATCCCTAATTAGGGTTAGGGAAAAATCATTAAATGAGTGGTCAAGATGTCATATGATAAAATCAAATCGGTGGTCGAGAATAAATGTGATAATTAGTCAAAAAGATATAAAGATTTTTGAAAATCAAGAAGATAAAGACTGCTTGATTTGTAAGATTCAAAAAATCAATAAGATAAGAGTTGGACTAAAAAACAGATTTGGAAAATCAAGAATTTGCTCAATTACTTGATTTTTGGAAGAAGATTACCTTTTTGAATTAAATTAATTCAAAATAAGGATTTTGTGTAACAATAAATAGTCTTTTTCAAATTATTTACCAAAATGAACTGACAGTTAAGAATGTGATATCATTTTAAATAATTTCATTTATTTAAAATGAGGAAAATGTCAACTTAGGTAATTAAATAATTAAAGATAATTATTTAATTTAGAGGATTATGACTCATAATTAAATAAGTTAATAAATTCATTTAATTATGATAATTAGTGATATTAAATAAATAAATAAAATTCATTTATTTAATAATCAGGAAGGCATAAGGAATTAAGGTAATTAAATAAATTAAGAAATTTATTTAATTGTGGGAAGATTTAGACAATTAAAGACGTATTAAATAAATAATTATAATTTATTTATTTAATAATCATGAAGAATAAAAGAGATATGAATTAATTAAACAATTATAAATTATTTAATTAATAGTAGGAAATGGACCAAAGACATAATTAAAATATCATAATTATGTTAGGATGACAGTGGTAAAAATAGAGCTTGCAAGCCTAGGTCATTTTTACGTGTCTACACATCCAAAAGAATCTCATCCAAAAAAGTAATGCAACATCCTTATTTTGATGATCTTGACAAATCTCAATTTTGATTTGAAGCCATTATAAAAGAGCATGTGAAGCTCAGCGAGGGAATCTAAATTTATTCATTTGAAGTTAACCTCATCATGATCACCTATGATGTAGACATTATAAGAGAATCTAGAATGTATGAGTGACATTGTAAAGCATCCATGAGAATGGAGTACCTAAGTCATTGTGCCCACAAGTACAAGCACTTGGGTTTTAAAATGGTGTATGAAGCATATTAGACAATTATAGCACAAGCAGAAGAATTAGGATAGCCAAATAAATCTCATTTTATTGTAAACATCATATTATTAAGATAGTGAGTGTGATATAACTATTGATGGTTACTAATCATTCTTTTTCTTCTTTTATTGTCTCCCTATTATAACTAGCATCAATTGACTAACTTATTATAAAAACTTCATTTATTAAAAAAAATAAACCTAATGATTATATATCAGTATCAATATAGCATACAGTCTAATCAAATAAACATTTGTAATGAGATTTACTCAAATTTTTAAATTTATTACTCCCCTCAAAAATTTGTAATTCATGCAACATAATCCCTTAATAGTCCAAAGTGCAAAAGGGCACTAATATTTGACAGGCTATTACTCAGAAACCGTGATGCTTACAAACTGTTTGTCAAAGCCTATGGGATCGCATTGAGCCCCTCTACAATAACCTCTCTTTATTTTTGTTATCTCAAGTCATTTTCCCGTGGTGTCTAGTTTTCACTTGATGGAAAAAGTGTTAAATGCAAGTAGTCTAAAGTTGCAAAGTGGTGCAACTTTTGTTTTGTAACTCGTGTGACTAAAAAAACTGCTCCAACATGTTCATATGGGTATATTTATGCTAGGCATGGTCCTTTTTCACACCCAAACATGTGGAATTGCTCTGAGCTATGTTCAACTGGATCGATCCCTTAATGGTCCAAAGTGAAAAAGTGTAACAATCTTTGAATGGCTATTACTTGGAAACCATGATGATTCTAAACTCTCTGTCTGAGAAATGGGATCTTGTTAGGCCCCTCTACAATAATCTCATGTTATCTTAGAGTCATTTTCCCATGGTGTCCAATTTTCAGTTGATGGAAAAAGTGTCAAATGCAAGCAGTATAAAGTTACAAAGTGGTGCAACTTTTGTTCTACAATACGTGTGACCAAAAAGACTATTCCAACACATATAAATAGATACATTTATATTAGGAATGGTCCTTTTTCACACCCAAACACGCAGAATCACTCTAAGCTATGTTCAACCAACTTAATCCGTTAAGGGTTCAAAGTGAAAAATGGAAACAATCTTTGATGAGCTATTACTCAAAAACTATGATGCTTACAAATTCTTCATCTAAGCCTATGAGATCGTATTGGGCCCCTCTACAATAACCTCTCTTATTTTTTGTTATCTCGAGTCATTTTCTCGTGGTGTCCAGTTTTCACTTGATGGAAAATGTGTCAAATGCAAGTAGTGTAAAGTTGCAAAGTAGTGCAACTTTCATTTTGTAACTCGTCTGACCAAACAAAGTACTCCAACACATCTGGATGGGTATATTTATGCTAGGAATGGTCCTCTTTTGCACCCAAACATGCAGAATCGCTTTGAGATACGTTCAACCAGCTCGATCCCTTGAGGGTCCAAAGTGAAAAAGGGTAGCAATCTTTGACGAAATATTACTCAAAAACCATGAGGCTTATGAAATATCTATTTGAGCCTACAAGATTTCTTTGGGCCCCTCTACAATAACCTTATGTTATCTCAGAGTCATTTTCCCGTGGTGTCATGTTTTCACTTAATGGAAAAAGTGTCAAATGCAAGAAGTGTAAAGTTACAAAGTGATGCAACTTGTGTGACCAGAAAAACTACTCCAACATGTCTGGATGGGTACATTTATGCTAGGAATTGTCCTCTTTTTCACCCAAACATGTGGAATCACTCTGAGATATGTTCAACCGACTCAATCCCTTAAGGGTCCAAATTACAAAGGGAAACAATCTTTAACTAGCTATTACTCAGAAACTGTGATGCTTACGAACTCTCTGTTTGATCCTATGGGATCTCATTGGACCTCTCTACATTAACCTTATGTTATCTCAGAGTCATTTTCTGGTAATGTCCAATTTTCACTTGCTAGAAAAAGTGTCAAATGCAAGTAGTATAAAGTTACAAAGTGGTGCAACTTTTGTTCTGCAACTTGTGTGACCAAACAGACTATTCCAACACATCTGGATGGGTATTTTTACACTAGGAATGGTCCTCTTTCACACCCAAACATGTGGAATCACTCTGAGCTACGTTCAACTAGCTCGATCCCTTAAGGGTCCAATGTGCAAAAGGGAAGCAATCTTTGACGGGTGATTACTCGAAAACTGTGATGCTTACAAAATCTTTGTCTGAGCCTATGGGATTGTGTTGGGACCCTGTATAATAATATCTCTCAGCTTTTGTTATCTTGAGTTATTTTTCCATAGTAGTTTTCACTTGATGGAAAAAGTGTCAAATGAAAGCAATGTAAAGTTACAAAGTGGTGCAACTTTCGTTCAACAACTTGTGTAACCAAATAGACTGCTCCAACATGTCTAGATGGGCATGTTTATGCTAGGAATGTTCCTATTTTACACCCAAACACATGGAATCACTCTAGATATGTTCAACCGACTTGATCCCTTAAGGGTTCAAAGTCAAAAAGGGAAAAAATCTTTGACGAGCTATTACTCAGAAATCATGACACTTATGAAATCTCCATCTAAGCCTATGGGATGGAATTGGGACCCTCTACAATAACCTCATGTTATCTTAGAGTTGTTTTCCTGTGGTGTCCAATTTTCACTTGATGGAAAAAAGTGTGAAATATAAGCAGTGTAAAGTTGTAAAGTGGTGCAACTTTTGTTTTGCAACTTGTGTGACTAAACAAACTATTCCAGTGTGTTTGGATGGCTATGTTTATGCTAGGCATGGTCCTCTTTCACACCAAAACATGCGGAATCACTCTGAGCTACGTTCAACTGAATCGATCCTTTAAGGGTCCAAAGTGCAAAAGGGAAGCAATCTTTGATGGGCTATTACTCGGAAACCATTATGCTTACAAACTCTCCATCTAAGCCTACAGGATTGCATTGGGCTACTCTATGATAGCCTCTCTTGGTTTTTGTTATCTCATAGTTTTCTTCTCGTGGTTTCTAGTTTTCACTTGATGGAAAAAGTGTCAAATGCAAGTAGTGTAAAGTTACAAAGTAGTGCAAATTTTGTTCTGCAACTCATGTGACCAAAAAAACTGCCCCAACTTGTCTCGATAAGTACGTTTATGCTAGGCATGGTCCTCTTTTGCACCCAATGCACCAAATCACTCTGAGCTACATTCAATTGGCTTGATCCCTTATGATGACATGCAAAAAAATTGAAAAGAGAAACATACACATGACGGTTGAGAAGTATGAGTTTTCCACACAAAAAACATATAATCATCCTCAAGTCTAGCAAGCACAAGACATTTTTTAATTATCCTCCTTTCCCTTACAACAATATACAACCAATTGTAAATGCATACAATGGTGGAACTTGGAAACATTTTATTTTTCCTCAATTAACAATTTTGGTTGTGTCATTTTGTCATTTTCATTTGAAATGATTTGTTATTCTTTAAAATTGGAGTCTAAGAGAAACAAATGATGCTCTCACATACATTTATTATTTGGCGTGATAAATAAATTTTCCACCCTTGAGTCCATTTCTTATTTTTATTATAAATTATAAAGCTTTCTCCCAAGTTCATTTCCTATATAAGAAATAATATTGCAAAAAGTTGACATATACATCTTTCAACGTGTTTATATGGTGATGGGTCAAGAACATAACAATTCATTCTGTATTGTGAGGATTATACTGTGAAAATGTTTAAAGACTATTCAAGATAAATTTGTATGATAATGTGTCAAAAATTTAACTACTCATCATCTACTATGAATATTATGTTTTGCTAGTGTTGTGAACATTATGTATTCTTTGCTTAATTGAGTTGTTCCAATCAAAATATTAAATATACGAGAATCTTTTTATGAAACATCTCATGGAATACAAATTGAAAACATGTTTTTTGCTTTTAGATAAAGCATTTGATGAAACTCTTTGAATTAAATTGAATTTAGATATGTAAGAACAAGGGAGAATTAGGAAATACATTGCTCAAGGATCTTAAATAAGTCTTCTCTCCCATTGCAATTTTGGGTGGATTATTGCTTTCAAAGCATTGGGAATGCTTTTCCTATTTTCTAGTTGGTAGTTTCCATTCTATAAGGCTCATCTCTTGATATATACTATACTCATTCTTAATCAATTATTAAGTTAATAATCAGTGCATTTATTTATAGTTAATGTTTTATTTTCAATTTGTGTAATTTTTTAATTTGTAACTCTACTAGTATTCCTAGAAATATTGAAGTTGTTTAGCATCAATAAATAAATATTTAAGACAAACCATGAAGGACAACAATGATCAATGCTAGGGCTAACCAATTAATAAGTATACACATGAATAAGTCAAGCATACATGCGAATAAGGGAAGCACAAGTACTCAAAAACATGTAAGACTTGAAGTATACACACGAATACATAGTATATGCAAATTAATACAAAGTATATGCATGAATACAAGGTATATGCATGAAAACATGTAAGTCATAAAGTATACATTGGAATACATGTAAGTCACAAAGTATACATGTAAGTTGTAAAGTATACACTTGAATACATGTAACTCATATCTATTGAACCATGGATTTATAATGCAAATATAGACAACATCGATATAAAAGATATGTATTAACCAAATAGCCATGTAGGCATACATCAATATATGTTGATATAAGTATAGAATATATACAAAATAGACATATATGATTATGAGAATGCCATATAGGCATACAACAAAGGGCTCTAGAATCAAAAATCATTGCTCTAAATCCTCTCAAAATATTTTTTTTCCCTTTTCTTATCAGTCGGATGGTGATAGGTATATCACTCATTTATTCTGAGGTTGAGGAGTGCTCCTGGTGCTCCTCCTAGGGTTTAGCTCCTATTCAAGCTTTATCTATTACAATAAGAAGTAAAGACATTAATATATATAAATTACATTATAAAAAATGATATATTTAACAAAATTATCACTTATCGCCAGTAGACGATCTCTCTCCTTGAGGGAACTATTCACATGCCTATATTGTGGTGTGTTGAAGCCCTATAGAAACCATCCAAAGAGAAATTAAACTATGAATCAATAATGGTTTTATTTCTCACTAATTAATAGTTATAACAATGAATGCAAATTGAGATTTAGTAATCTGCCTCATACCTCCTTCGTGAGAGCCATCAAGGAATCTATAGCAAATGAAACACCGAGATCCATTGCCATATGAACATTTAAAGGTGTATTCGCTTCCAAAATCTAAAAATAAAACAACAAATTATTCAATCATGAAATCTACAATAGTGATCCACGTCATGGCTTATAATGTATGAGATAATGAACAAAATTTTGAGTACTTATTAAACTATATATTTCTGACTATCATGCTTACTATTTTCCCTATCTAGAGCTTGTTCAAAAGCATCTATTTTTAGGCTTTTACCCATAGCAACAAGGTGGTAAACCGTTTGATAAAATTCTTTCATAGACATGTATGATAACCGTGGTAGCTAGACAAGGTAGTGAACCGTTTGAAAAAATACCTCAAAGAAATGGGGTCTCATGGTGATGGAATGCCATTACAAAAAAATGTGTCATGGCATTCCATCACCATAAGACCACATTTCTTTGAGGCATTTTTTTGAACAGTTCATTTCCTTCTCTATGGTATTATGTTGGGATGGGGTTGATGGTATAGCGTGGTCTTGGTTATGAGATGGAGGGTGATCATGACATGAAGAGGGAGGGGTGGGGACATGAACAAGTGGAAAAAAAGGTGGAAGGTTCCATGGATTGGTAAATTAAGGATGAGGATGAGGACCTTGAAAAGAATTTGGAGGGGAATTCTGGCTAAAGGGTTGATTTCTATTCTTCAGGAAGTGACTTGTTTGAAAAATTTCCTTAGAGAAATGTGGTATCATGGTGATGGAATGGCATTCCATCACCATGAGACCACATTTCTTCAAGGAATTTTTTCATACTACTCACTACCTTGACTATGTTATTGCTTATTGTTATGATTTGATATATTTTTCCAAGCATCCATTGTTTGTTGGAAAACACCTATTTTAGGCTTTTAGCCATAGCAGCAAGGAAGTGAGTTGTTTGATAAAATGCTTTGGTACACATCTATGGAAAATGTGGTAGCATAGAAAAGGTGGTGATTTTTTTTTTTTTAATTCCTAGAAGAAATGTGGTATCATGGTAATGGAATGGCATTCCATCACCATGAGACCACATTTTTTCAACTACTCACTGCCTCGTCTATGCTATTGCTTACTATTATGCTTTGACAGATTTTTTCCAAGCATCCATAGTTTGTTGGAAAAAAAATTATAGGATTTTAGCCATAGCAGCAAGGAAATGAACTTTTTGATAAAATGCTTTGGTAGACATGTATGGAAAATGTGGTAGCATAAAAAAGGTGGTGAGTTGTTTGAAAAAATGCCTCAAAGAAATGTGGTCTTATGGTGATTTCCATCACCATGAGACCACATTTATTTGAGGAATTTTTTTAAACAACTCATTTAATTTTCTATGCTATTGTTTACTATTATTCTTGTTAGATTTGGTTGTGAAACCACCCAAGATCAAAGTGATTGAAGGAAAGCAAGACAAGAACACCGAGATGAATAAACTCAATGTAATTGAACTAGTGAACTAAACATAGGGAGAGGTGAGGGCTGATTATATAGAAAAATAGAGGCAAATAAAACCAAGATGAATAATAACTCCCTTTACCCATAATAGGTGGGAGGTTTTACCTACTTGGTAAATTCCAAATACATGGTTATG
Organism: Sequoia sempervirens; assembly: GCA_007258455.2. NCBI lineage: Eukaryota > Viridiplantae > Streptophyta > Pinopsida > Cupressales > Cupressaceae > Sequoia > Sequoia sempervirens. The sequence continues at coordinate 548,897,900 of VDFB02270651.1, forward strand.
CCTACTAAGGTAAAGACAAAAAATGGTTATGGGGAGGTGGCAAATAAGTCCAAAAGAGGGTGTGACATTCAACTACCCAAATGTGGGTGTGAATGACACATGTTATTGAAGGATTATGCCACATGTCCTCATGCTAACCATTCAATATAACCTAAGCAAGCTTAATAATGTGGGTGGGAAAAATAAATAAATAAAAACCTACACTAACACCCCCCCTAAGTGTAGCTTGGAGGGGTGAAAAGACACAAAGATGGGTCCCAGCTACTAGGCCATGTTAGGTACCCATGTACAAAATAATCTCTCACAAACAGAGAAAAGGAGAAAACTCGATGGGACAAAAATCCTCCCCAAAAGAGAGAAAAGAAAAGAAATTTCTCAACACAAGAATTCCATGCAAGGAAGAAGTTCCCTTCAAAATAGAAAGGATAAGAAAGACTATGTAGCATTCCCCAAAGTAGTCAACTCTACTAATGGTTGAGCTTGAAACTGGATGTAGAAAATGGTCCATGATCATCGAAAAATGTTCCTTCCCTTAGGAAGAAACAAAACGAAAGGTGTATGAAGAATATCCTCCCATTCCTAAAAGGAATATGAAGGAAGAAAGCTCAAAATGTATGAAGTCTCTAAAAACTACTCATGTGTCTCCATGCTGATGTTGAAAGTTGTCACCATCAAATTAGGAATTCTAGGAAACACTGATGAAGATGACAATCCAAAATCTAGTAGAGATGTATGTAGAACAAGATCCAAAGACTCAACTATCTCCTCTGAAGACAAAGATACCTCCCCCAAATGCTACTCAAAAGTATCCACACTCATGTCAAACTATGATGAATGATCATGTGGATAATGAACAAGAGGATCTAAAGGTTCCTCCACAACAACTGAAGAAGGATCAACTTCATCAAAGAGAAGATGAATGTCATGAATAGTGTCTCCCAAATTTGAATTATGAGACTCTATAAACAAACCTACAATGTTTGTCAAGTACTCATCTGAAGCAACCATATCTAGAAGATGATGTATATTATGTTGCACTAAATCAAAAGTAGCCATGAATGTAAAACAAGTGTCCTTAGAAGCAACAATAGATGGAGGAGAAGGAATGCAAGGCTCAAGAATTGGATCTAATGTGAGAATACCAAGATTTAAATAGCCAAAATTCTCCTCAAAATCAAATGTCACATAAGGAGTGTGATCAATAGCCAAAGGATCATAATCATCATCAAGTGAAAATTCTGAAAAGGTATACAAACAAGATGCATGATCAACCATCCATTAGCAATTATCTCTTTTATCTCCAAGTCTTTGATGATAACTAAATTGGGTGTGAATTCCATAGTCCTCCCTGCTCCACCATGAGTGATCTGATAGATGGAAAGAATATTATTTGAAAGATGAGGTACACACAAAACATCATTGAGGGAGCCATCCCCAATATCAACAAAATCATTCCCAATTATACTCATGTAAGTGTTGTTTCCCATCAAAATAGGTAGCATAACACAAGGTTCAAAAGAAGATAGCATAGACTGTGTAGAAGCCATATGATGAGAAGCTCTAGAATCTAGAAGCCATTTCCCTAATTCATGACTTGTAGAAGCACAAAGAGCTTTACCTTTTTTTTTCTTTCACTCCGAAGAAAACCCTACATGACCTTTATCCTTACTAGATCTTGACTATTTAGAATGTGAAGAAGAAGAAGTGGACTCAAACATTCTAGAAGGTAGATCAATGTTATTCTTCTGAAGATGTTTTAGTTCATCAATATCCTTCTTATAACAAGAATGTTCTTCATGTCCAGTCCTCTTGCAATATGAACAAGTCGACTTCTCCTTCTTATATGAATCCTCTTTTGAAGAGAATTTAGAGTCTACTTTAGAAGTAGATGAATGATCTGAATCTTTCTATCTCCTTGGTTCCTTTGTTTTTTATTTTTCTTTATTTTATTTTTTTCAATGAATTTTTTTTTTCAATTTTTTTTCATAAATAAAAATTGCCAATAAGGGAGGATTTTTTTTAAAAAATTCCATACCATCTGCATCGAAGGGGCCATATGACCCGAAATGCAAAAAAAAATTGCCTCAAAAGTCAACTTTTCAGGATTTGATGAATTGGTAGTAGATCATTAGGTTTTGATTCCTTCTAAGCACGATGGCAAGGTTCGTTTGAGCTGAAAATGCACCGAATTGACAGCCTCCTTCTGGGACCTCTCTAAAAACCTCTGCTTCAACCCTTCATATATATAACACCTGTTGTCTGATTTGAATGAAATAAAATCCATTTTTGACTTTTTTGGCTTCTCTCAACTCAATGGTGAGCTTAGAATGTCTTGAGGAAGCTCCAAAATACCTGCAACAAGATGCAATAGAAAGGAACCCCCTAGAAATTGGTGCAGGAGCACCTAGGCTAAACCCCAATTTGGTTTGCTCAATTTTGGCTTGTACCTGATCTTGGCAAAATCAGGGTGTTAACATGTTTGTGAGTTTGATTTGGACCTTAGAAGGTCTTGCATTTGTGTGTGAATAGTTAGTCACTAGGACTAGAATCTTCATTAGGTCATCATTAGTATTAAATTTTGCTTTATTAAGCTTTGGACAACTTGTGTTTGAATGTAAGCATTTAATGTGTGTTAATCACATCTACGTTGTTAAAAGATTCCTGGAGGCAGTTAGGGAAGTTGTTGATATGGAATCAAGGAGTTAGTGATCCTAAGATGAAGGATAATGGCGAAGTTGCAAGAATATTGCATAGTTGCATGGCAACATTGCTTGGTTGCATGTAACTTGGTAGTTGTCTTAAGATTTCCTCAAAATCAGGGGTATGGAGGCGAGCAATTTCCCTTGAAACATGGAAAAATACTTCAACATAGGTGTGAAGGCTCCTAGTGAGTAGTTAGAGTGCTTTGTAATCAAATTTTGGTTTTGAAGAAAGAGAATATATCTGCATTTTCTGTGTATTCTGCGTGATTTTGATGTGACAGTGTTGTCTAATGGTCTGTATGCACTGATTTGGCATTGGATCTAAGTTGAAACTACATTTTTAAGCATACTTTCTTTTGAAAGTGAGTGCATTTGATTTAGTTTAAAGATCTGGTGTGAATAAATTAGAATCTAGGGTGTTTACTGACTTTTTCTGAACTGTTAGTCTTTTCCATGGCTCCCCCATGAAGTCTTACCACGGGGTCTTCCTGAGGAAGGATGGAAATGATAGGGGAGCCGGTAGGTTGTATATATTTAGCAGTAGGAAGTGTAGGGAAAGAAGCAATCATGTTTAAAAACAAACCCTAGGCGAGTTCTAGTTACCCAGTTAGGAGTTTGATTGAGAAAAGTGAAGAACTAGGGCAGGGGAAGAGACTACTGTACGAAATCCATACGGTATCAGGTAGAGTTAGACTATATCTACACATGACAAAGGGATAAAAGCTTTGATCAATCCATTAGCAGTAACTTTGGAGAAGAAAATAGTGAAACCCTAGATATAAGGCCTATTAGCCCTATTACCCCTTGAATGTAGGAAACCCTTGTACGGTAGAGACAGAGGCTTGAAACCAAGTGTAAGATTTAAAGCTCTGAAAAGGGTGTCAGGAAATGAAAATTATTTGCTAGGTTGTGTGACAAGTTTGAGAGAAAAGGGCAGAAAAGGGACTGGTAAGGGCTACAAGGATTAGCCCTCTTCAAAGGCAAGGTCCTGAAATCGGGTAGATTGAGGATTGAAGAACCTTCAAGATGCCACCAATTGAATGTGAAAGGCAAGGAAATAGAGCTTCTAACTCCCCTGCAAAGAGTTCAAGTCAGGTAATGAAGTTGGCATCTAGACTTTTCTAGGTGTTGGAAGAAGAGAGCAGTTCAAAGAGTGTTGAATCCTCCAAGGTGAAGCACAAGGAGAGTAACTATTGTGATAGAGTTAGAGAAGGTCTTAGTTAATCATCTAAGTCAGTTTAGAACCTTGAAGCCATCAGGTTCTAGAGTGAAGACAAAGAGAAAGGTCTTCTAGTTGGAGTGCAAGCACATCTTGGAGGTCTCATTCACCATATTGGTATCAGAGCTCAGCTTGATTCAAGGCTTGTGATTAATGTTTCGGCCCACTGAGTTAGTAGGAGAGAATACACCAGAGGAAGGAACCATGGTGACAAATGCAGAGTTGGCCAAAAAGGTAGAAGAGCAAGAGGAAGACAACCGGTTGCTTAGAGAAAGGATATCTCAAATGGAGAAACTCTTGGATGAAGTCCATGAGATAGCAGATAATGTGAAGGACAAGATAAAGCAGAAGGAAGAGTAGGAAGCCAAGGAAAAAGAAGAGGATTTGGAGGAGGAAGCTCCAAAGCCTTATCATGTTCTAGCAGAGGAACCCTTCTTAAAAGCATTGCAGGCCTTAAGTGGTAAAGCATTGGAAGGTGTGCCACTTTTCAGTGGACAAATGGACCCTGATTCAGTTGTAGACTGGATTGAGAGCATTGAAAATCACTTTGAGTGTGATGGAATAACAGAGGCCCAAAAGGTAAAGGTGGCCAAGTCAAGGTTGAGAGGAGCAGCTCTCACATGGTGGAATTTTGTACAATCTGAGAGAGAGAAAGAAGGCAAAGGTCCCATAGTTTCATGGAGAGGAATGGTGACTAAGATAAGGTAGACCTATCTTCCTGATGATTATGAAGTTTAGTTGGATAGGAGAAAACACAATCTGAGGCAAAAAGACATGGATGTTCAAACATATACAGAGGAGTTTCAAAAATTGTGCCTTAGATCAAAAGTGGTTGAAGATGAGAATATCAAGTTAGCAAGGTATTTGAATGGGCTCAAGTGGTCTATCCAAGAAGACATGAGCTTAGTAAACTTCAAAACAGTCCGCCAATGCTATCAAATGGCTTTGAAGATAGAGGAGAAAGGAAAAAAGAAACAAGAACAAAACCCTAAAAGCAGAGGTAAAGGGAAAGACAACAGAGGACAAAGAGGAAGTTATAGGGGAAGAAGCTCAGAACCAAGAGCCCAAGGAGAAGTTAGATTTTCTGAACAGTAAGAAGGAAGCTCTAGTAGAGGTGGTAGAGGAAGAGGTTTCAGTTCCAGAGGAAGAAGTGGTGGACAAGGAAGAGGCAGCTACTTCACCAACATGAAATGTTATCATTGCAACCAATTGGGACACTCGGCCTATAGATGTCCAGAGAAAGGTAGTACTTCTCATGGAGGAGATAAGAGAACCAATTTGATTCAAGATGAGACAACTGCAACAAATAAACAACCTGAAGTACCATTGAACTCAGAGGAAGGTGAGAATCTTATGATGAGGAGGACTTTGATTAAAGAACCAGTTAAAGAAGAACCAAGTCAAAGGAGGTCCTTGTTTAGGATAAAGTGCAAGATGATGGGGAAAGTGTGTAAGGTCATCATAGACTTAGGTTCAACTAACAATATTGTGTCAGAGGAGGCAGTCAGAAAGATGAAGTTGACAAGGATACCGCACAACAATCCTTACAAGGTCACATGGCTCAATAAGGGTCAGCATGTCTTGGTGAATGAACAAGCATGGGTGGAGTTTTCAATTGGCAAGTACAAAGACAAAGTTTTGTGTGATGTATTACCTATGGATGCGTGCCACTTGCTCCTAGGTAGACCATGGAAATTTGACTGCCAAGCTATGCATGATGGAGCAAAGAACTCATATACCTTCAAGAAAGACAATGTAACCTTCAAGATTCAGTCTTTGTTAGAAGATACAGAGGTGCAGACAGCAGGTTCTAAACTGCTCATAGCTAGTGAAAAGGAGTTCTTAAAAGCTTTGGAAGAAGGAGAAGGAGTTGGCTATGTAGTAATGATCAAGCCAAGAGAGGTGAGCAAAGAGAAGGCAGCTGAAAAGCAAGAGTTACCCAAGGAGATACAAGACTTGTTGCAGACCTATGAAGGTATTGCAAGTAGTGGTCAACCAACAACCTTACCTCCTAAAAGAGCCATAAGTCATAGGATAGACTTGATACCAGGAGCCACCCTTCCAAACAAGGCAGCTTATAAGATGACACCTCAACAAAATGAGGAGATAGCTAGGCAGATTCAAGAACTTCTTGACCAAGGTCTCATTAGGAAAAGCATTAGTCCATGTGCAGTACCCACTGTCTTAGCACCTAAGAAAGGAGGAGAATGGAGGCTTTGTATTGATTCCAGGGCAATAAACAAGATAACCATCAGGTATAGGTTTCCCATCCCTAGGATTGAAGATCTCATGGATTGTCTAGGTGAAGCTAGGTACTATACCAAGATAGATTTAAAGAGTGGTTATCACCAAATTAGGATACATGAGGGTGATGAGTGGAAAACAGCCTTCAAAACCAATGAGGGTCTCTATGAGTGGCTAGTTATGCCATTTGGCTTGTCTAATGCCCCCTCCACATTCATGAGACTCATGAATGAAATCCTCAAAGACTACATTGGCAAGTTTGTAGTAGTGTATCTTGATGATATACTAATCTATAGTAGAACAAGAGAAGAGAACCTCCAACATATTGAGTTGATTTTTAAAAAGCTGCAGGAGGAGAAGCTAATGATCAATCTGGAAAAGTGTGAGTTCATCAAAACAGAGCGGGTGTACCTTGGATTTGTGCTATCACATGGCAACTTGAAGATGGACAGCAGCAAGGTAGAAGCCATTCTCAATTGGCCTACTCCTAAGACAGCAACAGAGGTAAGAAGCTTCCATGGTCTTGCTCAGTATTATAGGAAATTCATCAGACAGTTTAGTGCAATTTGTGCTCCTATGTTGGATACCATTAAAGGAGGAATGAAAACCAAATTTGTGTGGAATGAGCAAGCTAACAAGAGTTTTGAGTTGTTGAAGGAAAAGATAGCTACCCAACCTGTTTTGGTGCTGCCAAGCTTTGAGAAGCTATTCACCATTGAATGTGATGCAAGCAATGTAGCTATTGGAGTTGTTCTCAGTCAAGAGGGTAGACCAGTGGCTTTTCATTCAGAGAAGCTAAGTGAAGCCAAGAAGAAGTATTCTTCTTATGACCTTGAAATGTATGCATTGGTCGAGGCTTTAAGGAAATGGAGGCACTACTTGCTTCCCAAGGAATTCATTGTGTATTCAGACAATCAAGCACTGAGTTTCCTGAATTCTCAAGAGAAGTTGAGTCATAGGCACATGAAATGGGTGGAGTACTTGCAAGCTTACACCTTCAATATCAAGCACAAGAAAGGAGCTCTCAACAAAGTGGTTGATGCATTGAGCAGAAGAGTCCTCACCATTCAAGAAATTCAGTTGAAGAGCATGGGAATAGATCACTTCAAAGATCTATATGCAGATGATGAAGACTTTGTAGATATTTATAAGGTATGTCTTGAGTACAAGAATAATTTCCATAGAAAATATGTTGAATATACCTTGCAAAGTGATCTTTTGTTTAAAGGAAATCAGCTTTGTGTTCCTAGAGGTTCTATTAAGGAGAACTTGATACAAGAGAAACATAATGGTGCATTGAGTGGTCATTTTGGAATCACCAAAACTCAGGAATTGGTTCAAAGGTTTTATTATTGGCCAAAGATGAACCTAGATGTCAGGAAGTATGTGTAGAGTTGTGTGGTATGTCAAAAGGCCAAAGGCACTTCCTCAAATGCAGGCCTATACCAACCACTGCCTATCCCTTCTAGGCCATGGGAATGCTTGAGCATGGACTTTGTAGTTGGGTTACCCAAGACAAAGCAAGGTATGGACAGTGTTTATGTTGTTGTAGACAGATTCAGAAAAATGGCTCACTTTGTGCCCTGCAAAACAACCAATGATGCCAGTCAAATAGCCTCTCTTTTCTTTAAGGAGATAGTAAGAATTCATGGCTTACCAATCAACATTGTATCAGACAAAGATGCTAAGTTTATGAGTCATTTTTGGAAGACTCTTTGGCAAAGAATGGGCACCAATTTGTCCTTTGGATCTGCATACCATCCCCAAACTGATGGTCAGACCGAAGTTGTGAATAGGACACTTGGAAACCTTCTAAGATGCTTGACCAAGGAGTATGGTCAACAATGGGATCAGATTATTGGGAAAGCTGAATATGCCTATAATGACACAGTGAATAGATCCACAGGGAAGAGTCCCTTTGAAATTTTCTATGGACTACACCCTAGAGGTGTTTATGAGCTGAGAGAGTTGAAGGATGGAGTCAAGGGAAGTGGCTATGCAGATGACTTTGCTTGTGCAATGTAGGAGATTCATGAGACAGTCAGAAAAACCTTGGCAGAAAATACTATGAAGCATAAGACTAAGGTGGATGAGCATAGGAGAGAAGTCCAATTCAATGTGGGAGACTTAGTAATGGTCCATTTGAACAAGGCTAGATTGCAGAGAGGAGTTCCTCATAAGTTGCAAATGAAGAGGATAGGTCCCTGTCCTATCTTGGAGAAGTATGGGAACAATGCATTCAAGGTGCAATTACCAGATGACAGTGGACTGTCCCCTATTTTCAATGTTGTAGATCTAGTGCATTACAAAGGACCCCCACCAAACATGGACCAGACACTCCATGAAGTCAGTCAAGATGTAGAAGAACTCAAACTGCCCCCTGCTACAGTCAAACAAGCTGATAAGATCTTGGATACCAGGGTCTACAAGAGAACAAGAACCAAGGAGTATAAGGAACATCTGATCCAAAGACAAGGACAACCTAAAGTTGATGTTGTATGGATCAAGGAGGCAGAGTTCAAGAAGTTGGGGATTGATCTCAACTTGCTCAATCCAAGGGTGGATTGAATTTTCTGTTTTAGGGAGGATGGTGCAGGAGCACCTAGGCTAAACCCCAATTTGGTTTGCTCAATTTTGGCTTGTACCTGATCTTGGCCAAATCAGGGTGTTAACATGTTTGTGAGTTTGATTTGGACCTTAGAAGGTCTTGCATTTGTGTGTGAATAGTTAGTCACTAGGACTAGAATCTTCATTAGGTCATCATTAGTATTGAATTTTGCTTTATTAAGCTTTGGATAGCTTGTGTTAGAATGTAAGCATTTAATGTGTGTTAATCACATCTACGTTGTTAAAAGATGCCTAGAGGAAGTTAGGGAAGTTGTTGATATGGAATCAAGGAGTTAGTGATCCTAAGATGAAGGATAATGGCGAAGTTGCAAGAATATTGCATAGTTGCATGGCAACATTGCTTGGTTGCATGTAACTTGGTAGTTGTCTTAAGATTCCCTCAAAATTAGGGGTATGGAAGCGAGAAATTTCCCTTGAAACATGGAAAAAGACTTCAACATAGGTGTGAAGGCTCCTAGTGAGTAGTTAGAGTTCTTTGTAATCAAATTTTGGTTTTGAAGAAAGAGAATATCTCTGCATTTTTTGTGTATTTTGCATGCTTTTGATGTGACAGTGTTGTCTAATGGTCTGTATGCACTGATTTGGCATTGGATCTAAGTTGACACTACATTTTTAAGCATACTTTCTTTTGTAAGTGAGTGCATTTTATTTAGTTTAAAGATCTAGTGTGAATAAATTAGAATCTAGGGTGTTTACTGATTTTTTCTGAACTGCTAGTCTTTTCCATGGCTCCCCCATGAAGTCTTACCATGAGGTCTTCCTGAGGAAGGATGGAAATGATAGGGGAGCTGGTAGGTTGTATATATTTAGTAGTAGGAAGTGTAGGGAAAGAAGCAAGCATGTTTAAAAACAAACCCTAGGCGAGTTCTAGTTACCCAGTTAGGAGTTTGATTGAGAAAAGTGAAGAACTAGGGCAGGGGAAGAGACTACTATACAGAATCTGTACATTATCAGGTAGAGTTAGAATATATCTACACATGACAAAGGGATAAAAGCTTTGATCAATCCATTAGCAGTAACTTTGGAGAAGAAAACAGTGAAACCCTAGATATAAGGCCTATTAGCCCTATTACCCCTTGAATGTAGGAAACCCTTGTACGGTAGAGACAGAGGCTTGAAACCAAGTGTAAGATTTAAAGCTCTAAAAAGGGTGTCAGGAAATGAAAATTATTTGCTAGGTTGTGTGACAAGTTTGAGAGAAAAGGGTAGAAAAGGGACTGGTAAGGGCTACAAGGATTAGCCCTCTTCAAAGGCAAGGTCCTGAAATCGGGTAGATTGAGGATTGAAGAACCTTCAAGATGCCACCAATTGAATGTGAAAGGAAAGGAAACATAGCTTCTAACTCCCCTACAAAGAGTTCAAGTCAGGTAATGAAGTTGGCATCTAGACTTTTCTAGGTGTTGGAAGAAGAGAGCAGTTCAAAGAGTGTTGAATCCTCCAAGGTGAAGCACAAGGAGAGTAACTCTTGTGACAGAGTTAGAGAAGGGCTTAGTTAATGATCTAAGTTAGTTTAGAACCTTGAAGCCATCAGGTTCTAGAGTGAAGATAGAGAGAAAGGTCTTCTAGTTGGAGTGCAAGCACATCTTGGAGGTCTCATTCACCAGAAATTGAGATCTCTATCAATGTTTCTGATTCTCTAGGTCATCATCAAATGAAAGAGAAGATCATACTTTGCTTTCAAGAATGGATTGAGATATTTCTAACCCACAACTCACAACCAACTTTGATACCATGTTAGATTTTTTTGTGAAACCACCCAAGATTAAAGTGACTAAAGGAAAGCAAGACACAAACCCAGAGATGAATGAACTCAACACTCTCCTAGCACTGAACTAGCACTTATGAATAAGTGAACTAGTGAACTCAACATAGGGAGAGGTGAGGGCTGATTAAATAGAAAAATAGAGGCAAATAATACCAAGATGAATAATAACTCCCTTTACCCATAATAGGTGGGAGGTTTTACCTGCTTGGTAAATTCCAAATACATGGTTATTCCTACTTAGGTAAAGACAAAAAATGGTTATGGGGAGGTGAAAAATAAGTCCAAAAGAGGGTGTGACATTGAACTACCCAAATGTGGGTATGAATAACACATGTGATTGAAGGATTATGCCACGTGTCCTCATCCTAAACATTCAATATAACCTAAGCAAGCTTAATAATGTTTGTAGGAAAAGTAAATAAATAAAAACATACACTAACAATTCTTTCATATATTTCTTCCAAGCATCCATAGCATATACAAGGCAGTGAACTGTTTGAAAAGATGCCTCACTAAAAAGTGGTCTCATGTAATGCCATGAAAAGAAAATGCAATTGGAAGTTTCTCCTAATTATTACTTATGCTATGTGAAGTAATTGCATCACTACTTATGTTGACTTTCTAAACAACTATATTGTAGTTGAAATTTTGTCATCTATCAACATCTAGTTATTAGTTATGGAATGTGAAGTAATGCTTTGAGTTTGAAAGATGTTCAATGAAATGTAATCAATGATATGAATATAAACTACACAAATCTATTAAGTACAATTCATTACTTAAACTCTTTATTCTATTCCCTGTGTGTAGGTTTGTCTAAATCCACTGGCACTAGGAGGTACTCCCACAAAACCTCCAATATTAGCCTATTCAACATACAAAATTAGATATTAGAATACCATTCACATAACAATGTTATTAACATGTAATAAATTTATAAGTGTTTACTAGTTACATACCTCAACATTAGATGTAGTGGAGTAATAAGTAGGTGTAGGGTCGGTGTATCCAATATCAACACTGTGACCTTGAAATTTTATTAAAATCATAAAACTAAATTAGTTAATCTTGCATTTCAAAATTGAAATTTAATAAATTGAATTCAATGAACATGCTAATGTTTACCTCAGTATCAATTCCATAAACCTCATTCAAAATTTTAACTACCCTCGCCATCTCCATAGTTGTAGACGTATCCTACATAGCAGCTTCCTGAGTGCCAGTGGGGTCATATGAACAAGTTGCCCCACAAGCCTGACACAAATGGGATCGAAGCCCACCACGAGAAGACTCCCCTGAATGGCACTATAGTATAGGGCTAGCATGTTGGATTGCACTGTGGGTCAAAGAGTTGATGGCCTGCAAAGTGTCTACCTCGACACTCTCCTTCACGATGGAAGGGATAACAATGTGCTCATGAGGTGGCCTAGCAAGAGGTCATCTCGCTTGCCGCCTATTAGAACTGTAAAAATTTGGTGTTTTTACATGTTGATTTTACTCATAGATTTCTAGATTGGTCATACTGTATGCATTTTCTACCCATTTCTTGCCATGTGGTCTCAATAAATCCATCGGGTCTTGCATAATTCACATCATGGTCTATATCAGCGTGAGAATACCATTGTTTCCCCAACCCATTTTGCATTTTCTGCTAACATGAGTTTGTGTTGCCTATTAGCAAGACTCATTTGATGTCACAACGATCGAGGTTTGCATGCGGGCGGCTTTCGGTAGGACATTTGCGCGGTTTTGGCGACAAAGGATATTTCAAATCGGCAGGAGTTATGCGTCAGGATGAGGTCTTATTGATTTCAATATGTCTCCCCGACTAGCCACAAAATGTGCTCATCGGTGAGAGGTTTTCTTTCATTGTAATATCATGGCAATACTCCCTTGTCTTGCTGACCAATAGGATAGATGAACATTTCGGCAAAGGTTTAATGCTTCGGTGAAAGGTCATGGAGAAGTGTATATGTCTCACTGATAGAGCATAAAGGGTTTCTCTCAAACAACTTTCAGTGAGAGGTTTGTTGTGTCTCCCCAACTGACTTCGGAATGGGCATATCGGCAAAGGAAAGCGGTATCGGTATTATGTCTTGGTGAGTATCTTTTGTCTTACCGACTGGTGGTAGGTGGATTCATATCGGTAAGAGTTGGAGCTATCGATGAAGGGTCTTGGTGAATATACATTGTTACACCGACCGACAACATAAAGGGATGCGATATCGATATAAGTTAAGGTTCTCGATAAGAGGTCTCAGCGAGTGACCTTCGGTCTCATCGATGGAAAATGGTGAAGGACCTTGTCGATGAGAGTGTGCTTTTGTCTCAGCGACTCAGAATGGATGATGACTTTTGGTGTGACATAGTGTGCTCTATGAAAGGTCTTCCCGAGAGTGATATGTTATGGTGACAAGTTTGATCACAGGGGCTCTTGGAAAAACAAAGGCTTGTTTACATGACGTCTCCCCGATATCACAGAGCTACAATGAAGCACAAAGGGAACATGTGGATGCTTCTTGTCTTCGGGGTAACAAGCAATATGTTGTAGTGACATACAGTTTGATCGCGGGGCTCTCGTTGAAACATAATGTAATTTTTGTGATGTTTCCCCAACTCAGACAAGTCACGGCAAAAGCGAGTAACACCAAGCAGAGCAATTAACGATTGAATTGCCTTCGGCATCACTACGATATGTCTTGGCGAATGGTTCAGTGAGATTAATAGAAATTCAAATACTGTGGCCGACATGTGAATTGCTAAATTACCATTGCTGGCTGACATGAAATGAGCCCGAATTCTATGGAGGGCCGACATGAGATCTCAAATTGATTTATTTCTTGATGCTAGTGTATAAATAGGCATTTTGTAATTGTAAAATTCATTAGTGATCAGTTATCATTTATTCGATATATAGTAGGAAAATTAGATGGATAAAGTACAATAAATTTACCAGATCAGAGACTATGGGGCATGTTTTCAAAATGGAGGTATTTATGAAAGTCAATTGATGTTGTTGTACATTTCTGATGTCAATTATTTGTTGAATTCCATAAAATACTGCTAAGTTGTCTCCAAGATTGATGCTTTCTGGCTGTTTAAATTGACATAACAAGTTTATGTTTAGTTTATCAATGCACATTTGTTGTATCTGTGTGATTAATCAATTGGTCCTTTCAAGAAAAGATTAAATCCTTTTAGTTGATCATAGTAATCAGAGAGATTCATTTGGATTATTAAAGTAGAGCTTAGTGGTTACAGTATTACATGTTTATACAAGTTGTAAATAGAATACATGCCAGATAATTTGAGTTTTCTCCAGAGAGGTGTTGCTCATCTTGATTTCATTTGACTCCACATACCCAATAAGGGACTGGTCTCTACAATTTCATCATTTGGATTCATTCAGTTTCTTTATGTCTTTTAATTAAGCATTTTAGGATTTAGATCAGAAGATTGCTATTGCTATCAAGTTTGATTTCATTTGTTTACTTCCATTTTCCATTGTGGAAAAATCATTGAATGAAAGATAATCATAAGTACATAAATTTTGCTTCATTTAGAAAGGTACACCTGCCTAGGTTTAGTAGCACCTGAAGAGTAGAAGGTTGAGTTCACTTGACCTTGTCTGTTACCCTGAAACGTATCAAGAGATTCGCAGCCTCTTGAGGCATTCAACTTGCATTTTTGAGAGCTAACACCGCCTAGGATCCTATTGTGCATCAGGTCTATCTTAAGCTGGCTCCCCACCTCTCCCTTGGAAGTCCATCATCTCCAAATAATTAAAGATTTTGTTTAGGATGAATTCACAATATAGTTTCCTTAGGAAATATTGTGGGACTTTGCAATTGTTGCATGGTGGGTAATCAAAAACCATGTACCACCTATCTCAAAAATGGTTCCTAATTTTTTGTTGTGGCACCAATGGATAGGAAACCTCTTCACATTGAGGCTAAGATTTTGATTTCTGCATGGGTCGGTGAATAATGTCCATAAATCTAATTTTGTAATTTTTAGATCTTTTACATCTTTATATGATAATTTATCTTGTTAAAAATTCCTAGTTGCCTGCCTCCTATCTTGCCAACCACTTAATTGTTTGTTGATTGCATCTACATGTTTTAACATTTATTTAAGTGAATTTGCAAGATTTTTTCTTTCCATGGTTGAACTGTTTGGATCGTTCAACCTCATGATTAACTCAATTTTTTTTTATTGTTTTCAATTTCACTCATTAAGTTTTGTTGAGTGCTGGGAGGATATTAAGGGATTGATGGAGGAGATTGTTGTTGTGGTTGTTGAACTTGAGGATTTTGTTCCTATTGTTGTTGCTCTGCTTGTTGAGGAATTTTCAGGAGGGTTTTGAAGAGGGTTTGCAAGTTCATTATCATCTCCTACAAATTTAACAAATAAATATCAAAAACAACCTAAAACTAACAAATTCACAACAAAAAACAAACAATCCTTACCTCTTCGACCTCCCCATTGACATGGCAGTATCCTAGCTATGAAATATCAATAATTTGATGAAAAAATTGCAAGATTCACTCCTCCCAAAATGTTAGCATGTAAAAGAAGGGCGACCATAGGCAGAGAGAAAAAGTCACAAAGGAAATGAGCTCAATTTCCTATTTTTTGTTTGTAATTGCTCATAACGTGAGTGCATTATAACACACTTGCGTTATGGCTTGGTGTGGCTGAGCGTTAGGCTCAACACACTAAGACATAATGTGAGCATGTTATAACATGCTCACATTATAACACACTCACGTTATTAGCTATCAAAACTTTTAAAAAATTTAGCCACAATTTGGCCCCCCATCTTTTTGCACCTGCCCAACATATGTGATAAATATTATTTTTGTTGGGATGGACAATGATTCATGGAATTAATTTAGTGTCATGATTATGGTCTCCAATTAGAGTTACAACCTTGGATTTTTGAAATACATATTGGTGGTGTTGAATAAAGTCTAAAATTCCTAGTTGATCTTGAGTTATCATATCTTGTGCTTCTATAAAATGTAATCATGCCCATGTATTATAAGAATATTTTTTGAGTAATTTATGTTAAAAGGTGTAGGAAAAATGAGAGGGGGGGTGAATCAGTTGTCACCAAAATTAAACTCAAAACTTCAACACTTATTAACTTCACAACCACACTATTCTATTATTAAGTATGAATATGAAATGTAGATAAGAAAAAGAAAAATCAACACACTGCACACCAGATTTTACGTGGAAAACCAAATGAGGGAAAAACCATGGTGAGGATTAAATCGCAATATAAAGTAGTTCCAAAATGAATATATAAGGCTCATTTCCAATGGCTCACTACCCTAAATAGGACTCACTATTCGGATACGAAAGCTCACTACTTACAAGGAGGCTTACTATCTACAAAATATTTACAAAACAAAAATGGGCTTCACAGCCAAAATAAACTGAAAAGAGTGCCCCTAACAAGTGTTGATGTTGTTACAGTGATATGCTCAATACATAGACTTAACACACTTCATCATTTTCACTCTTCTTCACCTTCACATTTACAATTTCCTCATCAATTACACACCATCTTCAAAAAATGTTCAACACATATATATACCCGATCTATTCGCAAGCATTAATTAGGTCATCTTAATTAGATGCATTTCCTTGTTTACCAAAAACACCAACCTGTAGGCTTCAAGTATTCACAAAATCTTTCCAAAAGGAAATTCAAATGCTCAACACTCTACATCATGTCGGTATAGACCTAAGATAGGTCACACATATATTTGCATAACACAAATTAATTCACCATATCACAACTTATCCGTGAAGTTGGACAAAAATAAACTTAATTGCAAAAAGTGATCAACAAAATAATGCCAATATGTCATATGAGCACTGGAGCACAAGAGATTATGAACATACATGTTTTCAACATCCATAAACAGTTTCCCAAAACCGCAAGCAACAACTATCAACTGTAGAGGATTGCAGACTAGAATACTGGAAGGTACAACTTGACTACCGATTTAGATACTGGACCAAAATATCGGATCAAGAACTAACTTAAACTTGTAATCACAACATGGTGACATCAATGACAACAAAAAATTGTAGAGATAGCCATTCTTCTTCATTCTTCCGACAATCTCCCCCTTTGTCATTGATGGCAACATGTGCCAAAAATTTTCAAAACACAACATTCTCCCTACTCACATGACTCTCTCCCCATAACTTTATACTATAACTCTCCCCCCTTTGACATCAATGGAAAAGGGCGACCAAAAAGGTAGGAAGTAAACATATGTATATGATGATTTTGTATGTACACAAAAATTCCAGCTTCCCATTTCAAACATTCAAACAAGAATGACACTTTTTACATGAAATATTTTCTTCTACCTCTCTCTTATGATCGGAAGAATTATTTTCCATGCAAGCACATCCGAAATCATTCTTGTACTCATACCTTCCAACAAAGATAACTATGTAAAGGAGGATGTCTAATTAGAAGACAGACACAGTTGCTCACAATTTTCAGTATCAGAGAGAATTTCAGAGAGATGATCTAACCG
Organism: Sequoia sempervirens; assembly: GCA_007258455.2. NCBI lineage: Eukaryota > Viridiplantae > Streptophyta > Pinopsida > Cupressales > Cupressaceae > Sequoia > Sequoia sempervirens. The sequence goes on from VDFB02270651.1 coordinate 548,915,024, forward strand.
AACCTCAACAACTTCCTTAACCAACTAGAAGGTTCTAACCATATCTTCTCTTTTCCTTTGAGTAGTTAGAAATTCCACCTATAGTTCACCAACTCTTATTCTTTGTTTTCCATCCTTGTCTTTGAAGTAAGAAAAAATATTTCCAATACTATTCATCTCAGCTTCAATTGCTTCAATTCTGCTTCTAAAATTGTCAACTATTGTTGGCCACTAGCAACAATATCTATAAATGTCAGATATTTCTTTGATGCATTCTTTTGTCTCATTCATATGTTTAGATAGTACTTGTTTTGCTTCGTTACATCTTCTTTCAAGCATAGCTTTGAAATTATGTCCTTCGGGTCCTTCCAGCAATGTTCTCTCTTCCATAATCTCTACTAGACCATTCGACAAGGAATTTGACACATCAAAATCTGAAATACCCTTATTCAGCAAGTAATCAATTAGTGCATCATCAATTTTAAGTTTCTCAATCAGAGAGAATGCATTCCACATCTCACCCTTATCTAGTAACATTTGTATATCCTCTAGATCAAAGTAATCAGATCCAGACATAGATTCTTCTTCATTCTTCTTTTGTTCTGAAACATTTGTTACAATAGATTTCCTCTTTTTTAGTTCTAGAGGAGACTCACTAATGATAACTTCCAACTCTCTCTTACCAGAGGATGAACCTACTTCAAACTGAATTGGTACTGACATACCAGAGCATATATTTGTTTTTAAGGATGTGAGATATGTTTTGCACACACTTACATTATCCGCCAATGATTCCAAGTATCTATAGACCTGTTTCCCAATAGGAATACTAGATTCCCACGCAACATTTTCTCTTCCCGATAGGGAGTTAAAAAAGTAAAAATCCAAGCATACAAGCAGAGATCCAAACCAAAAGGTATAACCCTCAACCAATGACATACGAGAATTTTCAGTTAAATTTTCAAGTAATAGGCTACACAAATCAAACTGCCTATTTTCTTTAACCATCATAGGTGCAATATATACAACAATAGTTGAAGTCGAGCCTTCGCAATTTCATAAATAGATTTTATAATAAATTCCATATGTAACATACCTTACAATGGAATCCTTAAGAGTGTTTATCAATAGGGCTCGAGGGTCTTTATTAATGCCAGTAAGTTCCTCCACATCTTTGTATTTCACAATTTTCTTTCCAAGGAAATCCCCAATACTGCATAAGCCAATAATCACTTTGATCCCATCCTTTCTGATTAGGTAGGGTTTTTCCAACACAATGCTGCCATTCTTGAAATGAATCAACAAGAACAAGATTAAATATTTATTAGCAAAACAAGGAAATTCTCCCCATAAGTCCATACCTAAGGTTTTTATGCTCTGTAAATCATTTTCCTTCAGCCCTAGTACCATTTCATTCATCTTCCTCTGATCAAATTCTTCCAATTCAACTCCTTTCAACTTTAGTGGAATGTTGCCACTCGATCCTTTGTCCATTTCCATGCTTAACTTTCTCAATTTCATTATTGTTCAGTCAAGACTTCTTCTTTTCCTTCATAGATTGAATAATAATTTCTTAGTATCCATAATAATTTCTTCAAATTTACTTCAAAAATTCTTCATATCACTTCAAAATCGCTTCAAGGCACCTTTCAAATTCTTCAAGTGCTCAACTAATAAAAAAGACTTACAAATTTTTACCTTATACACCATTGGTTTGCCCTAAATTGCATTAAATGCAACATACATCAAAAAGCTGCTAAAAATATTCTTCTCAACACAGAAAACCCTAATTCGGTCTGCAAATCAGCATTCCTACATGTTTTCTTCTAGTTCCTTTTCCAAAGCCTCTGTTTATTCATTCTTCACATTCCATCCTCGTGGCAGCCTCTGACACACCATTTATCTAGGGGGTTCTTATAATTTTTTGATAATGCTCCCCCTAAGACCATTCTAGGTCTAATTCCTAGAGGAATTGTTTGTACCGGATGAGGACACAGACACATCAGTAGTTTCAAGTTCTTCTTCTTTCTTCTTCCATATCTTATTCATATCTTGCTTTATCTCTTCTTTGTCAATATTCTTTATCGATTCATTCTTCTCTATTGAAGTAGACTTATTTCCCTTCTTACTTCTACAAACCTTTGAGATATGTTTAGGTTTGTTACAATTATGGCAGACAACACTTTTTTGAATAGTCTGACCTCCACTACTTCTCAATCTACATTAATTTTCTTTGTGTCCAAATTTGTTACAAGTATAGCAATAGCCATTAAAGGATTGATTCATTCTATCTCCATTAAACATGTTCATCATTACTCGACTAATCATTCTCACTTGAGATCTAAATTCAGCAGCTTTATGTCCAACCTTCTTGCATGAAAAACATTGTCTAAAGAAAGAACCAGGAAACTGATTTATCCTACTCTTACATTTTTTTGCCTTCTGACCATATTCATTACAAGAAAAACAAATACCATTAAAAGAGGGATACCTTTGTGCATTAGGCTATCTCACAGGTGGTCTCCTTGCAAAATTTATTGAATTTCTCTTCTGCTTCCCTTTGTCCTGAGTCTTTTGATTGTCCTTTGAACTTTCACTTGCTTCATTTTCAAAGCCACCTTTGTCTTTACTTGGTTTCTACCCTACAAGCAATTCTCCAAGCTTGTCGGAGCTAGATCTGAAATTATTCTCACAATTTTTTTCCTTCTCCAGTTCTACTCTCAATTTTACCACTTCTTGTTCAAGTTTAGAGCATTCATCAGACTTATTCTACACCATTGTATTTAGACATTCTTCAATTCTCTTCTTTTCTTCTACAAGAACTTTTAGTTTGATTATCTCTTGTTTCTACTGCTCAATCACTTCTCTGTGTCTTTCCTTGAATTTCTTCAATTGTTCTTTTAGATTTCAGACACATTCATTAGCATCTTCAATATTTTTGCTCAGATCTCTATTTTCATTTTCTTCCTTACCAAGGTCTTCAAGTTCAGTCTGAAGTTCTTCTTTATCATCCATCTGATCAACCTTAAGGATCTTCCTCAAGTAGTTAAGCTCTATACCAAGGAACCAAAGCTCTAATACCAATTGTTAAAAGGTGTAGGACAACTAGGAGGGGGGTGAATCAATTGTCACAAAAATTAAACTCAAAAATTCAACACTTATTAACTTCTCAACCACATTACTCTATTATTAAGTATGAACAGGAAATGTAGATAACAAAATGCAAAATCAACACACTGAACACCATATTTTACATGGAAAACCCAATGAGGGAAACACCACAGTGAGGATTAACTTACAATATAAAGTAGTTACAAAACCGAATATATAAGGCTCACTATCCTGATTAGGACTCACTATTTGGATACAAAAGCTCACTTTTCACAAGGAGACTCACTACCTACAAAAGATTTACAATACAAAAATTGGGCTTCACAACCAAAATGAACTAAAAAGAGTACACCTAACAAGTGCTAATACAGTTTTGGTGATGCTCAATACACAAACTTACACACTTCATCATTTTCACTTTTCTTCACCTTTGCATTCACAACTGCCTCATTAATTACACACCATCTTCAAAAACTATTCAACACATAAATATACCTGATCTATCTGCAAGCACTAATTAGGTCGATCTAATTAGATGCATTTCCTTGTTTACCAAAAACACCAACCTGTCAGCTTCAAGCATTCACAAAATATTTCCAAAAGGAAATTCAAACACTCAACATGCTACACCATGTCGGAATAGACCTAAGATAGTTCACACATATATATGTATAACAAAAATTAATTCACCATATCACAACTTATCTGTGAAGTTGATCCGAAATAAAATTAATTGCAAAAAGTGATCAACGGAATAATGCTAATACGTTGTATGAGCACCAGAGCATAAGAGATTCTGAACATACATGCTTTCAACATCCATAAATTGTTTCCCAAAACCGAAAGTAGCAACTATCAACTATGGAGGATTCAAACTAGAATACTAAAGGGTGCAACTTGACTACCGGTTTAGATACCGGAACAAAATCCCAAATCAAGCACTGACTTAGACTTGAAATCACAACATGGTGACATCAATGACAACACAAAATTGTAGAGATAGCCATTCTTCTTCATTCTTCCAACAATTTCTCCATCCTATGGAGCTATTGATTTCACTTGGTGGTGAGTTTATTCCCAAAATTTCATACATTTTCTCATGTATCCTAAAAGCCATGGATAAGCCTTTAAAATTGAAATGTATTGTTCCTAACTACTTAAACCATTTCACACCCACAACTACATCCACTCCCCTAATAGGATAACAAACATTTCTAAATCTAGTTGATAGTTTTCCATTGAGAGTTATATATGATGGCATTTATGACTACAAGGTAGTTGTTTTCCATTAGATATCATGATTTGAAAGTTATACATTAGATAAATAAAAAAAATAAGCTTATTACTTAATCTTCTAACAATAAAGATATGTGTACTACCTATATCAACTAACACTTTCACATTTTTCCTTTTTATTACCGATCACTTTATGTTTTCATGGTACATTTATTTCATTAAATGCATGTAGATAGATAGTAGTACTTTCTTTTCCCTTGAAATCCTCACTCATAATCTTTATGTTTGGTTCTTTTGCAAGTTCTTCTCCCTCTTCTTCAATATCATTATTTTCCTCACTACTAGAACACTTCTGACTCCTTGAACATTTTGTATCAGAATTCCTTGACATAGGCCTCTTTTTATTTTCTCTATCTCTTGTTGAAGAGAGAGCTTAGTAATTTCTCTTAGGTTAATTTTTTTAATATTTTTTCTAGTAGCATTAGTCATATTTTTAACAAATACTCTCATAGTTTAACCTTTGTTATTTTTTTATCATGTATGCAATTCTTGCTACATAGCTTTCATAAATTACGAGGTTCCAACAAATGAATATCATGTTTAATTTTTTCCTTAAGTCCATTGATGTACAATTGTAGCCTTTAGATAGGTGTCACCTTGGAAACTCTAATTCTCAATCTCAAATGTTCAACATTATATTCAAATAAAGACCTTAATTTTTTCAAACATTTTAGTTGGGTAAAATATTTTTCAATTCATGGTTTCCCATATAAGGTTGTTAATTCTTTGCTAACTTCTTTCCAATTGAACATTTGTCCTTGTCTATCACTCATCTTCCATTGGTACCACTAGTAAGGTTTTAATTCTAAATTATGTAAACCTATATAAACCATAGAATTATTTTTTATATTGTGAAGTTTAAATTGTTGTTCTATGAGGCTTATCCATGAAATTATATTTCTACCATCAAATTTATGAATCTTTATTCTTGGTAGGTATAATTTTTGACCTCATAAATGTTCTCCTATCCCTTAGTTTGGCTTATTATGGTTGTTCCCACCTTGGTGGTTTTGGAGACTTTAATTCTAATAACAATTCCTTTGTAAACCTATCTTATCTAATGAAATTTATCATTATTTCATATCCTTGTGGAATTCTTTTATCAATTTTAGGTGGTGGAAAAAAAATGGATCCTTATATTTTCTATGTGTAGAAAGGTACTTTAATCCTAAAGATGATATGGCTTCAATTATGTTTTTATTTTAACATTTATTAAGGTAGTAAAGTATTTGGTGTGAGAGAGAAATTGATGTTTCAATTTAGACCAAACTTAGACCACTAAATTAAGGAATATATTTTATGCCTAATAATAAATTTCAAAGAACTAACCCTACCTAATTTTTGATAATGTTTCTAAAAATGTAATTTTAAAAAAATCCAAAAATTGTAGCCTATAGAGAAAATTAATGAGATTTTTGACTTTGTAGGAAAGAGGTCACGAGGTCTAGTCTCCCTACCATCCCTGTGGTATTGGAGGGTGTGTCACACTAGCGTCATCAGTTATGTGAAATTTTTTTACTAGGCGCACTACAGTTTATAGTGGGATGGATGCCCGACCGATTCTTGGAGTCTAAAAAAAATAGATTTTTGACTAAACTTTAACCACTAAATTAAAGAATTTATTTTAAAACCAATAGTAAGTTATAAAGAACTAACCCAATCTAATTTTTTATAATATTTCAAAAATGTAATTTTTTTTTTAAATTCCAAAAATCATAGCCTATAGAGTAAATTAATGAAAAACATAAAATCTCAATATATTTTAGAAAATGTACTCTAAAAGTCTTTTTTTTTTTAAGGCATGTATAATACATACCTTGAAACCTAAAAAATCATATCAAATTCACATTGGTTTGTGATGGTAACAAATCTTTTGGCCTAAATCATAGCTCTAATAGCACTTGTTAAGATATTTCTTGGAAAGATTTGTAAAAATTAGAAATATAGCAACCAATTCGAGGGGATGATCTCCAATAATAAGATAATAATATATGAAAAATAATGTATGATATATGATGATATGGGAGAGAGTTATCTTCCCTATTTATAGGTTAAACTATGTAATTACATACCCCTTAATCCTAATCAAGGGGTATTAGCATGTTAACTAATATAATTATTAGGGTTAAGCATGCGACAAGTGCTTATCCTTAGGAATATATAATGTATACACAAGAATATACCATATTAAGAACATAAAATAAATAATGTAATAATAATGGATAATGATGGGCAATTAATGATAATGTATAATTATCTCATATTATTTAATATTAAAATAATATTTAATTAATCTATTAATTAATGGATAATGATAATAAATGATAGTTGTAATAATAAATGATAAATGTGATTAATAAGAAATTTGATGAAATAAAGTAAATGCTAATAATATAATGATAATTAATGGTATGATTAATATTCAATGTTTAGAAGAATGTTTTTAGTGTCTACAAAAAGAATAAAGAAAAATAAGAAGGCTATTTCATGTGTAAGGGATGTTGGAGTTCAAGATTTGCTTGAACCTTTGACATAGCTCAACACCAATGAAATGCTTTTACACTACAAAGGAAGAGATGCAAGATGAAGAGGAGAAGGTATTGGGGATTTTAGAGGTTCAAGGACCTCTTGAACCTCTAAGATGGTACAAAATGGCAATCCTTCTAGTTCTTAAGTGTTGAAAATTTGGTTAAGGTTTGCCTCTTGCTATTACCTTTGGCCTTGGGTAACATTTAGTGAAAACCAATATGAGAAAGTATATGTGGGTTTTTCCTTTGTCAAATGTTTTCATGCATATGAACAACATATACAACATATTCTAAGGCGCAATTAACCCACTATTTTAGTATGTTTTTAGAGGGAATACTTCTAATAAAATATGCTACTAGAGTAAAATTTCCAAGCCACTAACATGCACTATCAAGTTAATGAAGTGGTAATAAAATATTTGAAATAGAAAACTAACATCATAAACTATTTTTAGAGTAAACTTGTGAAATTAATTCAATAATAGCATTGGCATTCATGTCTAGGCCTATAATCTTTACAATAGTTGCTAGGCCACAAAGAGTGGTAGCCATGTAAATTATTTTAAAATTTCTTGGAAGGAAAAAGATAGCCTAAAAATAGCGATGAATGTAACAATTATTTTTCAGTAAATTTTCAAGCCACTTACATGCACTATCAAAATAATAAATTGGTCATAAAATATTTCAAAGAGAAAATCAACCTCATAAAATATGTTTAGAACTCTTTTTAGAATAAACATGTGATGTTACTTTAAGAGTACATTATTGTTCATGTCTAGGCCTAGAATTCTTACAATAATTGCTAGGCCACAAAGAGCGATGGTCATTCAAATTATTTAAAAATTCTTTGAAAATCAGAAGAAAGCCTAAAAACCAGGCATGCCTACATCAATCACTTTTCAATAATTTATCAAACCACTTACATGCACAATCAAATGATGAAGTGGTAACAAAATATTTCAAACTGAAAATTAGTCTCACAAAATATTTTAAGAACTATTTATAGAATAAATGTGTGGGGTTACTTCAAAATTAACATTGTCATTCATGTCTAGACGTTCAATCCTTTCAATAATTGCTAGACCACAAAGAGTGCTGACCACTTAAATCATGAAGTGGTAATAATATATTTCAAACTGAAAATTGAACTATTTATAGAATAAATTTGTGGGTTACTTCAAAATTGTCAGTCATTCATGTCTAGACGTTCAATCCTTTCAATAATTAATAGGGCACAAAAAGTGGTGACCATTTAAATTATTTTAAAAATCCTTGAAAAGTGGTTCAAGAAAGCCTAAAATTCAGCAAGGATGTAACAATTACTTTTAAATAATTTTACAAGTCACTTACATTCACTATCAAAATCATAAAGTGATAATAAAATATTTTTAGAACTATTTTAAAAATAAACTTATGATGTTCAATAATATCATTGCCACCCGTGCCCACTCCTACAATCCTTACAATAATTATTATGCCATAAAACTATTCAAATTGTTTGAAAAATCCTTGGAAGACGGGAGAAAGCCTAAAAACCAGGGATAAATGCAGCACTACTGGCTTTTCAATGAAAGTAAAAGAACAAAGAACTAACGGAAAGTGCTGACTCTAATGACTGTACTAATTAATAGTATTGTTTGAAAATAAGTAATGTTGGTAGTACAATATTTTGTTTTAAAACACAGCACCATCTTTGTTTCTTGCTTGGCTGTGTGAATTGGCCATGTTTTTTTGCGGCTGTATGCTGTAATAATTTTCGAGACTATCATCCTCTTTACGACTGGTATCTTCTGCACTGAGCCATCTACGTAATCCAGGTTGATTGTCAACATGTATGGATTGTCTCTAATTTAGTTTTGCATTTACTTTGGAGAAAGATTTAATATATTTATATATTGAGAAGTGGTGTAATTTTATGTGAAGTCGCATTCTTTTTCCATGTCATCATTTTTTCGTTTATACATGTTCGCATATCTTTTATATCTATTTTAACGACGTTTATCCATATTCTGATGCACTCTTCATTTGTACAATTATCCATGAACTTATCATTAAATCTTTGATTCCCACCTTGATTATGCCATTTTTCTGTGTTAATGACCAATAAATATTTGTTTTTTATTTTTATCACTATTTTTGAACCATAACTCATGCAACTTTGGATATTTGCTAGAAGTACAATAATAATCTTTTAACTACTTTGCTCTTAGAATTTGACAAATTGATCCCTCACACACAAAATCAATCCTACACCTACACATTTGATATCCAACATGTTTAAAATTTAGATTCAAATTTTAGAATCCTGCCCCTTCTTTTCATACAAAGATCCAACTAAACACATGTTCATCAATTCATCATAGTTCATAATAATTCATAATAGGTGTTCAAATGAGAGGGAATGACTTGTTTACATATGCATCTTGATTAATTTTTAGACTTAGGCCTACTAGGTATCATTTTCTAAACTCCAAAGGCCGACGCTAGAGTTGGTAACTTTTTGAGAGCTAACTCCCAGGACAAAAGTGCCTAGCACTCATGTCTGGGACCATTTGGCCCCAAAAACTCCAAATGTTAGGGAATTAAATATATTTTCCTAATCTAGAACCAAATAAGAAAAATATCAATGTAATTAATTGTACATGCAAAATAGGGTGTCAAACCTAGTGTGAAATTATTAGGTGTGACAATTTATAACACTACAAATGTATAGCAAGATATAAGTGTTGGTTCCTTTTACACTGTAACCAAGTTTGTCTCCTAATCTACCTATGGGGCTGCCAATCCCAATCAAGGGCAGCTCAAAGGACCTGGACCAACTGACAAGGACTTTATGAAACCTCCTACACTTTGGGCTCTGCAAGACCCGGGACGGTGATCCCTTAATGTGTTCACAACCTCTGTACCGTTATTATAAACAACATTAAAAATAACAAATGATCTCACTTAATAGCTCAACAAAATAGGATAATACTGAAATAAATTGGTTGTTTATCAGTAAAATCAACTATTTGGAGCATGAGATAACTACAACACAAGGTAGTATAAGATGGTCATTGATTTGCAATTTTCAACAAGCTCTAGGCAAAGACAAGCAAACACTGAATCATATGGATGACTACAACTTAGACCAGTGCCATATATCTATCGGGTAGGAGTCAAATTTATAAGCATCTAAAGGCATATAACAGATTTAACACATAACACATGAGATCTTTGGCAACATTACCTTGTAATCTCATCAATATGTATTCTAGCTCAATACTACTTACCAAATCCTCATATAGTACATATCTGCCTATAATCCCATTCAATAATTTTAATTAATTTTTTGAATCATAGCCAAAACAAGGATCATACACACCACAACAGTGAGATGGATAAAACAACCCTTGGTTATTCTATTCAAGGTTCAAATATGCAAGTACAATGGAGAGACATGAGCTGGAATTTTTTATTTCAAATTAAATGCTAGTATTGTTATACAATATTAAACCTCCATGAACTCAAGACTTGTTACAGACTGACTCAAAACCTAAGTTGCACTTCTTCCTGAAAACTGTCAGACTTTACAAATTGCTCTGCAACTTCACCTAGACTCAACAAAAATTTTCTAACTTGGTCTCCTATACCTCTATCCTTGAAATCCTTCTTATAGAGAATGAAGGAGTAGACAAGCATCGGGCCAAAGAGTACACATGTCATCAGCCAATTGGCACACTTGGAAAAGAGTTGATGCAACAATAAAGATCACCAGAAACCTACGCCAAGATTGCTATTAAAACAAAATTGGAAACCACTACAACCACAACATCAAACCTATTAATTAAATTGTGCCAGTAAGTGTCCTTCCCGCCATTAAAACTCACCCGCTCGCCTGCACAAATGGCTCCAACCATACTTTGACCCTGACTTTAAATTCCAGCCATCGGTCCTTTAGTTGAATCAAACCATCAAACGACCGCCTTCAAAAACTAGCTGACACAATCGCCAGTGTGGCAGACAAGGGCCCATCACACCTTATGCCGCAAAGGAAATCCACATGGCAGTTGCCCGCAATATCGCAATCCTTCAATTTATGATCACGCGATGGTGGGCAACCGTTGATCTTGAACATTAGTGATCTCATCCCTTCAACACAGTTGGCAGCCTTATCGTTAACCCTCAAGCAGCTTTTCCATCAAGATTAAAACATCTCCGTCAATTTGTAGCACGTGCATCCCACAAACACTTTAGTAACCCGCCCTTCTACTCCTTCAGCTCCATCGCATGGGACATGTGGCAGTCGCCCTCGATATCGCCATCTTGTAGTTTTTGGTCACAGGATGGCGAGGAACGACTAGGATGCGGCCAGAATCAACTTCCAATCTCCACCATAGATCTTCTTTGACTTGACGAGTTGCCCTAATTTCTTTGCTTTTGCTCATTTTTAATGAATTTCCCCGACCTTGTCAAATATTTCAATTTAATTTTTTTTCCTAAAGCAATGAAACATTTAAAATACATCACTCCAAATTTCCACGGGCCCCACCCTGTACATGTGGCAAAATCTCGCTGCTTCACGATAGATAAAAAGTGAGCACCTTCCAATTGCAAAATAGCGAGCAAGTCGTTTGATCAAAGGGAATTTGATCAATGGTTGCGTGAACCTCATCCCCCAGAGGGGACACATGGCGCCCAACCACGATACCGTGATCCTTCAATTCTCGATCATGGGATGGCGAGCAACCGTTGATATCCGAAGGCAAATGATCGATGGCAGTGCGAACACCATACTTCTACAAAATATAACCTTTATTAATAGGACAAGGGGGCATTACTAGGCCGATGAGACAACAATGACATAAGTTGTTTTGAAATGACGAAGCATAGGGTCGGTCTAGACTTAGGGAAAAATAAAACTTGCGAAGGCTGGAAAAATTAAAATTGAAGGGACCAAAGTCTTATGACAAAATGATGGGGTACAAGTTGTTTTAAGACCCTTCAAAAAGGTAACATCCAAATAGAGCCTCAACCAGGGCTGAAAAAAAACACTAGGGTTTTACATGGAAATAAGGCTAAAACCCAAACCCTCATAAATTTTCCAACACCATGAAAGACCAGCAACACCAGGCAGGGCAAAAAATAGAATGCACAGAGCAAAATTTGAAGTTCCAACAGTGGCTCCAGTTGGGGACGTTCACTCCACTGGAATGAAGCGAGGATTCAAAATCTCAGGTGAAGCAGACCAAGAGGCAGAGACAACCAAAAGGGGTTGTTCGGAAAAAACAACCCAAACTATATACAAAATATATACAAAATACACAAACCTAAACTACTATTCATGGAAAAGAATATTTCAAGTGAAGTATAACTTCAAGAACTGTCCATGAACTAGCAGTTCAAGAATATCCCCTATCATATCTTAGAGGAAGTAAGAATCTTCACCCCACTTGCTATTAATCAAAAATGGACCTAGCCAGATTGCATCAAATTTCCCATGTTTCCCTTTATCTTCTAATTTGGAATTCCACATTAAAACAAATCTCCATCTTTGAAACTCCTTGCAACTGCCCTCTTGTCATACAAGTTCTTTATTTGCAACCACAACTTTGCATTTCTCTTTTGAGCTTCCCTCCTGGATTCATCCAATTCTACAAGAGCTTCCACTCTCAATTGCATCTCATCGTCAATTTCATTTTCATACATCTAGACAAACTTATACATTTCCATTAGATTATTTTTGGGTAACCTAGCATTGATCCCATAAACCAAGTCAAATGGGGCACAACCTATTGCCTTCTTCATAGTTACCCTATCTTCCTAGATAGCTAATCTCAGCTTAGAATCCCAAGCCTTTTTATTCTGATCCAGGATCCTTTTCATGATCTTCATCAAGCTTTTATTGCTTGATTTTGCATGTCCATTTCCCTATGGGTGATATGATGATGAATAAGAAATTTGGATGCCATGCTTTCCAATAAATTCTAAGTATTCTTCAAATCTAAAACACATTGCATTATTTGATACAATTCTTTTGGGACACCCAAATCTAGTCAATATATTGATCATCAAGAAATCAATTACTACTTTACTAGTAGCTTTCTTTGTTGGAATTGCTTCCACCCACTTGGTAAAATAATCAATGGCCACCAGTATCCATGAATGTCCTCCACTATATTTAAATGTTATTTCTCCTACAAAATCAATACCTCACTGCTGGAATGGAGCTTGTACTATAACTAGTTTTAGTGGAAAGTTACCAGAAAACTTTAACTTACCAGAGAAATGTTGACAGGCATCACATGTCTTCACTAGTTGGTGTGCATCCTTAAAAACTATAGGCCACCAAAATCCAGCCCTCATTATCTTATGTGCAGTTGTTTTAGCCATATAATTCCCTCCACAAACTCCACCATGCATCTCACTTAGAAGTTCTTTTGCTTGATCTTGGTCAACACACTTTAGCATGACACCTTCTCCATTTCTCCACTAGAGCTTTCCATCTACAATAACATATTTGATAGCATGTAACTTCAATTTCCTTTTCTCATTTTCATTTAAATTATCAGGACATTTCATTCTTTGCAAATAATATATCACATCTTTATACCATTCAGAATGCTCCATATCACATATGTGTGATCTATTCTCTTCTTCTAGAAAATTTATCTGATTTTCTTCCAGATTACTTTGGGCCATGAGCTTGGCCAATCCTTGTCCTCTTACTAGTTTAGTAATCTGGACCTCAATGTTGAATTCCTGGATCCTATTTATCCATCTACACCTTCTTCCTGACACTTCTTGTTGTGTGAAGATGTCCTTAACAACAACATTAGGCACATAGCCAATTACAGTAGATCCCATCAAATAAGGCCTAAAATCCTTTATTGCTTTCACCATTACATATGCATTTTTTTCATTTATATCATACTTGAGTTCTACAACTTGCAAAGATTTGTTGAAAAAGGCTACAAGCTGTTCAAAAAACTCTACATTCTTTTGTAACAACATAGTTGCAATTATGTGAAACGAAGCAAATGAGAAAATCTATAAAGGTTTGGAAAAATCAGGGGTCCTTAACATAGGAGCCTCCATTATTGCTTATTTAATTTCCTGGAAAGCTTGTATAGACTCCTCACCCCATTCAACTTTGGCTCCTTTCTTGAGAATTTTTGAAATAGGGCGAACTATCTCAACAAAATTTGTCACAAACCCCCTTAAGAAGTTTATTTTCCAAAAGAAAGATTATATTCCTTTGACATTTCAGGGCTGTGGAACTTTATCAATTGTAATGACCCTCTCTGGATCAATTCTTACTCTATCCCTAGAAACAATATGTCCCAATAATTTTCCCTCTGGTACCCCGAACACACATTTCTTTAGATTCAAAGAAATGCCATATTATAAGGCTCTAATGAATATCTTCAACAGATGCTCACAATGATCCTTTTCCTTTTTTGAATATGATGTCAAGTCATCTTGGTAGATCACCAAAAATGAATTAATGAAATCTGAGAACGCCACATCCATGGCTCTCTGAAAAGTAGCTCCTACATTTTTTAGACCAAATGACATTCTTATATAGACATACATTCCCCATGGTGTGGTAAAAGTTGTCTTAAACTACTCAGACTCCTTGACCATAAGCTGGTTATAACCAAAAAACCATCCATCATTGACATTAATTCATAGCCTGTCACCCTTTGCAACATAGCTTCCATATTGGGTAATGGATAATTATCTTTTAATGAAGACACATTCAATTTTCTGAAATCTACACATAATATGATGTCTCCATTTTTCTTCCTTATAGGTACCAAGTTTGACACCCAGGATGAATGTTTGATTAGCTTGATGATTCCTACATCCCTTAATTTCATTAATTCTTCTTGCATTTTGGGGGCTAAAGTGGGATTAATAGGCCTTTGTTTTTGCCTGAAAGGCTTGGCATCATCACGCAAAGGAATCTCATGTTGGAAGAGATATTCCTTGTATGCTTTAAGATCATCATAGGACCATGCAAACACATGCCTAAACTTCCTTAATAAATCAATTAGCATCCTTCTCACCTTTGGTGACATTTTCTTTCCAATATACACCCTCTTTGGGGATGCTTTTGTTCCAAGATTTATCTCTTCCAAGTCATTAGGATGGGAAGTAGTGTGACTAGCCTTTGTCTTATCTTGATTATCAAATACTCTTTCTAGTACAACTAGACCCTTGGAAATTGTGTTTTCCTTCAACTGAATGACCTCATTTCCAAATATGGTATCCTTACCATCAACATTCACAACAAAAGCTCCAAAGTCAATCTCTTGATTTTCATACTCTCTCACACAATTCAAGAATCTTAACACATCATCATCATTATCAAATACTTGCCAATTTTTTATGTTATCAGGGACTGATGGCCTAGTTTTCACCTCAACCTTTGAAATTATAGCATAAGATAAGTCATCTTGTTTTAATGCAATATTAGCTAATAGGTCTGCCACCTTATTTTGACCTCTCTCCATCCATGCTATGCCAAATGCATTGGAGCTCTCCAATTCATCCCAAACAACATTCCTATACTGTTTCAACCTCTTGTTCTTTGATACATACTTGGATTTGACTTGGGAAACCACAAGCTCAGAATCCCCAATTGCCTTGAGCTTCTTGATCCCATGTTTTGTAGCCAATCTTAGCCCTAATAACAAGGCTTCATACTCTGCCAGATTATTTGTACATTCAAATAACAGAGTGAAAGAGAACCTGAATTTCTTTCCACTTGGTGATCATAACAAAACACTTGCACTAGAGCCCTCCTTTGAACTTGCACCATCAAAATACATAGCCCACAAGACACCAAATTTTGACAATTGTTTTATTTCTGTGTCAATCACTGCAGTAGGCTTATCACAATTGTTAGGGAATTCGTTAACCCTGAACTCATCTATACCACTGTCAATAAAACATGTCATGTTTTCAATTGGGCTATGCTCAATCATATGAGGTAATTTTGATTCCCTTTCAATTTTTACATCCTTACCATCAATGGAGAAAGTGGAAAATGACAAATCACATTGCATGTTACCCCCCATTGATGCACTCCATTTTCTTGACAAAAGAATCACAAAATGAGGTGGGATGTCTACGACTAATACTGTCATGACTAAGTCCTTGTCAGGGTACTGAGTCAATTTATAAGGCAAAGCTCTGATAGTTCCAATAACTGGCACTTCTCATGAATCCATAGCATAACATTTACCTTGAGTGGTATCTACTGTCAAGCCTAGTGCCTCCATTATTTTGAACGGCATAACATTATTTGATGCCCCTAAATCTATTATACAATTTCTTAAAATTTTCCCATTTATATCCACACTTAAGAAAAAGGGAGTTATATTTTCAAGGCACATGTTAATAGAACTTCCTAAATATATAGGAGGAATTTGTGACACAATTCCCTCCACTTCCTTTCCTTGTTTAGTTTTATTATCAGCAACATCTATGATCTAGGCTATTGTCTTTTCTTTGAGTTCACTTATTCTCATCATTTCTAACAAAGGTACAATTACTTTAACCTGAGAAAGAACATGAAACATATCTACAGGTGTATACTTAGGCAGATTAGATGTCATACCTTTATCATTTTCCTTTTTCTCCTATTGATTACCTCCTCCTAGCTTCCTTTGCTTCTTATCTTCTGCAACAGGTTCAACTACCTTTGTAATCACCTTGGTCTTCACCAGTGATGAAGTTACATATTCTTGAGGCTTTGGGGTTTCATGCTTTTGTGTCCAAACCTTATCATTCTTAACCTCTTTGACTTTCACAACATCTTTTTTGTTGTCGACCTTAACACCTCTTTTTTTTATCCTTTTTCTCTTTAATAAACAAGCCAGTAGGTTTACCCTGCTCACCACCCATAGTTCTATTTCTCAATTGAAGCGAGCTTCTCATTTGGGCAGCCATTTCTTCAGTTAATCTTGCAATCTCTTCTTCTGATGGTCTCCTTAAAGACATTGAATTTTCAGCCTATTCCATATTACAAGCATTATGATCAAAATCATCTTCCTCATCATAAAATATTTTTTGATGATACATCTCACTTCTTTGCCTTTAATTGTCCACATCATCTTCCTGTACCCCATCATTAGAAGAACAATTTTCCTCATCAACATATGATCTGGTTATACAAACATCTACATCATCTTGCTCATATTCTGATGTTTGATTATGGACATCCTTTTCCCCTTCTTCAACGACAAGCAACTGAGCAATACCAAAATAATTTTATCATGAGGGTGTTCACACACTTCACACCATGGTCTATCTGCTACTAGATTCACTAATTTTTTTTGCAAGGGGTCTAGCGTATGCTGATCATTTTTAGGCTTCTGGCTAGGCAAGATTGGTTTTCCATCTTTCCAATTTGTATTATAAGGATAATTTTGCAATCTGAGTGGCCTATCATTTTTATTATAGGGTTTCCTTTCATTTCCTATACCCTTCTCTTGCTTAGCAACATTTTTCTTTATGTCTTTCAGAGTATTATAAATCTTCTCCCACTTTTCATCATCCTTAGGTTTTGCAGCGGGAATCTTCTCAGTCTTATCCTTAGGATTTTTTAAAAGTGCAGGTTCTTCTCTCCTACCATACTTCCCAAAAGCTCTTCTGTTACTGTCAATATTTATAGCCACCCTAAATGCATCCCTCATAGTCTGAGGGTCATTATCTCGGAGAAGATATGCCATTTTAGCATCAAAAGCATTGAAGTATATAGTTAAGCAAACATTTTCATCAAGCTTTAAAACCTGAAGTAATTTATACATTTCCTTTTGAAATCTTAAATTAATCTCTGTCACAGGCTCATTCAATGACTTCTTAATGTTATTAAATTCATTCAGCATAAAACTAGCATTAGTTTTATCATTGTACTACTCTTTGAAACATTTTTCAAACTCATCCCATGAACCAATACTAGCATTAGGTAGACCTCTATACCAATCCCTTGCATCCTCTACTAGAGATTGTACAAACAATTTCATTACAACATATTCATGTTCTACCTCATAATCATTCAGCATATCCATAAAAGCTTTCAATTGTTTCTCTCCTGTTACAACATTATTGCCAGCAAACTTATTCATCTTTTCTCTCAAGTTAGCAAGGATGGGATTTGGATAACCAGGGATACCATCAAATAATAATGGCCTTTCTAACTGTATAGGTTGCCATTGAAACAATCCCTCATTCTTCTGAGGATCAACACCAGACCCTAAATCTTGTACTTTAGAACCATCCTGATTTGGATTTTTAGATCTATTTGCATGAGTCTTCAGGCTGGAGTTGTTTATGGCGGGGTCTTGGTGACTTGATGAGGTGGCAACTTGTGCAGCCTCATCCATGTTTAACATCTTTAGGAAACTTAGTTTCCTCTTCATTTGTGCATTTACAGCCTCAATTTCTGCTTTCTCCAACTCTTCTGCCAGAGCTTCATTCTCCTTTTTATCCTTTTCTAAGGAAGATTTTGTTTGCAATGACACATGTGGTTGAAGTTCTTGTTGAGTGGAAAGGGGAATCACTTTCTCATTTATTTTAATCCCCTTAACTTTTTGCTTTCCCTTATCTATGATAGGCTTATGTGGTTGAGACCTAATATGATTTTTGGGTTTTGGGTCAACAGGTTTGGGTTGAACATCAATGTGGCCTATTGGGTTTTCTTCAAACACAGGCTTTGTCCCTCTATTATAAATCTTCTATACAACCGGGCCTCAACACTTGGTTTAATAGGCTCTTGTTGGTTCAGGAACTTCATGCTTTTCAACTATCTCATTAGCCTATCCCTTTCTATCACAACATTTCTCAACTTTGCTTCTCTCTCTTCTTCTCTTTTCATCTTGAGCTCAGCTTGATTTTGGATTTCTCTCCTCAAAGAATTAATATCTCCATAAACATCATCAG
Source organism: Sequoia sempervirens (assembly GCA_007258455.2). NCBI lineage: Eukaryota > Viridiplantae > Streptophyta > Pinopsida > Cupressales > Cupressaceae > Sequoia > Sequoia sempervirens. The sequence goes on from VDFB02270651.1 coordinate 548,933,869, forward strand.
GGTCAGGCAAAGTCACATTAGAACTTGATGTATCACTTAGGTCTATTAAATTGACCTCTTCCAATACATGTTTAGACAATAAAGGGTTTACATCATTTTCAGCAGGGGGAGGAGGCACATCACTGGTGCATTCTCTATGATGGCTTTGACTTCTACTCCTACTTCTTCTCTTTTCAGCATATTTAACACTAACAGGCCCTTTATTTTGACATGTCACATCTTCTTGAACTAGTGTATTAAATAATGCATCAAAAAATCCACAACTATCTGAATTTGAACTTCTAGATATTGAACTTCTAGACACCTTTTCAAGATTCTCAAGGATAGGGTGTAAAAAATTACCTGTACCTTGAGGTACAGGGTTTTGTGATACGGGAGAAACATTACTAGATTTTGGTCTTTTCTTTATCTAGTCTCTCTTATTCATTTTGGTAAGTCCACCTTCAAATTTCTATTCCGGGTGATTCCTCATGAATGACCTGGTGTTCTTCATTCTTCGTAATAGTCAACAAGTTTTCCACTTATAATAATCTTTTTACAATAAAATGCACACTAGTACAAAGACTTCAAAGTCACCACCCAATCAGCTTGGGAATACCAAATACCTAAAGGAACGTGGTGGAGAATGAAAACACTTGGAACCTCATACTGTCAACACACAAAAGTGTTTTATAGAATAAGTGGATAGACTTAACAAAAAAATTTAGGCTCAACCTTCAAATCACAAAAATACTATGACAACTCTATGCAAAATGGACAATTGGCATACTAACAAGAAATTTTAAAGCTAAATCCCCAGCAGAGTTGCCATCTTGTTGGTTCCTTTTACACTGTAACCAGGTTTGTCTCCTAATCTACCTATGAGACTGCCAATCCCAATCAAGGGCATCTCGAAGGACCTAGACCAATTGATGAGGACTTTAAGAAACCTCCTACACTTTGGGCTCTGCAAGACCCGAGAGGGTGATCCCTTAATGTGTTTACAACCTTTGCATCGTTATTATAAACAACAAAACATTGAATCATATGGGTGACTACAACTTAGACTAGTGCCATATATCTATCGGGCAGGAGTCAAATTTATAAGCATCTAAAGGCATATAATAGATTTAACACATAACACATGGGATCTTTGACAACATTACCTTGTAATCTCATCAATATGTATTCTAGCACAATACTACTTACAAAATCCTCATACAGTACATATCCACCTATAATCCCATTCAAGCATTTTAACTAATTCTTTGAATCAAAGCCAAAACAAGGATCATACACACCACAACAGTGAGACGGATAAAACAACCCTTGGTTATTCTATTTAAGGTTCAAATATGCAAGTACAATGGAGAGACATGACCTTGAATTTTTTATTTCAAATCAAATGCTAGTACTGTTATACAACATTAAACCTCCATGAACTCTAGACCTGTTACAGACTGACTCAAAACCTAAGTTTCACTTCTTCCTAAAAACCGTCAGACTTTACAAATTGCTCTGTAACTTCACCTAGACTCAACAATTTTTTTCTAAATTGCTCTCCTACACCTCTGGCCTTGAAATCCTTCTTATAGAGAATGAAGGAGAAGACAAGCATCAAGCCAGAGATTACACATGTCATCATCCAATTGGAACACCTAGAAAAGAGTTGGTGCAGCAATAAAGATCACCAGAAACCTACGCCAAGATTGCCATTAAAGAAAAACTGGAAACCACTGCAACCATAACATCAAACCTATTAATTAAATTGTGCTAGTAAGCATCCTTCCCACCATTAAAACTCACCCACTCGCCTACACAAATGGCTCCAACCATACTTTGACCCTGACTTTAAATTCCAGCCGTAGATCCTTCAGTTGAATCAAACCATCGAATGACCACCTTCAAAAACTAGCTGACACAATTGCTAGTGTGGCAGATAAGGGCCCATCACACCCTACGTCAGGAAGGAAATCCATGTGGTGGTTTCCCACGATATAAAAATCCTTCAATTTCTGATTGCGCGATGGTGGGAAATCGTTGATCTTGAACATCAATGATCTCATCCCTTCAACACAATTGGCAGCCTTATCGTTAACCCTTGAGTAACTTTTCCACCAAGATTAAAACATCTACGTCGATTTGCAGCACGTGCATCCCACAAATGCTTTAGTAACCCACCCTTTTACTCCTTTGGCTCCATTGGATGGGACACATGGCAGTCGCCCGCAATATCGCCATCTTGCAGTTTTGGATCACAGGATGGTGGGGAATGGCTAGGATACGACCAGAATCAACTTCCAATCTCCATCATAAATCTTCTTTGACTTGATGAGTTGCCCTAATTTCTCCGCTTTTGCTCATTTTTAATGAATTTCCTGGCCTTGTCAAATATTTCATTTTAAATTTTTTTCCTAAAGCAATGAAACATTTAAAATACATTGCTCAAAATTTCCATGGGCCCCACCCTGGACACGTGGCAAAATCTCACTGCTTCGCGATAGATAAAAAGTGAGCACCTTTCAATTGTGAAATAGCAGGCAAGTTGTTTGATCAAAGGGCAGTTGATCAATGGTCGCACGAACCTCATCCCCTAGAGGGGACACGTGGTGCCTGCATGCAATACCACAATCCTTCAATTCCTGATCACAGGATGGTAGGCAACCGTTGATATCCGAAGGAAAATTATCAACAGCAGCGCGAACACCATACTTCTACAAAATATAACCTTTAGTAATAGGAAAAGTGGGAATTACTAGGTCGATGGGACAAAAATAACATAAGTTGTTTTTAAATGATGAAGCATAGGGTTGGTCTAGACTTAGGGAAAAATAAAACCTGCAGAGGCTGCAAAAATTAAAACCGAAGGGACCAAAGTCTTAGATGAAATGATGGGGAAAAGTTGTTTTAAGACCCTTCAAAAAGGTAACATCCAAATAGAACCTCAACCAAGGCGGAAAACAAACACTAGGGTTTTACATGGAAATAAGGCTAAAACCCAAACCCTCAAAAATTCTCCAACACCATGAAAGACCAAAGACACCAGGCAGGGAAAAAATAGAACGCACAAAGCAAAATTTGAAGTTCCAACAATAAGAACTTACCAAAATTTGAGATGTATACATTACTTCCAACCAAGGAGATGACCTATAAGTAGCCATAAGGTAGGATTATCCAAGAGTGGGACAATGGGATGAAATATGTGTATCAAATCTTAACTACCTATACATTTATGGATCAATCCTTTGTTGCATGGACTTGATTCTATTATGGCGTAGAAAATTAGAAACTCTTGAGAAAAGAGACAATTTCATGCTTTATTAGACCTACTTTTGAATACCCTTTCATTATTCATTCTTCAAAACAACATTTATAGGCCCCTAAGACCCATTATTTTTTATCTAGAGGATTGTTTCACTTGAGAAATCACTTAAATCCTGACAAAAAACACTTAATTCACTGATATCCTGAAAACCCACCTTTAAAAACCACTAGTGGGATCCATTCGACACCTTGGGAAAATGAGTCCCCTTTGGTTTTGATGCTTATAAATACTCATTTTAAGTCATTTTTACAAAGCAAATTCTAAAGTCAAGTCTTCCACAATAGTTTTCATTAGCAAAGTTGAAGTTTTAGGGCAACAAACTAGGGTTTTTGTAGGTCTTGAAGCTCACTCTTCATTTAAGGTTCAACATTGTAAAGAGTTGATGATGGATTCCTATAGTGAATCATGGAGAAATCTAGGTTGAGGAGACACAACTAGCCATCAAATCACATCTAAAGACTTGTTTTCACAGTGATTCCATCTTCTATTTTCTCTCTATCTTCATATTAAGGTTTTTATTTCATTTACATTCCATTTGCATGTGTTTTATCTCTATTTTTGAATAAAATAGGGTTTTGACATACTTAAGATTTTCCTAGTCTTTAACACACTTAAGGCTAGGGTTTTATGTATTTTTTTGTCCATTTAAGGTTTGATTACCCAACTAGGGGTTTGACCAAGGAAAACCCCCTATTAGACAATAAATTTTAAGTTGTGTCAAGGTGTAGAATAGAGATATGAATTTGTAGAGATTTGAAAGTGGACTGATTTTCCATGCATGGTGAATGAGTCCCTCATGAGGTGACTTTCAGAGTTAGATGTAGGTCTAGATACCCAGTTTGCAGAAAGTAGTTTCTAGGCAAAAAACTCTGTACTGGGACTAATTCGCCTAGGGTGGCGAATGAGTCCCAATCAGCATAAAAGTAAGATTTACCATATTTCCAGAGTGCTTCCTAGTCATCTTCAACTTCACAGGTGCACACATTCTGAAATATAGCTTTCTATTTAGTTTCATTTGCATTTTTGTTCATCTTTTTAAGCTTTTTGCAAACCTCACTATGTTTTTAAACATTGTATATTTCATAGGTTTTGGATTCATAATCGATCAATTATATCATTTAGTTGCATTTACATCATTGCATTTAGTCTTAATCATATCATACAATCCTTTAATTGAGTGAACCACCACAATTTTAGTGTTCTATCTCTCTCCTTTTAGGTGAGAGATCCTAAGAGTGTAAGAGAAGCCTATAGAACCACAAAATTGTTGGTTCATTTTGGTGAACCTACATATTGAACATTATCTCTTTCTTATTTTCATTTTCATTTGCATCCTAGGACTCAATTGCATTGTCTTTTGCATTGTTTTTCCATCCTAGGGCTTGTTAAAATTGCATTAGTGAAAGTATCATTTAGAGTTCATTATTTCATCTTATTTCATTACATCATTCCAAAATTCTACATTTTTAGTCTTTTTCTGCATTGTATGGACTTGAACACAGCCAAAAAAGTCAAAAAAATCATAAAAAACTTAAAAATACCTCTCTAGGACTCATTTTCCACCTTGGGAAAATCAGTCCCATTGTAATTTTTGAATCAATGTTTCCAGAATTCAGTTTATTACTTTGCACTTTTTTGTTTCCTGCAGTTCCTTTTTCTGTTTTAGTTTAGTTACTAGGTATGTGTAGGATCATGATGGGCCAAAAAGTGGTGATATGATGGGTATGTGTAGGGTATGTGGCTGACGAATTTTTTTTTACCCAAAATTGATGAAACAAAAAGGGTTTTTAAAGGAGATTCTCAACTTTCCATCAATATAAATTATGCCTTACTTTGAATTTAATAAATTATTATTATTCATTTTCTATTTGAATTATGACTAAAGTCCTAATTGATAGGTTGATTTAAAAACATCTATAGCTTTCAAACAATATCACATTTTTTGAATATGAAACATGCATCACATTCTATGCTTCGCATACTATAGGATTAAAAAAAAATTGAATTTCATGAAGTTTTGACCAAGTTAAGGTGGTCAAATATACTAGTTTTTATATTTTTTAAAATTTGTAATAAAAAAATCTTAATTAATTATTTACTTGGAAAAAAATTACAAAAAAATATGCATCACATCGAGACATTAGTCCTCTACTTATATCTAAAATCTTATAAAAAAATATTATCATTTTATTGTGGTTAGGGTGGTCAAATAGAAACCTACTTATTTTTTCCCTGAAATTTAAGTTCTATTCCATAGAAATTTCAAATTTTCAGAAAATAGATTTTAAAAAAAAAACCTAGTAGTTTAAAAACTACATTCAATTTTCTACATATTCTATTCTTACATATTTTTGAAATAATATAGATAACTTATTCAAATTTTTATGTAAAGTTTCCTAACTCTGATTTTTCTGAATTTTTTGCCACTTAGGGGCCTGCTTTTACCATGATCCTACACATACCCTACTTTCTGTTATATTTCAAATCATTTGCATAAGCATCCTTTCCTTTCTTGGCATTCATGGATAGTCTTAGATTTTTGCATGTTTCCTTTTCAGCATTAGTTCCTAGTTCTTTTAGATTAGATTCATCAATTCATTAAAAAAAAAATAGAAACATCAAACCAACCTTTCAAATAAATGATTCAATTTAGAAACACCATATCATCCAAGCCTCTTAGTAGTGATGATGTAAACAAGTTAGATAAGTTCTTCAGGACTTCCCCTCACTCACTTCATCCTCTCAAGCTTGCCATGAGATGCCTAAACCAATTAATGATAACTTATCTCTCAAACCTTTTGGTTGTGATGACTTTGAATTGTTAGATGAATCCCTTCAGGACTTCATCTCACTCATGTCATCCACTAAGGTTTGTTGTGAACAATCTAAAACTAAAGATGTTAATGCGATTCAACCTCGACTCATTCTTTACCCACCCTCACATAAACTTCATCCTTCCAATAAACCTAAGTTCACTCTTTACCCACCTAAAATTGATGTGTTGCAGCAATCTAGTAATACTATCATTTCTCATACATACAATACCCAAAAAAATCCACAACCAACCCTACCCTCTTTACCTTTACCTAATCCGCCTAGTGCTCCTTGATTTCCCTCACACACAAAATAGTATGATCCTGTTGAACAATTAAAGAATACACCTACAAAAAATTCGCTTTGGGATTTACTTTAGAATTCACCAAATTACCACAGTATTCTTCAAACAACCTTACAACAAATTGTGGTTCCTCCTGGTACAACTCTGAATGATGTGGCAACTTTAATACATGGAATGCATAAAGTTAATCTCAAAATTACTTTCCATCAACATGAGCTCCCTCCTTTAGGGTTTCAAAAAAAAAATGAAGCCTTTATGACAATTCCTCAATTCAATCAAATAGGTATCAAAAGAACCCTCATTGATAATGGTTCTTCCCTTAATGTGTGTAGTGTGAATCTCTTTGATAGATTGCATGTTGACAATTCACAAATAAAACCTGATTCCTTATCCATTCGAGGATTTGACAATACAACAAAGCAACCACTCGGTGTAATCATTTTTCCAATTACGGTTGGGGTGGCTACTCTGCAAACTCCTATTCATGTAATGCCTTATGATTTTGTATAATCTTTTGTTAGGAAAACCATGGATTCATGAGATGCATGCAGTGCCTTTGACCCTTCATTGTATAATGAAATATTTCTATAACAACAATATTTATCAAGTTGAAATACACCCTAAGCCTGAAAGTTGCTTGCACCTTTAAAAAGGAGCTACAAGTCCTTTGAAAACATTAATTCCAACATCTCATATAGAACCTCTTGAAATTGAACAACAAGATGAGGAATTGGTGTCTAAATTATTGGTGATGATTGGGGATCCTTAGAATTCACACCTTCCTTTATGGGCGAATACATAATCACACAAAAGAGTGGTGAGAAACAAGAACAACCAACCATCACATCAACTCAGACTTCAAAACAATCTTCTCAAACATCTATATCCTCTCCTTTAGAAAAAAATACAACATACACAACAAATTTTGATGAGATATATTATCAACCTCCCCCTAATTTGAAAGAAATGGAAATACTTTATGAAAAAGTCTATGAAGTTGTGAAACAATTAGGATATACTGGAAAAGGATGCGGAGATCATGAACAAGGTATTCATGTTCCTATAGAACCTAATATGCAAGAGGCAAAAACTGGATTAGGATATTCTTTTTCTAAGATGACAAAAGCTACTCAACAACCATCTTTGAACATCAACACCATTACATGTCAACCAAAACATAAACTCACAATAAAAAATCCTAAATTTCTTGATATGAACTTATCACCATCATATCAGTATGTTGACAGTGATGAAACTCTGAAACAAATGTTAGGAGTTTACGATAATACATCCTCTACTACTCCCATGAAACAGGTTATTTGTGCTATGATAGTTACTAAGAATAACAATAGTGATATCACTGAAGAACCACATGATACTAAAGTTCCTAAATCCAATGCACTCCCCTTAGGAGATACAATTGATGTGTCGATGGAAATCAGTGATAAAGGGGTATGTGCAAGATCATCATGGAAAAAATAGGCCCTTAAGTGGCAAAAAATTTAGAAAAATCAGAGTTAGGAAACTTGACATAAAAATTTGAATAAGTTATCTATAATATTTCAAAAATATGTAAAGAATAGAATCTGTAAAAAATTGAATATAGTTTCTAAACTACTAGGTTTATTTAAGAAAACAAAATCTATTTGATGAAATATTGAAATTTCAATGCAATAGTACTTAAATTTCAGGGAAAAAATAAGAAGTAGGTGTCTGTCTGACCACCCTAACCACAATAAAATGATTTAATATTTTTTTATAAGATTTTAGATATATGAGAGGACTCATGTCCGGATGTGATGCATATTTTTTTGTAATTTTCTTCGAAGTAAATAATTAATTATGATTTTTTTATTACAACTTTTAAAAAATATAAAAACTCATATGTCTGACCACCTTAACTTGGTCAAAAATTCATGAAATTCAATTTTATTTTTTTAATCCTATAGTATGTGAAGCTTAGAATGTGATGCAAGTTTCATATTCAAAAAATGTGATACCATTTGAAAGCTATAGATGTTTTTCAATCAACCTATCAATCAAGACTTTATTCATAATTCAAATAGAAAATGAATAATAATTATTTATTAAATTCAAAGTAAAGTATAATTCATATTGGTGAAAATTTGAGAATCTCCTTTAAAAACCATTTTCATTTCATCAATTTTGGGTAAAAAAAATGTCATTAGCCACATACACTACACATACCCATCATATTGCCACTTTTTGGCCCATCATGATCCTACACATACCCAAAGACAAAGTTATTAAGATTGGGAAGTGCCTTGACGGAGAAGAACAAGAGGATACTAAAAAATTTCTTCATGATTTTCCTAAAATTTTTGCTTGGAAATATTATGATATTGCCAAGAATTGACCTAAAAATTGTGACACACAACATCATTCTCATTGAAAATGCTAAACCTATTTTCCAAAAGATACGAAAAATGCACCCTAATGTAGCCTTTCATGTTAAAGAATATCTTGAAAAACTCCTTGATGCAAGCTTCATTCGACCTATTGATTATTCTCCTTGGATCTCAAACATTGTCATAGTTGCTAAACCCGATAATTGTATTAGGGTATGTACAAAGTTTTTGTGACTTGAATAAAGCTTCTTTAAAAGATGACTTTCCACTTCCTAATATTGACATGATCATGGATTCAACCATTGGACATGCTTTTTTGTCATTCATGGATGGATTTTTAGGTTATAATCAAATCCTTATTAATCCTCAAGATCAATACTAAACCACATTTACAACTGTTTGGGGAACGTTTTGTTGGGTCGTGATGCCCTTTGGTTTAAATAATGTTGGTGCAACTTATCAATGAGAAATGACATTGATATTTCATGATTACATACATAAAATTTTGGAAGATTATGCTGATGACATCCTTTCTAAATCCTTAACAAGACAAGACAATGTAAATGTTCTTCGAAGAACTTTCGAACGAATACGTAAATATAATATGAGATTAAATCCAAAAAAGTGTGTCTTTGATATAGATACTGGTAAACTTTTGGGAATTTTCATATCTCACAAACGCATTGAGGTGGACACTAAGAAAATCGATGCCATTATTAACATGCCACCTCCTAAGAACATTTCTCAATTGTGAACATTACAAGGCCAAATTCAAGCTATTCATCATTTTGTTGCATCTTTAGTCGATCATACATTACCCTTCACACACCTCCTAAAAAAGGATGTGCCTTTTGATTGAAATGAGGATTGCAAATAGGCTTTTGAGAGTTTAAAGGAATACCTTACCACTCCACCTATTTTACAACTTGTCATACTGAACAAACCGTTTATCCTATTTATTACATTAGTCAAACCTTAATTGATTATGAAACTCACTATTCACTAACCTCCTAAAAAAGGATGTGCCTTTTGATTGAAATGAGGATTGCAAATAGGCTTTTGAGAGTTTAAAGGAATACCTTACCACTCCACCTGTTTTACAACTTGTCATACTGAACAAACCGTTTATCCTATTTATTACATTAGTCAAACCTTAATTGATTATGAAACTCACTATTCACTAACCTCCTAAAAAAGGATGTGCCTTTTGATTGAAATGAGGATTGCAAATAGGCTTTTGAGAGTTTAAAGGAATACCTTACCACTCCACCTGTTTTACAACTTGTCATACTGAACAAACCGTTTATCCTATTTATTACATTAGTCAAACCTTAATTTATTATGAAACTCACTATTCACTAATTGAAAAACAATGTTTGGCTCTTGTATTCACTACAAGTAAGTTGCGACATTATTTACTAAATGTTAAAAAACAAGTCATGAAAAAATTTGATCCCCTTAAACATCTTTTTAATAAAAAAAACCTATCTGGACGTTTAGCTAAGTGGGTGATGTTAACCGATTTTTACCTTAATTTTGTTTCACAAAAAGCAATCAAAGGACAAGCCTTAACCAATCACTTAGTTGATGCTCTGTCTCCTCTCGCTTTACCTAATCATGACTCCCTTCCTAATGATAGTGTCTTGAACGCTAATGTTAAAACATGGGAATTGTATTTTGATGGATCTAAGTGTAGAACAAGTTTCGGTGTTCGAGTGGTATTAATTCCACTCGACGAAAATATCATTCCCTTGTCCTATTGATTAAATTTTCTATGTACAAACAAAATAGGTAAGTATGAGGCATTAATTGTAGGATTGTGAGTTGCCTTGACCATGGGTGCTAAACATATCAAGATCTTTGGTGATTCACAATTAGTAATCAAACAAATCACTGGGACATATCAAACTAAACATGACAAGTTATTAAAATACAAGGATCTTATAATGAAACTATTAGAGAATTTTGAATCATTCACTATTGATAACATCCCACAAAAAGACAATCTACATGCAGATGCAATGGTGAGTGCAAACTCTCTTATATCCCCACATGATCCTTCAAAAAACTTCAACTTTGTTATTCATCCCATCATGAAGCCTTCGATTGATACCCAATTATAATATATTTTAATCATAACTCAAGAAGACTTGTGAGAATGGTATGATACGATATACAATTATTTACAATATGGTACCATTCTTGAGCCCACAATGACCAACACTCGAAATCATTTACGTAAAGTAGCAGCCAAATATGAAATCCTTGTAGATGTGTTGTATAGAAGATCCTTCAATGGACTCTTACTCAGGGGTCTTAAGGATTTTGAAATTCCTATAGCCCTTGAGTAGGGTCATGCTGGTGCTTGTGGAGGTCATTTTGGAGGACAGTCATTAGTGAAAAAACTCATCCGTATGGGATATTATTGGAGACATATGGAGAAATATTGCTTCGCTTACGTTAAATGATGTCACAGATGTCAAGAACATAGCAATTTGATTCATGCTCCTTATGAGCTTCGTGCCCAAATTCCCATTTGGTCATTTTCAATATGGGGATTGGATCTTATTAGAAAAATTTCACCACCCTCTTCTGCTGGACATAAATTCATCATAACCGCAATAGACTATTTCACAAAATGGGTGGAAGCTATTCCTCTTCGATCTACAAATGCTAAAGTAATTTTTCATTTCATATTGGAACACATAATTTCTCTCTTTGGACTTCCTTCTATAATCTTTTCAGACAATGGAACCCCATTTAAGAATAACGAGGTTAAGAAATTTCTTGAAATGTTCAACATTCAACATCAATTTTCCACACCGTGTTATCCACAATCCAATGGACAAGCTGAAAGCACTAATAGGATTCTAGAAAAATCCTAAAGAAAACTATTAACAAACATCATAAGGATTGGCTTTATACACAATTACATTATGCACTTTGGGCTTATCAAATGAGTGTTAGATTATCCATGGGAACTACACCCTATAACCTTGTATATGGCACTGACACAATTATTCCCTTGGAGTTAGAAATTCCTACATTGTGAATTGCTCTTCAAGACCTTATTGATGATTCCATTTATAAAGACCAATGATTGCACCAACTTGAAATGCTTGATGAAAATTGCATCAATGCTCTTGAGCATCTTCAGGCTTACATTAAATAGTTACAATGAAAACATAATATTCATGTCATTCCTTGTACATTTTGTAAGGGTGATTTTGTTCTTTATGAGAATCAACATAATACTAATGTTAACCATGAAGACAAAGATAAATTCAGCCCTAATTGGTTAGTACCTTACATAATCGATACCAGTTATGGATCTGGTGCTTATGTCTTAACTGAGCTAGACAAAACACCCCTTAGGGAACCTATTAATGTTGCACATTTACGTCGGTATTACCTCTAATCCCTTTGAATAGTATGGATTAAAAAGTAGTGTTGTCTAAAATTATTTGGAGTTATTCTGAATAATTTTCACATTGCTTCGTTCTTGATGACTGATCATGTGTTTTTCTTGAACACTAAGGTAATTATTTAAGTTACTTTTATAATTAGTTTAGATTTCATACTATTCATCCTCCTACTATGTTCAGTTTGATCCTTATATGGATTATAGGTGTATCTAATTTAACATACTTTCTTTAATTCAACAATGTTGTATCTAAAGTGAAATTGAAATATGTTTTACATTAGATCACATCAATCATGTTAAATTGTGTCATCATTAATTAAATAATTTTAACTAAATTATTTAATTAATCACGTTGTCATTTAGCATTCAAACACAAAGAGAAAAATTATAAGAACATCAAATGCACATGTATATATATATATCTCAAAAGTTTTATGTACATCTCAATATCACCAAGGTCTATGAGAACTTGACCCCTCAGGCTCTAGTTCCCGTGATCCAGTACCTAGATGTCATGAGACAGTCATGTGTGATTGTGATCGCAATCCACCAAATCTGAGTGTGAACTCGAGACCTTGTAATCGACCAAGAACCACAAGAAGATCCTCTGCCATTTGATCCCTCTCTTCTTGTACCTGTGCTAGCTCTACATGCAGTCTCTCAACCTTTGTTGAGATCTGTGATGACTGTCCTACACTCTTAGCTTGAAAGATTCATCTCCTCACACTCTCGTATGTTTCCCATAGCCTCGCGAAAGGTCTAAGGGAATCTGGCTCCTCCTCCACGATCGGTGGGGGCATTCAGTTAGGATCCATCTCCTCCTCACCGATGGATGTAGAAACTATCTCTATGGTAGCCTAACAATAGAACTCTCACTAGTCTCTCATTGCTCCTATAAGATAGAAAAGGTACACAATAAATAAACATCATGATATATATATATATAAAGCATAAAACACTCAAAGTACATGCGTAAAATCAAATATCATCACCTATGTCTCTAATTGGCTAAGGGATATCAACCTCATCCTCTCTAGGGGGCATGGAGGACATGCTAGCCTCTCTCTGACTGTGGGTCCCGATGTCAACTCTAGCTACTGCATGTGATCTGGTCATATAAGTGTGTGAGGACCCTCCATGCTTGTGTCGATCCTCAGCCACTATCTCATCATCCTCACTTAGGAGTGGCTCCTCCTCGTAATAATAATCCTCCTCATAATCCTCCTCACCATCATCCTCCTATCCTCCCTCCTAGTCCTCATAGTCAAGATCAGCCTCTGAATCATACTCGTCATCGATAACATCAATAAATATATTTGCTGCTCTATATCGTACATCCTCGACCCTCTCCTCTGGCTCATCTCCCTCATCTAGTGCTAGTCCTACATCACCTATAGGGATATCCATGGGAAATATAGGAGTTGGTTTTGTCACTGACAACCACTCCTCATGCTCATCTATGCTGCCAACAACATTAGCATTATAAGTTGGTGGTTGGTCATGATCTGAATCATCAGAATCACTCTCACAAACATGATCTATAGTAAGCCAAACACTATCACCTAGTCTCTGAGCACTCCGCACTGATCGCCTAATGAAGAGGCACGCCCTCGGTGGTGTCTAAACCTGCCCAAACTATTGCATGAATTTCCCATAATAGAATGGTTGTACTACATAGGCATGCCATCTAGCTAAAAACATGTCCAACTACATCCTCCTCAGCTGTCCTATGGGATCTGGCCACTATAGTGTGAGTAAATAAGGTCTCCATAGGATCGCATCCTCCTCCAGCGGGTAAAATCTCACCCTCCAAAAATATAGATCTTTGTACTACCACAGGCATTGTAGAGGATAGCCAAACGCTCATAAATATCTTGCAACTATAGCATAAGGGAACTCAATAGGTTTAATGCATGTAATATGCTTGAGGAACCAAACCTATAGAAGCGTGTAGTGCACCATACTGTTGATCTATCGAAACAAAAAATGACCAAGATCATAATAAAGGCGTGCTAGGATGCAATCTCCCCAAGCATAGATTGTCCTATGCTCATACATCCCTCTAATCAAGTGTACCAATCCTCCATCTAAGTGTGTTGCTCATCCATCAGGATTGAGAAGAAGAGCCACTGTATGCATCATAATTTTTCACACAATGGGGGCTCACAAATATAGAAGCATGGGAAGCTCGATTCATGATCTCATGCACTCATCATGAATAGGTCCATCCAAGTAGTACTGCATGTTTTCCATCTTCTCGCATAATGACCGACCCCCTGAAAATATACCCGCTCTCCCCGAATAGGAACTCAGAGAATATGGTGTACATCCTTGAGTGTGATGGTCATCTCCCTGGTAGGAAGGTGAAATGTACATGTATCGACGTCCCAACACTTGCATAGGTCCATAAGCATGGAATCATGGTATGTCGTAGGTGGCATCAGATATACCCAATAGATACCTACTGCCTGTAAATGCTCTGTCTCTGCTATTGATAGTGTTGAGGCTAAATCTCTAAGAAATATAATCTATTTCCCTCCTAGCCGCTATCACCACCGGGTTGGAACTTGTCAAAATCATAACAATATGCTCTAAAAACTCATTTAATATCTTCAATTTTTACATTATTCATCATGAAAGTGTGCTCAAGTCCATCTAGTGTGCTTTCCTAAAGGCCCTAGACACTTTAGGACCCTTTTGGGACACTTCGCAAAGAAACGAGACACTTTGCGAACAAAAGGGACACTTTGTGAACAAATGAGACACTTTGCAAAAAAAGGGGACACTTTGCAAACTGTTTTTGCAAGATCCTAAATTAACCTATCCATGCATTACAAAATCACTAAGCAAATATGCAACTTTGGATATTTTCTAGAAGTACAACAATGATCTTTGAACTACTTTTCTCTTAGAATTTGACAAGTTGATCCCTCACACACAAAATCAATCCTACACCTACACATTTGATGTCCAACATGTTTAAAATTTATATTCAAATTTTAGAATCCTTCCCCTTCTTTTCATACAAAGATCCAACTAAGCACATGTTCATCAATTCATCATAGTTCATAATAATTCATAATAGGTGTTCAAATGAGAGGGAATGACTTGTTTACATATGCATCTTGATTAATTTTTAGACTTAGGCCTACTAGGTATCATTTTATAAACACCAAAGGCCAACACTAGAGTTGGTAACTTTTTGAGAGCTAATTCCCAAGACCAAGGTGCCCAAAACTCCTATCTAGGACTTTTCAGTCCCAAGAACTCTGAATGTTAGGGAATTAAATATATTTTACTAATCTAGCCCCAAAATAAATAATTTTTTTATTTAATTAATTGTACTTGAAAAAGAGGATGCCAAACCTAGTGTGAAATTGTTAGGGTGACAATTTACAACACTACAATGTATAGCAAAATATAAGAACTTACCAAAATTTGAGATGTATGCATTAATACCAACCAAGGAGATGACCTATAAGGAGCCATAAGGTAGGATTATCCAAGAGTGGGACAATGGGATGGAATATGTGTATCAAATCTTAACTAGCTATATCTTCATGGATTCATCCTTTGTTGCATGGATTTGATCCTATTCAATATGTGTCTCTACTCTCTAGGACCCTTAGTTTGTCTTTGTCTTGTTTTCCTTCTAGTCTACTTTGAAGAGTTACATTATTTATAAATGCCTTTATATGTTTGCCAATGATGTCAATAGGAGACATGTTCTCCTAAGTTCATCCTTTGTTGCATGGACTTGATATTTGCTAGAAGTACAACAATGATATCTAAACTAATTTTCTCTCATAATTTTACAAGTTGATCCCTCACACACAAAATCAACCCTAACATGCTTAAAATTTAGATTCAAATTTTAGAATCCTACCCCTTCTTTTTCATACAAAGATCCAACTAAACACATGTTTATCAATTTATCATATTTCATAATAATTCATAATAGGTGTTCAAATGAGAGGGAATGACTTGTTTACATATGCATCCTGATTAATTTTTGGACATAGGCTTGCTAGGTTTTCACTAAATGTTACCCAAAGGTATCATTTTCTAATTGTGCATGCAAAATAGGATGTCAAACCTAGTGTGAAATTTTTAGGGGTGACAATTTACAACACTACAATGCATAGAAAAACATAAGAACTTACCAAAATTTGAGATGTATGCATTAATACCAACCAAGGAGATGACCTCTAAGGAGCAATAAGGTAGGATTATCCAAGAGTGGGATGATGGGATGCAATATTTGTACCAAATATTAACTAGATATACATTTATCTATTCATCTTTTGTTGCATGGACTTGATCCTACTCAATATGGACCTCTACTCTCTAGGTCCCTTAGTTTTTCTTTCTCTTGTTTGCCTTTTGGTCTACTCTGAAGAGTTACATTATTTATAAATACCTTTAGATGCTTTCCAACAATATCAATAGGAGACATGTTCTCCTAAGTTAATCCTTACAAAGCTATGTAAAAGGATTGGGGATAGCTGGGGAAAGTCATGCGAATGGCTCTAGGATGAATATGTAGATCTAGATTCATTTTCTAGTGTGTCAAATTGAAGTATTATTTCTTTTCTTGTGAATGATATTGAAATAAAATTCTTGGACAATCAAATGAATTCAATTAAATCCCTTTAATTATAAGTACATAGCAATAAATCATGCAAACATGTGGACTAAACCTTACAAGTCTTCAAGGAAATTTATTCTTTCTTCATCCACTCTTTGTGAGAACCTATGACATGACATCACTTCAACAAAGGTTTCATACCTATGGTAACATTATACTATTTTATTCCATTTATTGCAGTCATTATTATTTACTTTTCCTCGACTCCCCCAAGGGAACACAAATTATATCATCACCAACATTGTTGTTATGAAGGTGGAAACACCAACACGAGGTTTGACTAAGGAAAAATTCTATACAACACAACCATTTCCCTCTTTTTGTGTGTGTAAATTTGGCTTTGAAACTTTCAACAATGACAAGTTGTAGAAGGATAGAGAAGACAATGACCATGTGACCTAGCTTCTGAACATCCAAATATCCTAGGAATAGGGTGCCCAATTCCTTTTTCCCTATATTTTAAGCTTTTCTTACTACTACAAGTTCCCATCTATTTGCACATATTATATTTATAGCAATTTCTATCATTTTTTGTTTTAATCTATGTGATCATTCATATTTTTAGATTAGGGATTATATTAATTAGGTTAATTTCATCACACTCATTAAATCTACAACCTTTGCAACAAAGGAACACAACCAAAGAAGATTAGCTCTCCTTTGAGGTAGTTAGGAAATCACAAAACCCTCATTGGTTTGTGTTTCAATGTTAAGCAATGAATAAATAGATCCAAGCTAATTTACATGCTAGATATAGGATCTGTTTTTCCACTTAACATTTTGGTGAACCCAACACTTCCAACAATTATAATCCTTCTGATTAAAAAGAATATATTTTGTAATCTAACCAAGAATTATGTTATTTGAATATCTTATTATTCATATGCACTCATTTAGTTTTGAAAATAAATAATTGCATTTCATTCACCAAACACTTAACATGATTGGTGAGGACAACTTAAATTTGTTGCACCTTGAGAACATTGGTTGTCATTGATGTCAAATGTATGTGTTGAAGTTTGTATATACTCCAGAGATAGTTGATATGCAGTGATATCAATTGATGCAAGATAGTATTGTAGTATGAATGGTGATCTATCTGATGTAGAGGTGGGTACACTTGTTCCAATATGTTTCAATTATGCCTACATTTATATCTTACATGTTTCGTATACAAATTCATGGTGTTTTGGTTTGCATTCCTTCGTAGAGAAATATATAGTCTTGTAGTTCAGATGATAATTTGGTCAATATGTGAAGGTGTTATATCTAATATTTCAAGTCATTAAACTTTTTGCAATGAAAGTTATAAGTGACAGAGTTTTGGTTTGTGATATGAAAAAGTAAAGTAATGATGAAGGCTTGTTGGAATGCTTCATGTTCCTCTAGAAGTGAAGATTTGTCCATGCAGTTTTGTGGACATGTTCAAGGATGTTCAATTCATGCTACTTTGTAACATTAGGTGAATTGGTGGTTCACATGTTTAGTTTTCAAATGATAATGTGCTATAGATAGATCTAGATGACTAATTGTTCTACAAAACATATATGTGGATACTTGGGCCAGTTGAAGAATGTATAGATCAGTTATGTGATTTTATGAGGAAATTCTACATGTCTCAAAGTATCTCAAGTTTGAACCACATACAATTTTTTCTTGTTTCCAATACCAGATCTAAAAATTTCAAGTCAGTTTCTTAAGAGTTATTATTGTTGAGGCTAACTTGGGTATGTTGGTGATGTGTACCAAAAGATTGTAATTGAGTGGATTCTAAGATTTTTTTGTAGATATTTTATGATTCATATCAGCTCACCTTGATGCATTGCAATTAATGTCTTATCATTTTTGTATACTACCAATAAAGATGTAGGCCAACATGTTACAAATTTTATATTTATTGTTCATGGTTGATTGAATGTAATCTTAAAGTGTGTGGATGATATATATAGAAGTTCAAATTTATGAAGATGGATAAGAGTGTGAGAGAAGAAAAATCTATTTTAAGTTGAGTATGAAGTGTGTGAATTCAGTATGATGGAGTAATTGTGCTAAAATGAGACTACAACATCAACATATCTTAGATGCTTCTCTTATAGCAATTCATGTTCATATTCTCATTGTAATCTTCATGCATCTTGCTATTAAATAGTGAGTCTCTTCAGCAGGTCTATGTATCTTTCCCTAAGGTTGTGCACCTTAGCCTACAATTCCATCAGAGAGTATTTAGCTTCCTTAGGTAGTGAGCATTAAAAAAAATTTATAATTTTGTGAGTGAGCTTCATATATTGTGAGTTATATCTCATCATGATTTTTCCCACTTTAAGTTTTCCACATAAAAATCTTGGTTTTCTTGTGTGATTGATGTGGTGCATGCTTTACTTTTTGTTTTGTAAGAAAATTTTGATTTAATCTACAAATAGAATAGTTTAATTTTTAGTATATGTTTATTCACCATCCCCCCTCTTAGTATTTCAGTGTGTTCAATAATTGGTATTAGATCCAAGTTCCTTTGGGAAGCCTAATTTCTGAGGTAGATCCTATACTTGAACACATGAATTTTGAAGCAAGTTTTAAAGATATGTTTTCTCTAGAACTAAATCTAGAGTCAATGGAACCTCAAGGTTGGGACATCAATTCAAATAATTTTGAAGTAGGCTATGAAGGAGAAATATGGTCTTGTCTTGAAGATCTAGATGATGCAAGAGCACTAAATAAAAAATATAAGATCATGCTTGAAATATCAAGAGACAATTACCAATTTGAAGGCACAAGCTAGGAAATCAAAAGAAGAAATTGGAAAACTAAAAGCTCAAATGGAAGGATGTAAATGATGTGAACTAAACTCAAGGAGGAAAAAGATGTGATCTCTAATTTGATAGTTAAGGTTGAAGAAGGAAAGAGGATTTAGGATTGCTTGAATACCAAGCTCAATGATAAAGCAGTTGAATGTTCAAAGGTTGAGGAAGAGATTGTCACTCTGAGAAAAGAACTAGAAAAAGAAAAAAGAAAAAATTGACAAGGGTTTAAAATTGAAAGGAGGTTTTAAAATAATTGACGATTTGATTAACTCTCAAAATCCATCAAAAGAAAAATATGGTCTTGTTTTTTAAAAAGGAAAAATTCCCATAAACAATGCATTTGAAATTTTTTATGATAACTTCAAAGCAGAAGGAAAGTCTTAAACAAGGGAGGAGAAAATATGCACTGAAGAACCTAAGGATACATCCTTTAGAGATGTAAAGACAAATTCAGACAACAAGAAAGAAGGTGGATTCATTCATGTCTGGAGAAAAAAATGATTTAGAGGTCCTCCACTAGCTAGACATCATGCTCCAACCAAGTTCAATCAATACTTTCAAGGTTATTGAACATTTTCTTCCAATAAATTTGGGCCTAAGGTTGTTGTTTGTAGATCTAGAAAAAGAATGAATGATAACATGGGAAGAAGATCATTTGTGCCTCAAAGATACAATGTTGTTTCATTTCATGGATATTGCTATGCATGCAAAAAATTTGGTCATAAGGTTGTTGAGTGTATAACTAAGGTGAATAGGAACAACTTTATTCAGGAACACAACATTGTTTGCTATAAATGTAATAAGGTTGGACATAAGGCTAATTTTTTTAGAAGTGGTTTTTTGAAGCCACCAATTCAAAACAGGAAGAAGGATGAAACCTTAAATCATCAAAAGAATGCTAATGAAAGTTTTGTAAGGAAAAGAAAGGTTAAGGAAATGTGAAGAACGATGATTCTAAACTTCTCCATTTTGTACAAGATCCTAAGACAAACTAAGATAAATCATTATCTCAGGGGGAGCTAGGTTTTGTAAACCTTTTTTGCCCCTTGAAAAAGGACAAGATGTTGAATATTTTAGCATGGAAGAAGAATTGGATCATCTCCTTTGGTGAGAAGATTTGTTGAGAAATAATGAACCTTTTGATAAATATTTTAGAGCAAGTGAATGGGTTGTAGAGGTATACTAAGAATATTTGCATCCCCATGATGATAGAGAATTCTAGCAGATGATTTACCTAACATGTACAAATGCATTCATGATAAAAATTTAGGGCATTTGAAAGGATTTTTATGTGATTTTTGGATCATTTGATCTCATTTGTGATCAAGAGAATTTGTGTTTAGAGAGGAGAAGTGAGAAAATATTTTCAAGCTATTTGTGTGAAACCTTAGCTATGGTGTTTGAAGATTCTTGAAGTTGTTCAAATGGCAACACCTCAAGTGATTGGTGTGGTGGAGAAACCCAAACCCAAATACAAGAAGTTCCCACTCAAGGTGATGCAAGTTGACAAAGATGTTGCATTCTCAAAAGTTTGAGTGGATGTTTTGTATTGTGAAGATATAAGGATTTACATCCATGCCCAATTGAATGAGATTGACCATACCTCATCCTTTGATGTGGTCTGGCATGAGCTACTAAATGAGAATGGAGTATAAAAGATGAAGTATGCAAATATTATTGTGAAAAGGTTGGACATCTAGAAGTATTTTCTAGACTCTTGCGAATACAAGGAATGGGTAAAAATCATCTTGAGCCACATTCATGAAAATTTCATTTAGCTAGAAAAGCCTTACATAATAATTGAGGAAATTAGGGAAGTGATTGGTCTTTATTCCATTGAACTAGTCCCGATGTTAAATTCAATCAAGAGTGAAAGGGTAATGGAACTCACCAAAGCTAATTTTGACAAGAGAACCCTAACTGTGTAGGATATCATAGACCCTAGTGTCATTTATGCATCAATGGGTATTGCATACAAAATTCATTTCACAAATAGAGAAGGGTTTGCAACCACCACTATAATTCACACCACATATCAAATGGTGAAGGAAGGAGATAGCTTTAACTTGTGTGAGCTATTGAGAGAGTATTTGATGGAGAACTTGAAGAGAAAAAAATAAATTGGTTACAATCTTAGGTTTGGTTCATTGATCATTTTCTTTACTTTTTATTTCCTAAATAAATTTTCAATATTTAAGGGAAAGATATGGGATAAGTTTTCTCTATTAGTAGCGCAGATCAAACAACATATGCAAAGTCTTCATAATAAGAAAGCTTATACTACTTTCTATTGGGGATTTTTCAAAAATTTGTAAACTGAGATGTAGATTAGATATAGGATACCATCAAATTGTTGCACTATGTTATCATCAATGTTATCATTGATGTCAACCTCTAGTGTGGATATATTGAGAAGATGTGTATGGTGTTGAGTAGGTGTTGTAGATGTAGTAGGGTTACTAGGAAGTGTTATGTATTTTTCTTTAGATTTCTTCATTCTTGAAGATGTGCTTGTGTAGTTTGAAAGTTATCATCAAAGGTCTTTGAAGGTGTTATATCCAAAATTTTAGGTTTTGGATCATGTGACAATAGAAGATATGTTTGACAATGTGTTGGACTGTCTCTAGCTTGTGAAGAGGGATATTTAAGAGAAATAGAATTGCTCCACATTTCTCCGTGTTGAATTTTCTTGTCTTGCAGATTTGGGAATGTGTTAATATTGCTTAAACCTACCTTCTCATGGTTTTTTTAATGTTTAGCTATTCCGCAAGCTTGGTTCATGAGTTGTATATCTATGGTAGTTTGATTGGTTGCAAAAGATGATAGTATTCTTAATGTCATGAATTTGTGCCAGTGTTTTTGAATATTCCATTGATATTGGAATATTTCAAGATGTGTAATGTTGCTACATAATCTGTAGGATGTTTTTTACCTTGGTGAAGTGTAAATTTGGTTGCTTGTTAGAGTTAATGTCTGTTTGGCCAACTTGGTGTGTTAGCATTTTTTGTGGATGAGCCTTGTGGTTTGTGGAAGCTTGGTGTAGCATTTTGATGTATTTTGGGTCTTGGTTAACACTTGATATGGTCCACCCTAACTTCTTTCCACTGCGAAGGTTTTTTGTGCCAAACTATTTGGTGGTTACATGTTTGAGGTGGATACATTTCATTGAAGCTGACCTAGAGAAGTTTATTCGAGGTTACAAAAGATATATATGGAAGGTCAAATATTTGGAGATGTGTGTGGAATGGAATGATATATGTTTGATCGTGAGTTGAGATCTAAGTATGAGAAAGAATTCCTAAAGCTATCAAAATTAGTGAGCAGAAGGTTTCTATAATTTAGTGTGTCAGTAGTCACTGGAGGAAGTGATTTGAAGGATACAGATGGTAAAGAGATATTTTGGTGGTTTCTCCAATCACTTTAAGATAGTGAACCTCATTGTAACTATTTCTTTGTAATCAAGAAGAAGTGATCTTCTTGGGCTATGAGCCCTTGGCAGTGATCATTTTTCCTTTTGGACAAAAAATCTTGTGGGAAATGAACCTCTTGTAACTTGTTTTGGTTCTCATATAGTGAGTTAATCCTCACCATGGTTTTTTCCATTATTGGGTTTTCCATGTAAAAATATGGTATTTTATTATGAATGTGTTGTTTCATTTTTCTTCATTCATACTAATACTTAATAAGGTTTTGAAAGTTTTAATGCACAAATGATTCACCCCTCCTTCTTAGTTGTCTTGTGTGTCTAACAATTGGTATTAGAGTAGAGGTTTCTTCTAAAAATCTTATCTACTTGAGGTAGATCTAGATGACACACAAGAATGGTGTCAAAGCTCCTATGTTTGATGGAACAAATTATGCTTTCTAGAAGACTAGGATGAAAGGCTTTCTCATTGCATTAGGTTTTGGCATATGAAATCAATAAAAAAAGGATGTACTATGTGTAATACTCCTCTGTCTAGTGAAGATGATATCAAGGAATATAAGAATAATGGAAAAGGAATGAATGTTATTTTTGAGTGAGCTTCCAAATTCAAAACTTGTGAAGGTGATAAGCTACAAAACTACTAAAGAGGTCCAGGAGAAGTTGAAAACAATTTATGAAGGAGATGATAAGGTTAAGCAAAAAAAGATGCAAAATTTTAAATCCAACTTTGAAACCCTAAGGATGTTAGAGGATGAAGATATTGTAGGCTACATGCATAGGGTGGATGAAATTATCAATTTCATCAATGGTCTTGGAGGAAAACTGGAGGAAATTGAAATTGTAGAAAAGGTATGGAGATCCTTTCCTAAATCTTATAGTGATAAAGCTTTTTCTCTTAAGGAAGCTTAGAATATAGATCAATATTCCAGAGATCAATTAAATGGTGCTTTAACTACTTTTAAATAAAGAGAGTTTGACAAAGATGCTCCAAGGAAAGAAATTTCTTTTTAAGTTAGTAAGAAAGAGAGGAATGATGAATCTGATTTGGATGATTTTAATGAAGTAGAAGTGAATTTTGTAAGAAGATTGAAAAAGGAAATTGGCAAATACAAAGGTAAGTTACATTTCAAGTGGTTGAATTGAGGAAATATAGGTCATTATGTTTCAAAATTTCCAAGTAAAGTTTCAATTGACAAACATAAAGATCATAAGGGTAAACCCTTCAAGAAGAATTATTATGTTAAAGAAGATAATGATGATGAGGAGTCGGATTGCCTGGATAATGAAAATGATGAATTATTGTTCATGGATTTGCATGTTGGAACTAATTCTATTGAACTTGAGAGATGTGAAGGAAATTGTTCCAAAAATAGGTCACGGTATTGAAGGAACTATGTTGACTTCCTTTCATGCAAAAGAGGAGAGAAACTACTAGATAATTGATAGTGAATGTTCAAATCATTGTAGCGTAGGAAATTGTATACCTTTACAATTTCACACTATGGATTGAGATAGGGGAGCATATGGATTGTATGAATGTGGTAGAGGATGAGATAGATCAAGTTTTGGATTAGGATATGTCAATTGTGGTTGTGTATATGGGGGATATTGTAATGATTTAAGCTAATAAGATGGTTGTTGTAGTGGATTGGAATATGGTTGTTATAGTGGAGGATTTTGGGAATATGATGGTGGATTGGGTTGATATTATGAAGAGACTTATGGTACAACTCCATAAGATTGAATACGAAGTTGTGATGGATTAGGCTAATAATTCTAGGTTGGGTGTTGGGAATGATGTGGTGGTTGTTGAGGATGAGATTGATATTGAAGTGGATTGGATTGGGATTGAAGCAGATTGGTGTATGATTGGTGCTGTGGTTGTTGATGTGGATAGGATTGGCAGGCATACTCTTCCAAAGTGTACTATTGGCATGGATTTATAGGAGGTTGTTGATGACATGTATCTAAAAAAGAAGGCTCCATAAACAATGATGATGTGGGATACTAATAATAGCATGGAGAGAGATAGCGAGGTGGAGGATTAGGAAATGATTGTGGTGGTTGTGAATGACATTGGGATGAAGAATTATTTTGGGATTGTAGCAAAGGTTGTTGATAGGATTTTCATGGGGGTTGTTGATAAGATTGTTGTTAGCTCTCAAAAATGCAGGCTGAATGCCTCAAGAGGCTGCCAATCTCTTCATATGCTTTAGGGTAATAGACAAGATCAAGAGAACTCAACCTTCTACTCTTCAGGTGCTGCAAACCTGGGAAGGTGTACCTTTCTGGATGGTGCAGACTTAACTTGTGATTATATTCTTAAAAAAAATTGTTCACAATGGCAAATGGAAGTGAACAAATGAAATCAAACTTGATAGCAATCTTCTGATCTAAATCCTAAAATGATTAATTAACTAAATGAATTCAAATGATGAAATTGTAGAGACCAGTGCCTTATTGGCTATGCAGAGTCAAATGAAATAGAAGTGGGAAACTCATTCTGGCAGAAAATCAAATTGTAGGCATATGATCTATTCATAACTTGTATAAACAATGCAGGATTATGACTACTAAGCTCTACTTTAATAATCTAGATGAATCTACCTGATTACTATGATCAACAAAAAGGATTTAATATTTTCTTGAAAGAACCAATTGATTAATCACACAAATACATCAAATGTGCATTGACAAACTGAACATAAACTTGTTATGTCAATTTAAACAACTAGAAAGAATAAAATTGGAGACAGCTTCAGCAATACTTTTCAATAAGTTCAACATGCAATTGACACTAGAAATAACCTGCCACACCAGCTGATTTTCATTGAATTTTCTAGTTTAAAATATGCAACATAGTCTCTAGAATGAGAATTTTATTCTACTGTGCCCATTCCTAATCTACTGTATCTATCTAAAATCTGATTTAAAATCTGATGATATTACTATTACAATTGAGGTGCATATTTATACACCAGCATTAGAAAACATATCATTTCAAATTCATGTCGGCCCCTATAGAAATCGGGCCAAAATCATGTTGGCCAGCAACAGTATTTAGCAATTCACATATGTCAGCCAACAACATTTGAATATAATCTCTGAGCCATTCGCTGAGACACCCTGTAAGTATGCCGAAGGAAAAATAACATCAATCGTATCTGCCTGCATTCCCCTATTCTCGATGTTATTCACTTTTTCCATGACCAACGTTCACTACGCTGAAGTCAAGAAGTATCATTGTAGCTTTTGATATTGGGGATATGTTATAGAGAATACCCATTATTTCACTGAAAGTCCAGACGATATACTTCGGTCACTATGACGTAAAGTTTTTCTCGCCGACGAGTCCATACATCTCATACATGTCACTATAACTTCCAACCTTCGGGGGGACCTCTCGTAAACTATTATGTTATACCGAAAATCCCCATAATACAATCTGGTCACCAAGACATAAGGGTTATCTCACTGAGATGCAACCTTCGTTCCATCCACTTCACTATGACTTTATGATGTTGGTGAGAGGTCTCGCAGATTATAGAGTTATACCAAAACACCCGAGCTCACACCTATTCGCCAAGACAACACAAACCTCTCACTGAAAGCCATTTGAAAAGAACCTTTATGCTCCGTCGGTGAGACATACACACTTTGCCATGACCACACGCCGAAGACATTATGTTTGGCCGAAGCGAAGACTCAAATGAATTTTCGGCGAGACCAAAGGTCACTCGCTGAGACCTCATATCGATAGCCCCAACCTACACCAATAAGACTTCTCCCACCACTAGTAGTCGACAAGACAAGTAGGACTCACCAAGAAACTCTGCCGAACATAATGACTTAGGCTAAAGTAGATCCACACAAGAAAATTGGTAAGACATAGCACGTTCGCTATGACCTTTCATCGATGGTATAACTTATGCTGATATGAACCATTTTAGTCACCAAAACCATGTGAATATCTCGCTGATAACTGCTAGCATGAAAATTTCGATCGCTATGACACAAGAAACATCTTGCTGATAGGAAACACAGACGTTTGCTAGTAGAATACGCAACATGGGTCGGGGAGACCCTGACCATCTCAAGCCGATAAGAACCAGAATGCAAAAAATGCATGACTCAAAGGATTCAATGGGGCAATATGGCAAAATATGAGTGAAATATGCATAGGATAGGACAAAATCTAGAAGTTTATGAGTAAAACCAACATGTGAAAACATCAGACTTTTACAGTTCCAATAGTGGCTCCGTCTAGGATGAATGATAGTGAGATCATTGCAAGGATCCAAAATCTATGGGTGAGCAGACTAGACACAAAATGAGCAAACTAGAAATGGAAATGAAGCATGAAGGAATGAATGCAAAATGAATGCAAGATGGGGGTGAACCAAAACCATAAACTACTATGCATGGAAGAGAATTTTAAAGAGGAAAAGAAAGAGTTGTCCATGCACTAGCAACCCTTAATCCTCTATGTTTTAACTTCACCCGCTCTGAGCTCAAACCATACTTTTCCCCTGTCAAATACCTGATTTTCTCTTGAGTTCATCAGATTCTTCTTGAAGATACCCATGCAATCTTTCCTATCACTGTCATTGCAAATTCTTAGAGTATCATTATGCTTGGTTTGGCCCAAAATTCCTACACCAACCTGTAGTTTAAATTCTTCATCATCATGGGACAAATCCTTGTTATCTTCAATATATAAAATGCATGCATATGAAATAAAACATTTTATATAATATCTCTCACTATTATGAATTGTGAAACATTCTCCTAGCTGTATTGAAAATTTACCATCAAAGTGCTTCTTTTGAGAATAAAAAAATTATGTCATATCAACACTGTCTGAAACATACAAATCTAAAACCTTTTGCACCTCCTTGATACTACCATTTGGATACAAGACTGGATCATGACTCACATCATCAATATCAAGCATATACAAACTAATCAAAGTTGAACCACTATAATCCTTGGTATGCAAACAAATGTCTTCTCCACATGAGTTAGAAATTTAAAAATTACATACCTCATCCTGAATGGAAACAAACCTTTGATCAACACCAAAGGTTTCACCATCATTCCAAGAAATGCAGAGGGAGTCATAAGAATATTTACACAAAGATCTTTCACTGTCAAAACAAATGTAAGTTGGACACAAATCTTCAAGATCATTTTCATGTGCACATCCTTGGTATTTAGGAATTAACAAATCTAAAATATGTCCATTGCTAAGCAAACAAGTCTCAACATTTTCATGACTACAGTTGTATTCTTCACTTTTGTCATCATCAAAAAGAAATTCAATACCATCAGAGAATGGGAAATCAGAAACATTACCAGTGCAATCATTTATTCCATTATTTTGCCTGTCTGAAATTACCTCCTCTTTCTCATAAAGTGAATTTAAAAATACCTAAAGTTCATTCTTGGACATACCTTTGCAAAATATCATCTGATCATCATTTATCTCTTCATCATACAATGGGTTTAAAAAAGCTTGGAAACCATTTTTTAGATGTACAAGTCTCATCATGATCAAATGTATCTTCATAACTTTCAACTGCAATTGGAGGTATTGTATACTTACTATCTGATGAATCAACATCTCACATTGCCACTTCATCCAAATCTTCATAAGAGGTAGAAGAATCCCTTGACTGTAGATCAAAATTCTCAGGTTCATCATTAGAATCAGAATATTCACTGGATTCCTCACAACATGCACTACTTTCCATGTCACGATCAGTTGTGCAAGAGAGATGCCTTGCACCTTCATCTTCCTTGTCATGGTGAAAAGTATTTGAAGCTAGATATACTATGTGATCTTCTCCATTGTTTTTGATCAGCATTCCCTCTTCTTGTATTCTTTGGGAAACAACACAATAATCTAGGGAATGTGGCTTATCACAAAAATCACAGAAGTAATTGTTACTTACCATGTAGGTTCCCCCTGTCAATGGATCAGGAGCTTCCTTGTTTCCAAGTCTAGCTGTAATAGGTTTTTCATCCTTCCAGTTTGTATTATAAGGCATGTCATGCAACCTCAGCCTTTCATTCCTGTAAGTATCCTCCTATTGGTACTGATAACTGCTACTTTGCTGACGAACCCTAGGATTGTCTCTTTTATCCATTATCCCTGCAACCCTCCTATTGTTTTCAATTGTCTATGCCATCTTCTGCGCTTCAGCCAAATCTCTTAGGAATTTATTTCTTAGCTCATACCCCATATTAGGATCAAATGCATTCAAATAAATACTCAGTGCTACAGAATTTGGCAACTTTGATCCAGGAGGTATTTTATTCTGCAACTTATTGAATCTCCGATTAAGAGTCATAAATTGTATCACTTTGATCTTTCTGAATGTGTATTAATTCTCGAAGAGTAGCATCTGGTGCACTTAGATTCCCAAATTGCTCAAGGAATTGATCCTGAAATCCTTGGAGAGAATCAATAGAGACTGCTGGTAGGCTATTGAACCAATCCCTAGCATCTTCAATAAGTGATATCATGAATAGCCTCATGTGTAAATCTTCATATGGCACATCCAAATCTTGGATGAAAGCATTGAAACTTCTTAAATGCTCTTTAGTAGTGAATGCATCACTCCCTATAAACTTTGGAACAATACCTCTCCAACTACCATCCATTGGATAAGGGGATAATTGAATCCCTGACAAATCAAACTGTCTGATCATTGTTGTGTATTGATGAGGGGGGCGCTAGGTGGGTACTGATGCTGGTATGGTGGACCATTGTATTGTGAATGATAATATGGAATATACTACTGACCATGAGGAGCTCCAACATGACCTCCCCTGAACTGAGATCCTCTTCCATTCATGTTTGAACAACTGCAAAATTTATTTCAGAGTCGCCACCTACTTTTCCAAAAGTAGGAAAATCATTATTTCTGATCTTTTTCCCAGCAGAATCACCTTTCCTGAAACTTCTCAAATTACAAATATTTTCTTCAATGACTCTATAATATGGTCTTCAACCGAATTTTTTGATGTAATCCCCAGCAGAGTTGCCAATTTGTTAGCTCTTAAAAATGCAGGCTGAATGCCTCAAGAGGCTGCCAATCTCTTGATACGCTTTAGGGTAACAGACAAGGTCAAGAGAACTCAACCTTCTACTCTTCAGGTGCTGCAAACCTGGGCAGGTGTACCTTTCTAGATGGTGCAGACTTAACTTGTGATTATCTTCTTAAAATAATTTGTTCACAATGGCAAATGGAAGTGAACAAATAAAATCAAACTTGATAGAAATATTCTGATCTAAATCCTAAAATGCTTAATTAACTGAATGAATTCAAATGATGAAATTACAGAGACCAGTGCCTTATTGGGTATGCGGAGTCAAATGAAACAGAAGTGGGCAACTTATTCTAGTAGAAAATCAAATTGCAGGCATATGATCTGTTCATAACTTGTATAAACAATGCAGGATTATGACTACTAAGCTCTACTTTAATAATCCAGATGAATCTCCCTGATTACTGTGATAAAAAAAAAGGATTTAATCTTTTCTTGAAAGAACCAATTGATTAATCACACAAATACATTAAATGTGCATTGACAAACTGAACATAAACTTGTTATGTCAATTTAAACAACCAGAAAAAATAAAATTGGAGACAACTTCAACAATACTTTTCAATAAGTTCAACATGCAATTGACACTAGAAATAACCTACCACACTAGCTGATTTTCATTGAATTCTCTAGTTTAAAACATGCAACATAGTCTCCAGAATGAGAACTTTATTCTACTGTGCCCATTCCTAATCTACTGTATCTATCTAAAATCTGATCTAAAATCTGATGATATTACAATTACAATCGGGGTGCATATTTATACACCAGCATTAGAAAACATATCATTTCAAATTCATGTCGTCCCCTGTAGAAATCAGGCCCAAATCATGTTGGCCAGCAATGGTATTTAGCAATTCACATATGTCGGCCAACAACATTTGAATATAATTTCTGAGCCATTCGCTGAGACACCTTGTAAGTATGCCGAAGGAAAAATAACGTTAATCGTATCTGCCTACGTTCCCCTATTCTTGGTGTTATTCACTTTCGCCGTGACCAACATTCGCTATGCCGAAGTCAAGAAGTATTACTGTAGCTTTATGATATCAGGGAGATGTTATAGAGAATACCCATTGTTTCACCGAAAGTCCACATGATATACTTTGGTCGCTATGACTTAAATTTTTTCTCGTCGACGAGTCCATACATCTCATACATGTCACTATAACTTCCAACCTTCGGGGGGACCTCTCGTAGACTATTATGTTATACCAAAAATCCCCATAATACAATCTGGTCGCCAAGACATAAGGGCTATCTCACCGAGACACAACCTTCGTTCCATCCGCTTCGTTGTGACTTTATGATGCCGGTGAGAGGTCTTGTAGATTATAGAGTTATACTGAAACACCTGAGCTCACACCTGTTCACCAAGATGACACAAACCTCTCGCCCTAAATCCATTTGAAAAGAACCTTTATGCTCTGTCGGTAAGATATACACACTTTGCCATGACCACACGCCGAAGACATTAT
Source organism: Sequoia sempervirens (assembly GCA_007258455.2). Taxonomy (NCBI): domain Eukaryota; kingdom Viridiplantae; phylum Streptophyta; class Pinopsida; order Cupressales; family Cupressaceae; genus Sequoia; species Sequoia sempervirens. The sequence continues at coordinate 548,965,548 of VDFB02270651.1, forward strand.
GTTGGCCGAAGCAAAGATTCAAACGAAGTGTTGGCAAGACCGAAGGTCACTCGCCGAGACCTTATATCAATAGCCCCAACCTACATCGATAAGACTTCTCCTGCCACCGGCAGTCGGAAAGACAAGTAGGACTTTCCAAGACACTCTGCGGAACACAATGACTTAGGACGAAGTAGATCCACATGAGCAAATCGGTAAGACATAGCACGTTCGCTATGACCTTTCATTGATGGTATAACTTATGCCGATATTAATCATTTCAGCTGCCGAAACCATGTGAATATCTCGCCGATAACTGCCATTATGAAAATTTCAATCATTGTGACACAGGAAACGTCTTGCTGAGAGGCAACACAAACATTTTCCAACATGGGTCGGAGAGACCCTGACCATCTCACACGAATAAGAACCAGAATGCAAAAAATGCATGACTCAAAGGATTGAATGGGGCAATATGGAAAAATATGAGTGAAATATGCATACGGTAGGACAAAACCTGGAAGTTTATGAGTAAAACCAACATGTGAAAACATCATATTTTTTACAATTCCAACAATTGTGTTGGTGGATTATGAGGTGGTGGGATATGATATGTAGAAGTCATGGTGGCATGTGAAGTGTGATAGACCTAGTTAGCTATTGGGAAAATATGTATCAACCTTGTAATTACATAAGGTACTGTTGATACATAAATGACACGGGGTGTGGTGGGGTCCCCCTATAAGGGGTCCAAGGGGATCATTGCCCTAGTGGTGGGTCTGGGGGACACACACCTCAGTGGGGGCTAGGGGAAAGTTCCCTTGAAAGCTAAATTATATATATAATATTATTGTAAATCAATACTGTTCATCATTAAGTCTCAAATTTGATGGTTGATATTTTGTTGGTTTGAATTTCCCTAGAAGATGACCCTAGTTTATGAGGGAATTGTATTATCACTGTGTAGTTTGATGTATTTTGAGAGTCTGATAACAATCATGTTGCCTCTAAATCTTGGGTTGGTGATACTCCTGTGAGAACCTTGCTCTACAAGTATATTGTAATTTTTTGTGATTTTTGAATAATTTATTGTGTGGCTTTTGGAGTATGGGGTTTTTCTCTCAAAAGGGTTTTCCCCACATAAATCACTGTATTGTGGTATGCATGATATTTATGTTTATTTCTATTTGAGTTCCTATAATTGTTGAAAAGATTTTTAAATTTTTGCATTATCCTCCTCTCAAGATTAGTTTAGGAATTTATTCTACTACCTTACCTTCCTTACATTAATAGGTGCAAGAGGGACATGACAGGATGTTGATGTAGAATTATTAAGCCTAGGAGTTGTCATATTCCCTAGATGCGAGGATGGTATTGATGTTTTTGATGCTTTGTTTTCGATATTTTACTTGAGATGGAATTTTGAAATTTTGTAGATGGTGTAGATGTAGGTCCCTAAACATTACTAAAGTCTCATCCAAATCCCATAAAAGGAATCTAGTAAGGAGAAGGTGGGACACAAATATCCACCTCATTTTTGAATTTAGGTAGATACCAAGAATTCTTAGGAGGAGCTTGGGGAGCTTGAGAGACTTGAGGAGACCGAGGAGGCTAAGGAGCCTAAGGGGGCTGCGGAGCTCGAGGCATTAAATATTTGACTTTACCTAAGTATTATGTCATATCAAACCCAAGTAAATATTTGGTGGCTTGCACATGAGTAAGGCAGCAATAATTTTCTCTAAACATTCGTTGATGAGACAAGCAATCATTTTTGCATTGGTAGGATCACTAAAATGCTATCCTAAAGTGATCTAAGATTGTTACACCATTCATTCGTCAAGATATACTTGGTCATATTGGACTGAAGCAATACTGAGAGGGGCGGTGAATTAGTGTTGTGCAAATTTAACTTTATTAATATGTTCCTTTAGTACCTTAAAACATTCAATCAAATGAAAGATGCATGAACATAGAACAACAAGCCACAACACCATAACACAATGATTTTTACTTGGAAACCCAGTTAAGGGAAAAACCACAGTGGAGGTCAATCCACAATTTTGAGTACTCAAAATTTAAGTGTTTTACAAAATGGGAATGCACTTGCATTCAGGCACACTACCTAGAGCCCACTACTCAAAGTCAGGAAGGCTCACTACCTTACAAAATATTTGGAATACAAAAAAGGGTTGAACTAAGTAGATAACATCTATAAATTCCTGATTATAGTTCCAGTTAGGCACATAGATCATTTTCTGGACCTCATGTCGGATTTTGCACTTCGCTTTGCTCTGTCTTAATTCACTTCACAAAAATCTTCTTTTGCACTAATGAAAATCGTTCAACTGCTCTTCTGATATTCACACACAAATCAATACATATCAAACTCGCACTCATGCCTAGCTAAATGAATTAACCAAGCTCATATATATATCCGCTATCAAGAATTTAGTCACTAAATGTCAGCTTCAATAAAATAGAAAATATCTTCCAACTGTCGGCTCAAATCATGAACAACATTTAATGTGCATCCATCAAAGTTGGCCATAGCATAATAAGGCACCAAAACAAAATATTCAACACAAGAATACTTTAAACAATTCCTCCTTAAACATCTGCAACACCCAATATTCATTTAGTTGGCCTTCAGATATTGATGAACAAAAAATTGAACAACTGGATCTCCTAACTCGTACACCAATTGATGCAACAACACAAAAATCAAGAATAACATATTTTAGATTCTCGATGATCTTCCTTGAGATCCACAACCAAGACTGATAAATTGATCGTGCAAACTAACTGACAGATTCAACTCCAGTCGGATACCCTATTCCTCATTTTGTTTTCCAATAGGGTCAAATACTACAATGCGGACCAAATCAATGACTTCAATTGCCATCAATGACAACACTAGAAGCCCTATTCCAACAGGTCATGAGGGTAATTTGGATCTATCAGATGAACTTGCATGTTGGTTTGTTGGGATTCTCTATGGATAGGAAGATTAGGAGGATAAGGTGATTGATGGGATTGTTGTTGTTGCTCCATGATTATTTTCAACTATGATTGAGTGGTGATAGGCATGAAAGATGTGATTGGATGATGAAGATGATATAGAGCCCAAGGACATGAATAAATGATGATAATTGGATGATTTATTAAGTGATATATTGGATGTTTTATTCATTAATCGATTAAAGGATGGGTTGATGTAGCACTCCAATTAAATTTGAGAACTTGATTTGACGATGATAGGATCAATTGTTGCTTGAGATAGGCTATATTCTCAAGTAGACTAGATGATGATAATGGGATAGTACTTGATATAGGAAATGCTCTCAAGCACAAATGATTTTGGTATGAACTAGACCTCTCACTCGAGGTAAGTTGATTTGGCCGAGGATGATTACTAACTCGGGATAGACAAAAGATCCTAAGAAAGTGTAAAGATAATCATATAAATAGGTTGATTGATTTGTAGACACCTAAAAATGACCTAGGCCTGCAAGCTTCATTTTTACCACTTTCGTCCTAGCATAATTATGACATTTAATTATGTCCTTGGTCCACATTCGACTATTAATTAAATAATTTATAATTGTTTAATTAATTCATGTCTTTGTATTCTTCATGATTATTAAATAAATAAATTTTATTTATTTATTAAATATGTCATTAATTGTCTAAGTCTTCCCTTAATTAAATAAATTTCTTAATTTATTTAATTTCCCTTCATCATATATTTCTTCGATTATTAAATAAATAAATTTTATTTATTTAATATGTCACTAACTATCATAATTAAATGAATTGATTAATTTTTAATTAATTAATCTTATCTTCTAAATTAAATAATTTAATTTAATTATTTAATTGCCAATTTAATATTCCTCTCATTTTAAATAAATCAATTATTTAAAATGTCATCACAATCTTAGTCGGTCCATTTTGGTAAATAATTTGAAAAGGATTATTTATTGTCTCATAAAATCCATAATTTGAATTTATTTAATTGAATTGGTAACTAATCTTCCAAAATCAAGTAATCGGGCAGATTCTTGATTTTCCAAATCTGATCTTCAGTTCAAATCTTATCTTCTTGATTTTTTGAATCTCGCAAATCAGAAAATCTTTATCTTCTTGATTTTTCAAAAATCTTTATTCTCTAATTAATTTATCTCATTTATTCTCCACCATCGATCCAATTATCTGAGATATTATTTTGACCGTTCGATTAATGAATCTTCACCTAACCCTAATTAGGGATTCTCAGGTTTAATCTGGACCTCTCATTCTAGGTCTTTCTTAGAATTTAATCTCATCCGTCCACTCAAAATTGTGTTTTCTATAAAAGACAATTTTTCTCATAATTTCGGGACCCCGTCATTTTTAATATAGGCATTATAGTCATTTTAGCATTGGTACTCATTATTTTCATTTATGATATTGTCATAGACATAGGCATAATTTTATCAAATCCTTCAACATTTGCATAGGGCTTTGGCATTATTATAGGTTTCTCATTTGAAATATGAGGGCCCCATTCACTTGCTGCAAACTAGAAGGTGCTATGAAGGTGAAGCATGGAAGGAAAGGAAGGTATAATCATTCTTTGTTTTGATTTTCCATTGTTCTTGATAGCCTCTTTAGATTTTTGATGTTTATTATTTAATAAGCTAACTCCAATCTAAATTTCCATAAATACATGATTGATTAAGATTCAAAATTTATCAAAATAGATGATTAAGATGCTAGATTGTGATGTTTGATGATAGGGATATCGATTAGATGCACTTAGGGATATCCTTGAATGATTAGAAAAATGATTTGATGACTTTTGGAAAATACAATGTGATGAAAATGAATAATATGAAAGATTGGGAAGTGATAAATGTTTTTTGATTATAGAATTAGACTTGAAACACTAAGGTCTATCTCTAGTTAAAATGATTCACTCTTTGGATTTTCTATGGAAAATAGATCTTCCTAAGAACAAAGTAGATCCACCTATCAATAGAGAATAGATGCCTATGAATGGATCCCCCTCTAAGAAAAGTGTATCTACCTATCAATAGATTATATCTACCCAAGAAGAAGGGTTAGTTGGTGACCAATGGAGCTACCCATGGATAGAGAAAACTCACCTATGAAGAATGTGAGATCACCTATTACTAGAATCACCTATCAATAAATAAATCCACCTTTGATCAAAGCAAAGCTACCTATCAATAATGTGTATTTGACTAAGAAGGATGAGTAGGGTGAAAAGCATATCTGCTTATAACTAGAGTTGAACCACCTATGTATGATTGATAAGGATGGACAACATATCTTCCTATGAATATAATGGATCCCCTATAAATAGAGTGTATCCACCTCTAAAAAAAGTGTATCTGCCTATGAAGGATTGATTGATTGGATAGAATAGATGAAGAAAACACAACCACCTCTGAACATAGTGCAATTTCCTTTCAACATAGTGTATCCACCCCTCAAGGATGTGTATGTATGTTGGCCCATAGTTGTTGTTGCACCAAAAGATCGACCTGTTAATTCCTGATACAACTGCCAGAGTTAATGGATCCACGGGAGGCAGTTAGTCCATGTCGCGAATCCTGAGGGCAGTGCTGAGCATCTACCAACAACTCCCCCTCAGCATTACCTGAGGTGATTCAAACCTGACACCTTTGGCTCTGATACCAATTGTTGGCCCATAATTTTTGTTGCACCAAAAGATTGACCTGTTAATACCTGATATAAATGCTAGAGTTAATAGATCCATGGGAGGTAGTTAGTCCATGTCATGAATCCCAAGGGGAGTGCTGACCATCTGCAAACAATATACCTATCGAGAGATAACAACTTGATGACAATAGATGAATCAAAATAAGACAAACAAAGATAAGGATGTATAAAAGGCACTCACTAGTATTGATAAGAAGACATGATAAACAACACAAGCCTAAATGAGTCAAGTGGGTTTGTTAACCTACCATAGGACCATCAGTCATGAGGCTAATATCCCAATATTGGTGAGGATCACCACTCAGTAAGATTTGGTAGATAGGGATCCAATGGCATAGGCCTAAAAGGAAACATGCTCACCTTTTCCCTTTCTTTAGAAGTCCCGACACCTTCCTTGAAGAACTCTTACCTCTACTCAAGGGGATACATGGTGAGTAGCTTTGGGTATGATACTATACCTTACACTATGATAGGAAACAACTAAAAGTTCCTAACCTAGGCTAAAATGGGTGATCTATTGCATCCTCTAAACACTAAGAGGGTGTGTGAGGCACATCCATGAACAACAGCCTATCAAAAGAATGGGTCAAGAATGTCAGTTAATCCACTTGAACCAACCCTAAACTCCTAACTTAGAATCACCCAAGTATCAGAGCTTTGCTAAACATGACGTGATTGTATTGGGTTATAACTTTTATTCTCCACCTTCCTATACCCCACTAGTTCACGTGGTTGAGGTCATTTCTTGAGGTGATGAAATCCCCAAGTAGGCCTCCTGAAGGGAAGGTAATGCTAGGTTTTTTTAATCTCTAGAATTGCATGTAGCACAAGGAGATAGCATACATGCAAAACTAGCACACCTAGGATGACTCACAAAGGACTTGAGTTAACTTGTGATTTCTAATCACTAGGCTCACTAAATGGTGTAAGAGGAGAGTATATGTCAACAAGTAACTCCAAACATGACAAACAAGACAAGCGAGAGGTTTGAACCTATGACCTCGGCTCTGATACCAATTGTTACATTGGTGGTTTTCGTTGCACCAAAAGATCGACCTTTCAATTCCCAAAACAACCAATAGATTTATGTAAGATCTATAGGAGACAGTTAAGCCATGTCACAAACCCAAGCACCATGTTGGACAAGGAAGACCAATGGACACAACATCTTGCAAGAGTGACAAGTTTCAACATGAGAGGGGATGAGAGGAAAGAGGGTACTTTACAATTACCATGGGAGTATGGGTAAGATCTCCCTCATAAAAGGGGTTTCTTGTCCAATATTCCCAAATAATTGGGAAGATGTGACAAGAAGAATTAAAAATTCCTTTTTAATGTATAGGGGGGAATAAAAGGAATTGAAAATTCCTTGAGGGTATGGATCACTTCTCCAAAATGGGAAAGCATTAATGAAGGGTTGACCAAGGAGGAGTGCCATAAATGGCAAGTAGATTGGGTTTTTTTAATCATAGGATTAGATTGTGCAAGCAAGGTGGTTAGGCGAGGGATTATGCTAGTGGAGGAGGATTAGGAGGCCACTTGTAAAATTTGGAGGATGTAACACCTTCTAATCATGGATTAGGAATGTGGACATCCTAATGATAGGATGAGGAAAGTGGATTAGGATTAAGGAAGAATTATGTAGGATTTGACAAGGTGGGAGAAAGTGGATGAACTAAAAAAAAATAGTTCATGTGAGATATGAGTCCTAAATTAAGTAAATTGGTATATTTATTTAATTTAGAGAGGAAGGGTTTAAAGAGATAAAGAATTTAATTAACTAATTAAATATCTTAAGAATTTAGAGGACTTTAGGAAAATTATCGATATTAATTAAATAATAGCAGTATTGTTTAATTAATGTGGATAAGAAGGAATGATAGATGAAATAAGGATAAATTTGACCAAATGCAAGAGGTCAAATTTAGGTGTCTACAATAATATTTATTGGTAAATGATGCGATAAATTTTAAATGTGATTAATGATTAATTGATGATAAGGTAAATGTTAATACTATAATGATAATTAATGAATTATTAATGGTATGATTAATATTTGATGTATAGAGAATATTGTTCATGTTTACAAAAGAAATAAAGAAAAACAGAAAGGCTAACTCATTTTTCAGAGATATTAGAGGTTCAAGAATTTAAAAATTTCATGAACCTCCAACATAGCTCAAGACTAAAGAAAAGTTCTAAAACTAGAATGGAAGAGATGGAAGATGCAAATGAGAAGGCATCAGTGATTTTAGAGTTTTAAGAATCTCTTGAACCTTTAGTGCTCAAGTGTTTAAATTTTGGTTATGGTTAGCCTCCTATTTTTACTTTTGGCCTTAGGTAACCCTTACCAAAAGCTATAATTTGAGATAGCACAAGTAGGTTTTTCCTTTGTCAAAATTTTTCCCTATGTGTGAACTTCATCCAAAATTGAGGTGGAATTAACCCATCATTTTAGTATGCTTTTAGAGGGGATACTTCTAATAAAATATTCTAGTAAAGTAAAATTTTCAAGCTTCTTACACACACTATCAAAATCATGAACTGGTAATAAAATATTTGAAATAGAAAATTAACCTCATAAATATTGTTTAGAATAAACTTGTTAAGTTATTTCAATAATATCACCATCATCCATATCTAGGTCTACAATCCTTACAATAATTGCTAGGCCACAAAGAGTGGTAGATGTTTAAATTATTTTAAAAATTATTGGAAGGGGGAGGATAGCCTAAACAATAGCAATGAATGTAGCAATTATTTTCCAATAAATTTTCAAGTGCTCTATCAAAATCATGAACTAGTAATAAAATATTTCAAACAGAAAATTAATCTCATTAAATATACTTATATAATTATTTTTAGAATAAACAGTGTGAAGTTACTTCAACAATACCATTGCTGTCCATGTCTAAACCTAGAATCCTTACAATAATTGCCAAGCGAAAAAGAAGGCTAGCCAGTTAAATTATTTTAAAAGTCGTTGAAAGGTGGAAAACTTAAAATTCAGTGATGGATGTAGCAATTATTTTTCAGTAAGTTTACAAACCCCTTACATTCATTATCAAAATCATAAAATGCTAAAATATATTTCAAACATAAAATTAACTTCGTTAAAATATTTTTAAAATAGACTTGTGAAGTTACTTCAATAATACTATTGCCATCCATGCGCACTCCTATAATCTTGATAATAATTGTTAAGCCACAGAAAATGGCGACCATTTAAATTGTTTCAAAAATCCTTGGAAGAGGGAAGAAAGCCTAAAAACCAGGGATAAATACAACAATGGCTTTTCAATGAAATATAGGAGAAAGTGAAAGAACAAAGAACTCTAATCACTGTACTAATTAATAGCATTGTTTGAAAATAAGTAATGTTGGGCTTTCAGTAGTACAATATTTTGTTTTATTGCCTGCCATAGATGATAGATTCCTCCCTTCATGTCAAGCTATACGTGATGTAACAAAAAATCAATCTTTCATTTCTCAAATGGTGAACAAATCGACATCTCAACTCTTATACGATGAAAAGCTAGTCTGTGATAGATGTCACATTCTCCTGAGAAAACAATGCGTACAGGCGATACAACCAACCCGCAGTACAAACAAATGTCCGCCCACAGCATTAGTTTCTTGCTTGGACCTGTTTTTGCAGCTTTATACTGTTACCATACATTATATTTTGCTTAATCCATATAGAGAACTGTTGGTATCATTTAATACTGCTGGTAATAGAATCTCTTTTCATCTGGTATCTTCCGTATTGAGCCATCTAAGATTTGTCACACATGTATGGATTGTTTAAGATTTGAAGCAGGATTCTTTCTTACATGCTGTCAGATTTTTATTTACACACATTCTCACATCTTTTATATATCTTAATATTTATCGATATTCTCACATATTTTTTATTTGTACATTTATTCGTGAATTTATTCCTTTGTATCTTGATTATGCCTTTTTTTTTGTCTTAATGGTAAAAAAGTAACCGTGTTTTTCTTTTTCGTCGCTTTTGAACCATAACTTACGCAACTTTTGATGTTCGTTGGAAGTACAACACTGATCCTGCAACTAATTTGCTCTCAGAATTTGACAAGTTGATCCATTATGCAAAATCAACCCTATATCTGCAGATTTGACTTCTAACATTTTTTAAATTGAAATTGAAATTTTAGTTGACTCCTATCGATTCCTTTCCTACCAGATCCAGCTAAACACATGTTTGCATAATTTATTGCTATGTAATTATATTGAAAGGAATTCAATTGAATTCATTTGATAATCTAAAATTTTTCTTTTAATATCATTTAGATTATAAGGAATAATACTTCCATTTGATACACTAGAATATGAATCTAGATCTACACATTCATCTAGAACCATTTGCATGACTAATACTAGTTGTCTTTGATTTGCATAGTTTTATAAGGTTTAGCTTAGAAGAGCATATCTGCTAGCAACATTATTGTCAAGCATTGAAAGGTATTTCTAAATAATGTAACCCTTTTGAGTAGAACAAAAGGAAAACTAGACAAAGACAAACTAGAGTAGAGTAGAGGTGCATATTGAGTAGGATCAAGTCCACACAACAAATGATGAAGGTGCAAATATACAAGTGACTATAATTGCAAATTTCACCAGCCATAGCATGGTCTAATTGTCTAGATTTTAAGGCAAGGTAAAGATACAAATGATCAATTTTCAGTCCAAAAATATTCAAATTTTAGGACAAACATCAAAACCATTCTTTATCTTTGAACATAGATTTATTATACAAAGCCATTCATTGTATCACTAATTGTTAAATTTAGAATCCACATTAGACTTTTACACCTTTGGTCATCAAGCTAAGTATTCCTATCCTCTTTTTGTTTTCCTTCCTTATTTAACAATAATTATAGAATTATCTTTTTCCTCTATCCAATCAATTAGTCTAGGTTAATGTATACTTATGTGTATAGGTTTCATTTGGTTAGCCTAAATTATGTTTATAGGTAATATTTATTTTCCTTCACATTTTGGCGAATATATCTATGCTTGAATATCATAGGGTTATAGCTTCATTGGCTCTATGTAGTATTTATAATTTGATACACATCCTTATGGATCTTATACATAGTGATCTTAGGTATTTAGGATTTAATACATATCTTTTGTCCCATTGTCCCGCCCTTGGATAATCCTACCTTATGTCTCCTTTTAGGTCATCTCTTTGGTTGATATTCATGCATACATCTCATGTCTTGATTGGTTCTTTTATTTGATATACATTATCCCTTTGTCCTTAATATCCTCATGAAATATTGTATTCATGATAATGATGTTTCTTCAATAGAGGGTTTGTTCCACTACATCTTATCTTTTCCTTGCTTCATCATGGAGTTGATTAATGATCATTGATGTATATTAGATACAACTATACCATTTATCCATAGCCTTAGTGGTGATCCTAGAGACTGTGATGAGTACATGAATAGTATAGTTTTACCTTGTGAAACACCATGTATGATGGACATAGAAGATATAGTTTTACTACCTTCACCTTCTCATGACATTGTTGCATTTCATGATAGTGTTTCTTTCATGTGTTGTGACGATCTTAAATCTACAAGGATGCATTTTATGACATATCTCCTCTCATCTATGATGTTGCAATATATGATGCACTTCCTCATGCCTAATGATAATATCAACTCTCTTCATTATCATGCCAAGAGAAGAGTGTAAGTCTAAACACTGTACAAACTTATCTACCCAAGTCCAAGCTAATTGGGTCCATAAATAGTACAAAAAGAAGTGATTGAGTGTTCAACACAACTACAAAGAAGAAAACTAAAATTAGAAACATGTGAAAAGATTGAACAAAATCCAATGAAAGATAATAATAAATAATGCATTAAGAAAAATAAACAAGCTTGAACTCTAAAATGTCTATCCATATATAAATGAAAGCTAACTATTTTCAAACTTATTTACAATGTGCTTACTCTAATGAGTATTGTTGGGCTTTCAGGAGTACGATATTTTGCTTTATTGGCATAGGTTCCCAAATTAATGTAACAAAGAATATTTCGTTTCTCAAATGATGATCAAAGCGACATCTCAACTCTCATGCGAGGAAAAGCTAGTTTGTGGTAGGTGTCACATTATCATGAACATTATTTGAATCCCGAGGGAGCTGAGCATATACAACCAAACTGCAGTACATAAAATGCCCAGACACTACAGGAGTTTCTTGCTTGGCAGTGTGATTTGACCATGTTGCTGTACTTGTTTTTTCAGCTGCATATTGTGGCTGTTAATGAAGGTTTTAGGAATTATCAAACAAATTTGGAGACAGTAATCCTTGTTACAGGATCAGTTTTATATATATTTTGGGAGAATAGTTAAATATATATATATATAGACAGTGTGAAGTTGAATTTTTATTCTTTATCTTATTATTCTTTAGTTTAAATATATATTTTATCAACATTTAATCATATTCTTATATACTCCTCCTTATTCATTTATTCACTTATGCATGAACTTATCTATAAATTTCAATTCTCATTTTGATTATGCTATCTTTAAATCATCGTTAAATCTTTATTAAGAATTTGACATTTGTTAATTGCAATGGTGACATTTGTATATACATGTTAATTTTCATTTAATTTTATATTTATTTTAGGAGAATGATTAAATATATTGACAAATGACATAATTTTATGTGTAGTTGGACTCTTCTCCATTTACTATTATTCTTTAATTTACAAACATTCTCACATCATTTATACATATTTTATCAACATTATTCATATTTTCATATACTCTTCATTTATACACTTATCCATGAACGTATAAATAAACCTTTCATTCCCACCTTGGTTATGCCATCTGTTTGTGTTGATAGTTAAATGATGGTTGTATTTTATTTCAATCATTACTTTTGAACCATAACTCATAGTTAAAACTTTTCATATTAATTGGAAGCACAACAATGATCTATGAATTAATTTACTTTCAAAATTTGACAAGTTGATCCTTGCACATCAAATCAACCTTACATCTATAAATTTGACCTCCAATATTTTCAAAATTCGAATTCAAAGTTTAGTTGACTCTAGCCCATTCCCTTCCTACCAAGAGCCAAATAAACACATATTTAATTATTGCTATGTTCTTATATTTGGAAGAATTTAATTGATTCATTTCATCATCCAAAAAAATTATTAGAATTTCATTAAAGTTATAAGGAATAACACTTTAATTTGATACACTAAAATGAACTTAAACCTTCACATTCATCCTAGAATTGTAAAAATGACTAAGTTTGGCTACATTCAATCTCTTTACAAATATTTTGAGAGGTTTACCTAGGAGAACATTCCCCATAATGAAATTATCAACAACCCTCTAAAAGTATTTCTAAATAACACCACTCTTAATAGTAGAGTAGAGAAAAAATTAGATAGACAAACTAGTCGAGCTATAGTGTAAAGGTGCACATTGAGACATATTAGATACACACATCATAGTATGAATCCATAGACATATAAGTGTCCATAATCACAAATATTGCATGTCATTGTGTAGTATGACTATCTAGATTTTAAGACAAGGTACAAATATAAAAGGTCAACTTTTAGTCTTGAGACATTCAAATTTTAGTGCAAGCAATAAAACCATTATTCATATTTTTCATAGAGCTACTTGTAGCATCATAAATTGGCAAACCTACAAATTTCATACTATGCTTGGATACCCCTTATATGCTCGAAGCTAATTAGGCTTATTATTTTTCCATTTTATTATCATTTTTAGAAAATCAAAGACAAAATTGAGAGTTAAATTTATCTATTTATTTAATGACAACTTAAATCCCAAATATTTCTAGTGTAGGGCACCCTTGCCCTTGAACACTCTATTTTGGCCCAATTTTTAATATTTTATTGTCGATATTTCTATATTTACAAATTCAAGCTCATTTATTGGATTTTTAAAATAATTATTGTGGTAAATGAAGAAATCTATATATGTAGTGTAGGAAAATGTACTCCCTTACATTTTCACACTTTGTTTGGGTCCCCTCAATTAAATTCGACTTAATTATGCCTTAATAAGCCCTATTTTACATCTACAAGCCTAATAAATTACATTTTCTGAAGGGGAAACCCGACAAAAATTAATGCCAACACAAGTAATTACCTTGAGCAATGTGTGTTCCATGAATAGGGACTTGGGACCCATTCACCCATGGGTGAATGGGTCCTCCCTAGGCCTTTGGAACCAAATTTAAAATATGTTTTTGGCAGTATTTAAATGTCCCTAAATTTAAATTTCAATGTCATCTTGTAATATTTAATTTTCGAGAAATTAAGGATAGATACCAATAAATGCAAGGTCTTTTATCAATTCAAATCTAACACACTTTATGCAAGAATTACAAGAGCCAATATTATGATCAAGAGCATTCAAGGGTAGATTTATTAGTGATTTGTTGTAGCAATCAAGATCTCAAGTATTATGTCAAGGTCTTATGCATCATTCATGTTTTTGGAGCTAACATTGTGATGTAGGTTTCAAGATCCAGTTCAACATTCAAGTCAAGATTCATATACATTGAAGCCATTTTATGCAAGATCAAGATCAAGATTTTAATCCTCCAAAGGTTTCTTCAAGGGTTTGGTGAGTTGAAATATAAAAATTGTTCATTCATCATTCCTTTCATGTTTCATTATTTCAATTCAAGGTTTAATTACAAAAATGGGGTTTGACCAAGGAAAATCCCTATCCACCAAAAAAAACATTTTTCTCCTCTTTTTGAATGTGCAGGTTTATAAGTTGAAGAAGGATTGAAGACCTCAAATTTGCAAAAAGTTGTCAACATTGTTGTCAATCCATAAAATCTCATCTACAGACTTTATTTCCAAATTGTCCAACATTGAAACCTGGATCAAATATAAGCTACAAACTAACACCAAAGGATCCAAAAATTTGAGTCAAACCTTTGCATAAAGACCCATTTTCCCATGGGTGAATGAGTCCCAGACAACTTTTAGAAACTTCATTTTGGTGATAGGTACACGTTACGTAGCCATTTCCAAATCTATCAAAACTTTGAGGTTTCTATCTATATTATGATTTAAATTGATTATTCAATTTTGAATGGGCATAATTGAGTTGATTTGCTATTTTTTAGTTTTTCTCCCAAAAGTGTTGTTTAGGCTAATACCCCTATCCTCAATCATAAGAAAACCAACAAATTCCATCATTGAGTTGACTCACCTAAGGGTTGTAAGTCAATTCTTTGTGGGGATCGCATTTCCTAATGAAATAAAGGAAAATAGGTCCATTATACCATCCCATATTTGACACCATCCTATTTTTCTTCATTTCATTTTGTTGAACCTTACTTTTCAACATCATAATTTCTGATCTAGATCCTTAAATCTAGATTTGTTAAATGACCAAGATACTGAGAGGGGGGGGTGAACCAATATCTTCTTCAATTTTTTGATCAGATACCATCTAATTATTCCAATGCACACAATAGCAAAGATAAGTGAAAGCATTAACAAAACATGAAATCATAGAACACATGAACACCATGATTTTTTATGTGGAAAACCCAAAATGGGAAAAACCATGGTGAGTGTTAGCTCACAATATAATATAACTGGTTATTTAAGATATTACAAAATGGGTGGCTCACTTCAAGGACTCACTATCCAAAAACAAATGCTCATTGCCTACAAAATTACAATGACAAAAATGGCTTTCATCCAGAAAGATGAATTGATAGAGTACACCTAGTGAGTGTAGATTTAGTTCCAATGAATCTTAGTCAACTAACTTGACACACTTCATCATATTTTCTCTTCTTCACATTCACATTCAGAACACACCAAATTACCTTTTCAAACTTCAAAGATTATCCAATATATATATATATATATATATATATCTAATCTCTTTACAACAATCAATTAGGTTGGCCTAATTAGATGCACTTCTTATGCACCAAAAATACCAACTTTTCAGCTTCAAGCTTTCACAAAATCTTCTAAAAAGGTAATTCACACATCCAACACACTTCATCAAGTTGGCATAGACCTAAAATAGGTCACACATATATCCGCATAACAAAAATTAATTCACCATTACACAATACATCCATTAGATCGGACAAGGATAGACCTAATGGCACAATTGCAAACACCAGTGTAATGCTGATACACCAAATGAGCATCTGGATACATGAGATATTGAAAGTACATGCTCCCAACGTCTACAAACCATTTCCCAAAATTGCAGGCAACAATAATCAATGAAAAACAATTGCAGACCAAAATACCGAAGGATGTAAGAAAAATACTGGTTCAAATACCAGACTAGAATATTAGAACAACTTCAGACTTGATCTTGCAATTGCAACTCATATATCATGGTGACATCAATGAAAACACTTCTCCCCCTAACACCAACATTTCACAATTCTTCACTCCCACTTTGACATCAAGGACAAAGGGTGTCCCAAAAACAACTGAAAACATTAAAACAAAAAAAACAAAGAAACATGTATCAGTTAGAGGATAGTGAGCCTTGAAGCTCCTTTAGAATACCTTCCCATACTAATTTTCCATTCTCCCAACTATCCTTTGCAGCAATTAGCATCCTGTTCAGAGATTCCAACTCTATCAAAGTTTCTTCTACACTATTTGAAGTATCAGGAGTCAAGTTTATCTTCTCAAGTTTTTTTATGCAAGCCAGAGCCTTGTCAATCGAAGTGAATTCAATTCTTACAATGTCACTCAACCGATCAAATTTTATAATAATGTTTTCCTTCTACTTCTACCAAACAAAGAATTTTTCTTTATGCATAGAGATGACGTTCCAGGTTGATTTGTCTCTATCTTTGGATAGGCTATAAGTATCGGAGATGGCTAACAGCTGAGACTCAATGGAGTCCATAACAACTTTAATATTCTAAGTGGCATCTGACCACTTCAAGCAAGAAGAAAGGAAAACATTAGCTTCTGACTCACAAACCTTCATGGCTTCCAAATTCTTTTCAACACTTGAGTGTGCAAGAGCACATTTGTCATGTAAATCCAATAGTATTTTCTCTGCCAATTTCTCCTCAACCTCTTGTTTTGTCTTTTCACTAAGCCCAGAGGTATACTCCTTGAAAGAATCTAACATCAATCTCAAATTTTCAATAGGAGTGAGAGATGTATCAATGGATGCATCAGGTATGACTTCCTGCAATGCCTTCAAAGCATCTTTTATAAGTTTTGTTCCTCTTTGATGTGAGCTTCAAGAATTTCCTTCCTTCTGGATGCTTGCATAGCATCTCCTAACATCACTTTATGCACCAGAGACATCTTCTCCATATCCACAAACCCTTCAATCATAGGAAGTTGTAGAAGCTCCTGGGGAATTATCAGCTGAAATTTGATTTGCTTGGATAGCAGACCATTCAAAACATCATTACTAGAGGATGATTCTCTGGGATTTTTAAGAGATTTTACAATCTGTTATTCACTTTCTTTATTTTTTCCAGCAAATTCTTCATTTTTATTTTCTTCCTTTCTCTTTTCCTTCTCTTCTTCCTCCTTTTCTTCTTCCATTTCCTCTTCTTCCTCTTCTTTCTTTTCTTCCTTTTTTTCTTCATCTTTGTCTTTATCAAATTATTATCCTCTTCATTATTTCCATCCTTTTCATCTTTATTTTTCTCTTCCTCTAGATTATCCTTTTCTTCTTCTTCACTGCATTTTCCTTCTTCTGCATTACCTTGTTCATTATTGCCTTTTTCTTCTTCACTGTGCTCCGGAGGAGCATCATTATGCTTTTCAGGCTCAACTTCACCTTCATTCTCCTTTTCACCTTTTGGAGGATTATTTTCATCACCGACATCAACTTCTACATCAATATTTTCATAAATATCTTCATTACCTATATCAAGAGGAATATTTTCCTTAGCATTTTCAGCAGCAACATCTTTAGCAACTTTAAGCATGCCATACTTTTTTGTTGTATCCTAGATCAATTTTGGGGTATGTGTAGAATCATGATGGGCCAAAAATTGGTGATATGATGGGTATGTGTAGGGTATGTGGCTGATGACTTTTTTTTTTTCCCAAAATTGATGAAACGTAAAGGGTTTTTAAAGGAGATTCTCAGCTTTCCACCAATATAAATTATGCTTTGAATTTAATAAATAATTATTATTCATCCTCTATTTGAATTACAACTAAAGTCCTGATTGATAGGTTGATTGAAAAAAATCTATAGCTTTCAAACGGTATCACATTTTTTGAATCCAAACCGTGTGTCACATTCTATGCTTTGCATACTATAGGATTAAAAAAAATGAATTTCATGAAGTTTTGACCAAGTTAAGGTGGTCATACAAGTTTTATATTTTTTAAAAGTTGTAATAAAAATTCATAATTAATTATTTACTTTGAAAAAAAATAAAAAAAAATATGCATTACATCGGGACATGAGTCCTCTACTTATATCTAAAATCTTATTAAAAAATATTATCATTTTATTGTGGTTAGGGTGGTCAGATAGACACTTATTTTTTCCTTGAAATTTAAGTACTACTACATTTAAATTTCAAATTTTCACCAAATAGATTTTTTTAAAAATAAACCTAGTAGTTTAGAAACTACATTCAATTTTTTATAGATTGTATTCTTACATATATTTGAAATAATAGATAAATTATTCAAATTTTTACATCAAGTTGCCTAACTCTAATTTTTTTGAATTTTTTGCCACTTAAGGGCCTATTTTTTCCATGATGATCCTGCACATACCCTTTGCTATTTCCTTACCTTATTTGTCAACTTTTTATTCCTTTTCATCAACATGTTTACTCTTCTCTTTATATTAAACATTTCTGCACATATCTTCTTCAAAGATTCTAGATAATCCAGGGTTAGGGAAGACCCAATCTTATTATATGTAGCATTTTTTTATTTTCTCTTCAAATTCAACAGCCTTTGATCTCCTTTTCATCAGAGTTTCCCACCTGATTTTAGGTACATCTTTCCTTATATCATCCCACTTAACTTCTAAGATGATAACATATTGAATAGCGACTAAAAGAAAGGTTTTCTTATCTTCTTCTCCAACATTATCATAGTATTCAATTGTAGGTTGAAGCATATTCTCAAAATGTAGCAAGGAATTGAGAGTTGCCTCTAGTTTAAAGTGGGGACCATAACTTATCTATATGTCTTGTTCTTTTCTCTAGTTTGTAGAGGCTTCAACAGATACCTTAGACTTCTTTGATTATAGTTTGGTGTGCACATGAACACCAAATTTTTTCTCCTTCATCATTAGAAGTTGATACAACATGTACTCTCTTGGAACCAATAGCTTATGTAGAAGCACCTTCACTAGAGGGTAAACCTCCTCTTCTTCTCCTTACTAGCTTTGCATAAGGATCTTCTTCATCTTCATCCTGATCATCTATAACACTAAGTTTTCTCTCCCTTGTCACTTTCTCTTTCCTTCCTCTCTTTGCAGGGGCTACCGAAAGAGTTTCTTTCCTCTTCCCAGATCTAGTAGTTGGTCTGGAGGAAATAGGACCTTTTTCTTTATCGATGACACTAGGCTTAATCTTTGTTACAGGGGCTACGAAGTGTTTTGCAAAGGTAGTCCTTCCGGATCTCCTCAGGCCAGATGATTCTGCCTCTAATTTTTCTCCCCTAGCCCTCTCAAGGGCAATCTCCTCATTAGTAAATCCAACTTCTTTAAGATTTTTCTCCACATTCTTTCTAATTTTAGGCTTTTGTTGCTCCAAATGAATCTCCATAGATTTTTTAGCATATGTCCCAATTCTGGGTTCACTGGGATCCTTTTGATTCTTCAGCAACAATTGCACATAACCATCAGCTTCTTCTTCTATTACCTCATATCCCAGAGGTTGAATCCAAATGGTTCAAAGTTCTACAGCCTCAATCATGCATTCATCAGAGGAAATATGGAATATGATATCGTCTTTATACTTCTCAACAATTTTCTTTGGAATCCTTTCCCTTTCATTCATGTTTCTCTTGAATACAACAAAAAATGCTATTAGAGGATTATCTTAAGCATCCAAATTACCCAAACTATGCATATAATCAAAAAATTGATGTCCTACTAGTTTGGATGAGTCCCAGTATACTTCTTCATTCTTTCTCGGAAGTATCTTCATGAAATAAAACAATAGACATACAATCAATGAACCAAATTTAAAAGCATACTTCCTCTCCTTTGTCGACTTCAATTTTTCAAGAAGTTGTAACGGAAGAAGCTCACATAGATCATAATCAACACCATTTACAACCATATCAAAACCTGTATAGATTATTGTAGCCAAAACACAGTTCTCTTTGTTTGTGAAGTATATTTTGTGACCGATCATGATAGCTACATACTTCACATCTAGATTCGTAATGTCCTTCATTGTTAAAGCTCTCTTGTCATATGCGACTCTTGTAAGTTTCATTACTACTTCATTCTTCACATATTTCAATATAGGTATTGTACCTTTATCCCAAATCCAGTTACAACCCTAGTCACCTCCTTAGTTATCAGGTGTGTCTGATCATTCCACAAGAATTTATCATGGATTCTGCTTAGGACTAATTTCACAAATTTGTCATCATAGCTGAAGTTGGGAAAATTGTTCTATCTATCCAACCTCTTCTCAACTAGGTTTGAGTACTCAAGTTTTATCAAGAAATCATCACCAATAAGCTCATTCTACCAAATCTCAATGAACTTTGAGTGATCATATTCTTCAAACTTTACTCGAATATACATCCTTGTATCCTCAGTCGGAATCACTCCATGAGGAATTGATGAGAATGCACCCATGGGGCCATCTTCCAAAACTTTTGAGGAATATTTTCAATAAGAGGGTCTCAACCTCTTTGACACTTTAATGACTACAGGGGTTTCCACTCTTCCAATTCTGAATTCAAACAACTCAAACAACATAAACATGACTACACAGAAGATTAAAATACCTTTTTCTTCTCGATGAACCTCAGCTAGGGATTGCACAACTCAAATTCCAAATATTCTCAAGAATTCTCCAAAAGCTCTTCACTTTCTTCAAATGCACGAATGATCAAAATTCCTTAAACATTTCCTTTATAAAATAATGATCTACCCTAATTCGTATTAAATGTGACAGATTTCAAAAAGCTACTAAAAGCTCTTCTCTTTTACATAGAAAAACCCTAATTCACTATGCAAAAGATCATCCCTTCATATTTCCCACCGATTCCTTTTCTAAAACCTCTAATAACTCATTCTTCACATTTCATCCTCGTGCTAGCCTCTGATACGCCATTTATCTAGGTAGTTCTTATAATTTATTGATAATGCTCCCCCATAAGACCTTGCTAGGTCTAATCCTTAGAGGAATCATTTAAACCAGATGAGGGCACATACACATCAACAGTCTCCGGTTCTTCTTTCTTCCTCCAAATCTTATTCATATCTTGCTTAATCTCATCTTTTTCAACCTTCTTTGAAGATTCATTCTTTTCTAATAGATTATGAGGTGGTGGGATATGAGATGTAGAAGTCATGGTGGCATGTGAAGTGTGATAGACCTAGTTAGTTGTTGGGAAAATATGTATCAACCTTGCAATTAAATAAGGTACTATTGATACGTAAATGACACGAGGTGTGGTCGGGTCCCCCTATAAGGGGTCCAAGGGGATCATTCTCCTAGTGGTGGATCTGGGGGTCGTGCACCTCAGTGGGGGCTAGGGGCCAGTGCCCCCGAAAGCTAAATTATATATATATTATTGTAAATCAAGACCATTCATCGTTAAGTCTAAAATTTGATGGTCAATATTTTTTTGGCTTGAATTTCCCTAGAAGATGAGCCTACTTTATGAGAGAATTGTACTATCACTATGTAGTGTGATGTATTTTGAGAGTTTGATAACAATCATGTTGCCTTTGAATCTTTGGTTGGTGATACTCCTGTAAGAACCTTGCTCTACAAGTATATTGTAATCTTTGTGATTTTTGAATAATATATTGTGTGGCTTTTGGAGTGTGGGGTTTTTCTCTCAAAAGGGTTTTTCCCACATAAATCACTATATTGTGGTATGCATGATATTAATGTTTATTTCTATTTAAGTTCCTATAACTGTTGAAAATATCTGTAAAGTTTTACATTATCCTCCTCTCAAGATTAGTTTAGGAAGTTTTTCTACTACCTTACCTTCCTTACATTAATAGGTGCAAGAGGGACATGAGAGGATGTTGATGTAGAATTATTAAGCCCTAGAGCTATCATATTCCCTAGATGCGAGGATGGTACTGATGTTTGTGATGCTTTATTTTGGATATTTTACTTGAGATGAAATTTTGAAATTGTGTAGATGGTGCAGATGTAGGTCCCTAAAAATTACTAAAGTCCGGTCCAAATCCCATAAAAGGAATCTAGAGAGGAGAAGGTGGGACACAAATATCCACCTCATTTCTGAATTTAGGTAGATACCAAGAATTCTTAGGAGGAGCTTGGGGAGCTTGAGAGGCTCAAGGAGCCTGAGGAGGCTAAGTATCTTGAGGGGGCTAAGGAGCTTGAGGCATTGAAGGTTTGACTTTACCTAAGTATTATGTCATATAGAACCCAAGTAAAGATTTGGTTCCTTTCACATGAGTAAGGTCTCTAAACATTCATTGATGAGACAATCGGTCATTTGTGCATTGGTAGGATCACTAAAATTTTATCCTAAAGTGATCTAAGATTGTTACACCATTCATTCCTCAAGATATACTTGGTCATGTTGGACTCAAGCAACACTAAGAGGGGGAGTGAATCAGTGTTGTGCAACATTAACTTTATTAATATGTTTCTTTAGTACCTTAAAACATTCAATCAAATGAAAGATGCATGAACATAGAACAATAAGCCACACCACCATAACACAAGCATTTTTACCTGGAAACCCAATTAAAGGAAAAACCACGGTGGAGGTCAATCCACAATTTTGAGTACTCAAAATATAAGTGTTTTACAAAATGGGAATGCACTTGCATTCAAGCACACTGCCTAGAGCTCACTACTCAAAGTCAAGAAAGCTCACTGCCTTACAAAAGATTTAGAATACAACAAAGGGTTGAACTGAGTAGATAACATCTATAAATGCTTGATTATAGTTTTGGTTAGGCACATAGATCAGATTCTGGACCTCATGTTTGATTCTACATTTCACTCTGCTCTACCTTAATTCGCTTCACAAAAATCCTCTTTTGCACTAATGAAAATCACTCAACTACTCTTCTAATATTCGCACACACATCAATACATATCTAACTTGCACTCATGCCTACCTAAATGAATTAACTGATCTCATATATTTATCTGCTACCAAGAATTCAATCTCTAAATGTCAACTTCAATAAAATAGAAAATATCTTCCAATTGTTGGCTCAAATCATGAACAACATTTAATGCACATCCATCAAAGTCAGCCATAGCATAATCAAGACCCAAAAAAAATATTCAACACAAGAATACTTTAAACAATTCCACCTTAAACATCCATGCAACACCCAATATTCACTTAGTTGGCCTTCATATACTGATGAATAGAAAATCGAACAACCAGATATCCTAACTCATACACCACTTGATGGGACAACACAAAACTTGAGAATAACATATTTCAGATTCCCAAAGATCTTCCCTAAGATTTGCAACCAAGACTGATAAACTGATAGTGAAAACTAACTGACAGATTCAAATCCAATCAGATACCTTGTTCCTCATTCTGTTTTCTGATAGGGTCAGATACTATAGTGTGGACCGGATCAATGACTTCAGTTGCCATCAATGACAACACTAGAAGCCATATGTCAATAGGTCATGAGGGTAATTTTGATCTATCAGATGAACTTGCATGTTGGTTTGTTGGGATTCTCCATGGATAGGAAGACTGGGAGGATAAGGTGATTGATGGGATTGTTGTTGTTGTTGCAACATTATCTTTTTCAACTACAATTGAGTGGTCATAGGAATGAAAGATGTGATTGGATGATGAAGATGATATAGAGCCCAAGGACATGAGTAAATGATGATAATTGGATGATTTATTGAGTGATATATTAGATGTTTTATTGGGTAATCGATTAAAGGATGGGTTGATGTAGCACTCCAATTAAGTTTGAGAGCTTGATTTGACGATGATAGGATCAATTGTTGCTTGACATAGGCTATATTCTCAAGTAGACTAGATGATGATGATGGGATAGTACTTGAGATAGGAAATTTTCTCAAGCACAAATGGTTTTGGTATGAATTAGACCTCTCACTCAAGGCAAGTTGATTTGGTTGAGGATGATTACTAACTCAGGATAGAAAAAAGATCCTAAGAAAGTGTAAAGATAATGATATAAATTGGTCGATTGATTGATTAAGATTCAAAATTTCTCAAAACAGATGATTCAGATGCTAGATGATATGGATATCAATTAGATGCACTCAGGGATATCCTTGAATGATTATAAATATGATTTGATGACTTTTGGAAAATACAATGTGATGAAAATGATTAATACAAAAGATTGGGAAGTGATCAATGTTTTTTTATCACAGAATCAAACTTGAAACACTAAGGGCTATCTCTAGTTAAAATGATTCACTCTCTAGTTTTTATATGGAAAATAGATATGCCTAAGAACAAAGTAGATCCACCTATCCATAGAGCACATATGCCTATGAATGTCCATCCCAAAAGTGTATCTACCTATCAATAGATTATATCTACCCAAGAATAAGGGTTAGTTTGTGACCAATGGAGCTACCCATGGATAGAGAAAACTCACCTATGAAGAATGTGGGATCACCTATTAGTAGAATTACCTATCAAGAAATGAATCCACCTTTGATCAAAGCAAACCTACCTATCAATAATGTGTATTTGACTAGCAAGGATGAGTAGGGTGAAAAGCGTATCTGCTTATAACTAGAGTTGAACAACCTATGTATGATTGATAAGGATGGACAACATATCTTCCTATGAATAGAATGGATCCCATATCAATAGAGTGTATCCACCTCTCAAAAAAGTGTATCTGCCTATGAAGGATTGATTGATTGGATAGACTAGATGAAGAAAACACAACCACCTTTGAACATAGTGCAATTGCCTTTCAACACAGTGTATCCACCCTTGAAGGATGTGTATGTATGTTAGCCCATAGTTTTCGTTGCACCAAAAGATTGACTTATTAATGCCTGATACAACTGCCAGAGTTAACAAATCAACTAGAGGCAGTTAGTCCATGTTTAAATCCTGAGGGGAGCATTGACCATCTTCCAACAAACTCCCCCTTAACATTACTCAAGGGGATTCAAACCTAAAACCTTTGGCTTTGACACCAATTGTTGGCCCACAGTTTCTTTTGCACCAAAAGATCGACTTGTTAATGCTTGAGACAATTGCCAAAGTTAACGGATCCACAGGAGGCAGTTAGTCCATGTCGTGAATCCCAAGGGGATCGTTGACCATCTGCTAATAATATACCTATTGGGATATAACAACTTGATGACAACAGATGAATCAAAACAAGACAAACAAAGACAAGGATGTATAAAAGGCACTCAAGTGCTAGTATTGATAAGAAGATATGACAAACGAAACAAGCCTAAATGAGTCAAGTGGGTTTGTTAACCTACCATAGGCCCACCAGTGATGAGGCTAATATACCAATATTGGTGAGGAGCACCACTCAATAAGATTTGGTAGATAGAGATCCAATGGCATAGGCCTAAAAGGAAACATGCTAACCTTTTCCCTTTCTTTAGAAGTCCTGACACCTTCTACAAAGAACTCTTACCTCTACTCAAGGGGATACATGGTGAGTAGCTTTGGGTATGATATTGTACCTTACACTATGATAGGCAACAACTAAAAGGTCCTAACCTAGGCTGAAATGGGTTATCTAGAGCATCCTCTAAACACCAAGAGGGTGTGTGAGGCACATCCATGAACAACAACCTATCAAAAGCATGGGTCGGGAATGTTAGTTAAGCCACTCGAACCAACCCTAAGCTCCTAACTCAGAATCACCCAAGTATCTCAGAGCTTCACTAAACATGACATGATTGTATTGGGTTATAACTTTTATTCTCCTCCTTCCTATACCCCACTAGTTCATGTGGTTGAGGTTGTTGCTTGGGGTGACGAAATCCCCAAGTAGGCCTCTTGAAGGGAAGGTAATGCTAGGTTTTTCTGATCTCTAGGATTGCATGTAGCACATGGAGATAACATACACACAAAACTAGCACAGCTAGGAAGACTCACAAAGGACTTGAGTTAACTTGTGATTTCTGATCCCTAGGCTCACTAGATGGTGCAAGGGGAGAGTATATGTCGACAAGTAACTCCAAACATGAAAAAAAAGTAAGTTGAACCTTTAGAAAATTGAAGTGTTCCTATTTAGTAATAAAACACTTATACAATATTTGATCGATCATCCTAGAAGAAAAGCGTTAGTAGTTTTTTCTATCCATCTTTGACAAATGAGATTGCAAACAAGTAGGAAGCACTCACAAGCATAAATAAACAAGGTAGCTAGCTAATGACAATCTAGTAACAAATTAAAAATATTAAATTTACTAGCTAATTTTCTTGTCAATAGAGCGATTCACCCATAAAGGATTCATAGTTGTCTATCAAGCAGTTTTCGTCTAAGGATGCAAGACCACTTGTGTAAATATCAGATCCGCTTGTCTATCAAATCTGCCACTGAAGGTTTGATGCAGGAGCATCCAGTGGTGTAAGGGCAATCTTGCATCACCCAAAAATAGTTAAATTTCAAGTTTCTCAGTTTTTAGATATTTTTACATTTTTGGATACCCTTTTCATTATAATGAAATTCCCAATTTACAATTTTTATTTTCTATATCTGGGTGGAAAGATATTACAAATTAGTTTCCCAAATTTGCACCTGAAAATCTTCCAAGTTAGATTTGAGGCACTTAGATTTCTCAGAATGGCCCCAAAACTTGCCAAAATTGGCATAGTGAATTTTGAACGCATTATTGACTTTGAGACCTTTCCAATGGTTCAAACGGTTCGAGAATCAGAGTCCCAGATCAAAAGTTATGGCCCTGGGAAGTTGGCGCACTTTCTAGAAGATACAATTGCAAATGCTCTTTTGAAATTTGAACTTCATATTGTAAATTTTCGGCACCAAATCGCCTAAACTCAAATTTGAATGTTGTTTTGGCTCCAAACTAAGGAGGAGCTCTATTTATGGGTGGGTTTCTAATTTTGGGGACAAGCTCGCATATTGCGAAAGGGTTATTTTGTAGCTTTCTGTAACTTGAATGTGCTGTAGAACTTGAGGATTAAGATCCTCTACATGGAAGAAGCTCCATTTTCTGAATAATAAAATTATTCTCTTGTTTGTGGGTTACTTTCTGTGTCTCGGGCTGAGCCCTCATCAAGTGGTATCAGAGCAAGTTTTCTTGAGCATGTGGATAGATCACGATCGAGGCGTCGCACGGACCGCGGGTTGTGGGTCGAGGCCAAGAAAGATGAATCAAGAGTGATGCCGCTAGGCATGGTGGTGCGAGGTGGTCGAGGTGGCAGAAATGCTGGTGGAAGAGATGCACTGGCAGCCCTCCAAAGACAGATTGATGCATTACAAGAGCAGTTGAGAAGAGGGTTAAACCCAAGGGAGGAAAGTGAGGATGAAGGAGAGGAAGAAGGTTCAAATGTAGAAGAGGAAGAAGAAGCAATTGATCAAGACCAAATGTGACTAATAAGGGCCATTTCAAAGATCGAGAAAAGACCCAGAGCAGAAGTCCCCAGTTATTCTAGAAGTCTGAACCCAGGAAGAGTTGATCGACTTGGATCAATGAGCTAGAAGAATATTTTGAGTATGAGGAAATAGAGGACCCAGATCGGCTTAAGTTTGTGAAAATGAAGCTGAAGGGCCATGCCAGATTTGGTGGAAAGAGGTCCAGTTAGAAAGAAATCGAAGAGGAAAAGTCAAGATCACCAGATGGGATCGCATGGTAGAGAAACTAAAGAAGCAGTTCATACCAGTGGACTACGAGTTAGATCTATTGAAGAAATTGCAAGGGTTGAAGCAAGGAAGCAGATGTATGAAAGAATATACTGAAGATTTTAACAAGATAATCATTAGAACAGGTCACACAGAGGCCAATAAGGAGAAGGTAGCCCGATATCTTAATGGGTTATGACCGAGCATTCAGGAGGAGTTAAGCCTAGTCAGAATGACCACCATTGAGGATGTGTATCATTTTGCTTTGAAGGTGGAAGAGAAGATAAACAAAAGATTTGATGGGAAGAAAAAAGGATGAGGAGGTCAAATTAGAAGGGGCAATGGAAGACCTTCAGGAAGCCGAAATGATGATGAAAAGAAAAGTGAAGATGTGGGTACCAGCTGAAGCCAAAGAAATGACAACTTCTACCACCCTCGTGATCAAAATAGTGGTGATCAAAGAGGCAGAGGACGAGGGAGATATGGACAAGGATCTGGAAGAGGTGGTTTCAAAGGAACGTGTTTCCAGTGTGGTGAAGAAGGGCATCGAGCCTATGAATCTCCACAACACCAAGGAAGGGCAGACAAAAGGCCAAAAGGTCGTGGAAGGGTTGCGCATGCAGATGAGGAGGCCCAATCTGAACATTCAGATGATGCTGAAAGGGGAGGAGCCATAGTGATTAGGAGAGCCTTGGTGACTAAGGAAAAGGAACCAAAACAAAGGAAGAATCTGTTTCACACAAGGTGCAAGTGTGAAGGAAAATGTTGTGATGTCATTATTGATGGTGGAAGTATCGATAACTTGGTGTCACAGGAGATGGTCACAAAGTTGAAGCTGAAGAGGGAAAGGCACCCGCATCCATATTAGATTGCCTGGTTGTAGAAAGACCACAAAGTTTTGGTCAATGAGCAATGCCTAGTAAAGTTCAAGATCGGGAGCTACCATGATGAGGTACTCTATGATATCATCCCCATGGATGCATGTCACATGTTGTTTGGGAGGTCGTGGCAGTTTGATAGGAGAGCTATACATGATTGCCATGCAAACACTTATTCCTTGACAAAGGATGGGGTTCGTCACAAGTTGAAACGCCTGAAGGAGACCAAAGAAAAGGTATGCAGTAGTGCTAGAATTTGTTATGTAGATGGAAATTTTTTTTTAGAAGGTATGAAGTATGAGCGTGTGTGTTATGCATTGATTCCTAGAGTGAGTAAGGGGGGTAGTGAGAAGGTTCCTGAAGAAGTTTCTTGGATGTTGGATGAGTTTCAGGATATTGTTTCTGATAATGTACTTGAGGGTTTACCACCAATAAGGAAGATCAGTCATCAGATTGACTTGATTCCTGGAGTCATTTTGCCAAATAAGGCAGCTCATAGAATGACTCCAGCAGAAAATGAGGAGGTTAACAAACAAGTTCAAGAGTTGTTGAGAAAGGGTTTGATACGGGAGAGTTTGAGTCCATGTGCGGTACTTGTAGTACTAGCACCAAAGAAGGATGGGGAGTGGAGGATGTGTTCAAATTCTCGAGCCATAAACAAGATAAAAATCAAGTACAAATTTCCCCTTCCAAGGATGGATGACTTAATGGACTATTTGAGTGGAGCTCAGTACTTCACAAAGATTGATCTGAAGAGTGGATATCACCAGATCCAAATTCAAGAGGGAGATGAATGGAAGACTACCTTCAAGACCAAAGAGGGCTTGTACGAGTGGTTACTCATGCCTTTTGGGCTAACTGATGCACCGAGCACATTCATGCGACTTATGAACGAGGTACTAAAAGAATTTATGGGAAGTTTTGTTATTGTGTACTTAGATGATATTTTGATTTTTAGTAAGACGTTGGATGAGCATCTGATGCATATTGAGCCTTTGAGAAGTTAAGAGAAGAGAAATTGTTGATTAATCTGAAGAAGTGCAGTTTTGTGAAGAGGGAGTTAGTGTACCTGGGGTTTGTTGTCTCAGCAGAAGGTCTCAAGATGGACCCAAAGAAGGTGAAGGCTTTTCTGGAATGGCCTACCCCAAGGACTGCAACCGAGGTGAGATCTTTCCATGGTTTGGCTAGTTTTTATAAAAAGTTCATTAGAAACTTCAGTAGTATTTGTGGACCCCTAACTGAAACAATGAGAGGTGATAGAAAAGAATTCAAGTGGAGCACTGGAGTGGCAAAAAAATTTGAATTGTTGAAGCAGAAGGTGACAGAGCAACTTGTTCTAGCCCTCCTAGATTTCAACAAGGTGTTTCAAGTGGATTGTGATGCCAGTGGTTGTGCCATTGGAGCAGTGTTGAGCCAAGAAGGTAAGCCCATTGCCTATTTCAGTGAAAATTCAAATGATGCCAAGAGAAAGTATTATGTATATGATCAGGAATTTTATGCGATAGTTCAATCATTAAAGAAATGGAGACATTATTTATTGTCGAAAGAATTTTTTCTATATACTGATCATCAGGCCTTGCAGTACATAAATAGTCAGGGAAAATTAAATCAGAGGCATATAAAATGGGTAGATTTTTTGTAGAGTTATACCTTTGTTTTGAAACATAGGAGTGGGAAGTCAAATAGGGTTGCAGATGCCTTAAGTAGGAGGCATACATTGATGACAAAGATTTAGATTGAAGTGGTTGGGTTTAATGAACTCAAGACACTATATGCAGAAGATCCTGATTTTACAGAGGCTTGGAAAGCTTGCAAAGAACCTATTATAGTGGATAGGACAAGGTGGTTGGATTTCATAATCCAGGATGGCATGTTATTTAAGGGAAGTTAGTTGTATATCCTGAGGAGTTACATGAGGGAGAACTTGATAAAGGAGAAGCATAGTGGAGGAATGGCAGGAAATTTTGGTCAGGATAAGACCATTGCCATTATCAGCGAGCATTATTATTGGCCTCAGTTGTCACAGAACGTGAAGAAGTTTGTACAAAGTTGCAGGGTATGTCAGATGGCTAAAGGAGTGAGCCAGAATACAGGCTTATATCAGCCCTTACCTGTACGAGGGAATGATTCAGTCTTTGTGGTGGTTGATAGGTTTTCGAAGATGGCACATTTCATTCCATGTCAGAAGACCCATGATGCAGTCCACATTGACTTGTTCTTCAAAGAGGTGGTGAGGCTACATGGTCTGCCAAAGAGTATTGTTTCGTGATCGTGACACCAAATTTGTGGGGTACTTTTGGAGGACCTTGTGGAAGAAGCTGAAGATAGAGTTGAATTTCAGTTACGCACACCATCCACAAATAGATGGGCGATAAAGGTTGTTAACAAGAGTCTGGGTAACCTAATGAGATGTTTGGTGGGAGATAAACCCAAGATATGGGACTTGATCGTACCCTAGGCAGAATTTTCTTACAACAATTCTGTCAACGAAGCACTGGTTGATCACCATTCTAGATTGTGTATGGAGGTAGCCCCAGAAAAGCTCCAGAATTGAGGAAGACGGACCAAGAGAAGAAAATAAGTGCAGAGCCGAAGATTTTGTAGAACACAACAAGGATATACATGAGAAGGTAAGAGAACATATTAACAAGATGAATATGCGTATAAGGCTAAGCCGATCAGAAGAGGAGGTATAAGGAGTTTTAGATTGGTGAAAAAATGATGGTCCACTTGAGGAAAGAAAGGTTTCCAATGGGAACATATAACAAATTGAAGATGAAGAAGTTTGGTCCCTGTAAAATTTTGAAGAGGCATGATTCAGGGAATGCATATGAGGTAGAGTTGCCAGATGGATTCAACATTTCCCCTATGTTCAACATTTTAGATTTGGATTGTATCATTAAGGGTGCAGAGGAAGTACAACAATGGAACAATGTGGGATTCTAGCACCTACTTCAGAAAAGGAGGAGATTGAAGAAATCCTGGATAGTTGTGTGGAAGGAGTACCAGGAACAGGTAGTATGAAGAATATATGGTGAAATGGAAAGGAAGGCTGTTGAAGATTCATCCCCGGTTGCCCTAAAGCGAGGTTGACCGTTTGTTTTCCTCCACCATTTGAGATGTTAGGGTCACTTCTCAAATCATGAAAATGAGCATCCAGTGGTGTAAGGGCAATCTTGCATCACCCAAAAATAGTTAAATTTCAAGTTTCTTAGTTTTAGATGTTTTTACATTTTTGGATACCCTTTTCGTCATAATGAAATTCCCAATTTATGGTTTTTATTTTCTATTCTTGGGTGGAAAGATATTGAAGTTTTAGTTTCCCAGATTTGCACCTGAAAATCTTTCGAGTTAGATTTGAGGCACTTAGAGTTCCCGGAATGGCCCCAAAACTTGCCGAAATTGGTGTAACAAATATCAAGTGTGTTATTGACTTCGAGACCTTTCCAACGGTTCAAGCGAATCGGTCACGGATCAAAAGTTATGGCCCCGGGAAGTTGGTGCACTTTCTAGAAGATACAATTGCAAATGCTCTTTTGAAATTTGAACTTCATGTTGTAAATTTTCGGCACCAAACTGCCTAAACTCAAATTTGAATGTTGTTTTGGCTCCAAACTAAGGAGGAGCTCTATTTATGGGCAGGTTTCTAATTTTGGGTAACTTTTTTGGGGACAAGCTTGCATATTGCGAAAGGGTTATTATGTAGCTTTCTGTAAATTGTATGTGCTGTAGAACTTGCAGATTGGGATCCTCTGCATGTAAGAAGCTCCATTTTCTGAATAATAAAATTATTCTCTTGTTTGTGGGTTACTTTCTATGTCTTGAGCTGAGACCTCATCAAGGTTGTGAGTTTGCATATCTCCAAGTCTACTTGTGTAGTTATGTATCCACCTCTAAAATATCAAATTCACCTCTAAAAATATTTAGGTCTAGAGGATGTCAGAGTTGAAGTGCATTAACCCTTGAATAAGGTGTATCCACCCATGCAATAGATCCACATCTAAAGGAAAATCTTACAAATGCTAAAATTTGAAAAACTTGTAGAAAAGGACTAGCTAACCCATGACATGGGTCCCACCGAGTGTACCAAAAATGTGTGCAATGAAAATTATGCTTTAAATACAAGGAAAAAGAAATTAAACCACATAAAATGCAAAATTCAAGAAAACACTCAAATTAGGGCCACAAAAATAATACTTGATCCAAAATGGATGAAAATGGAGTTGATGAAAAGCCTAATGCAATAATTGCACCTTTGACAGCGATACAATGTGTGCTCTAGTGTGATTTTAATAGCATAAAAGTTAGAATTTTCTCAATGTGGATGATTGATCAAGTGCTCAAGCTTGAATGATAATGGATGAATGTGCAAAATGAATAAGTGTAGTCATTAGAAAGGGGTTAGAGTGACTCAAGGGATAGGATTATATCTAAGAAAATGGAGGGTTGAGATGTTTCAACCCACATGGTGGTGATTGTTACATTGGTGGTTGTTGAATGTTGCACCAAAAGATTGACCTATTCATGCCCGATACAACCAACATATTTATGTAAGATCCATAGGAGGCGGTTAAGCCATGTCACAAACCCAAGCATCATGTTGGACAAGGAAGACCAAGGGACACACCATCTTGCAACAATCCCCCCAACACAAGTGAGAGGTTTGAACCTATGACCTCAGCTCTGATACCAATTGTTAAATTGGCGGTTGTCATTGTACCAAAAGATCGACCTTTCAATGCCCAAAACAACCAACGGATTTATGTAAGATCCATAGGAGTTGGTTAAGCCATCTCACAAACCCAAGCACCATGTTGGACAAGGAAGACCAAGGGACACACCATCTTGCAACAGTGACAAGTGTCAATGTGAGAGGGGATGAGAGGAAAGAGGGTAATTTACAATTAGCATGGGAGTATGGGCAGGATCTCCCTCATAAAAGGGGTTTCTTGTCCAATATTCCCAAATAATTGGGATGATGTGACAAGAAGAATTAAAAATTCCTTTTTAATGTATAGGGGGGAATAAAAGGAATTGAAAATTCCTTGAGGGTATGGGTCACTTCTCCAAAATGAGAAATAATTAATGAAGGGTTGACCAAAGAGGAGTGCCATAAACGGAAAGTAGATTGGGTTTTTTCAATGATAGGATTAGATTGTGCAAGCAAGGTGGTTAGGTGAGGGATTAGGCTAGTGGAGGAGGATTAAGAGGCCACTTGTAAAATTTGGAGGATGTGACACCTTCTAATCATTGATTAGGAATGTGCACATCCTAATGATAGGATTAGGAAAGTGGATTAGGATTAAGGAAGAATTATGTAGGATTTGACAAGGTGAGAGAAAGTGGATGAATTAAAAAAAAAATTAGTTCATGTGAGATATGTGTCCTAAATTAAATAAATTGGTATATTTATTTAATTTAGAGAGGAAGGATTTAAAGAGAAAGAATTATTAATGGTATGATTAGAATTTGATGTTTAGAAAATATTGTTCATGTTTACAAAAGGAATAAAGAAAAACATAAAGGCTGTGTCATTTTTCAGAGATATTAGAGGTTCAAGAATTTAAAAGTTTCATGAACCTCCAACATAGCTCAAGACTAAAGAAAAGTTCTAAAACTAGAATGAAAGAGATGGAAGACTTAAATGAGAAGGCATTAGTGATTTTAGAGTTTTAAGAATCTCTTGAACCTTTAGTGCTCAAGTGTTTAAATTTTGGTTATGGTTAGCCTCCTATTTTTACTTTTGACCTTAGGTAACCATTACCAAAAGCTATAATTTGAGATAGCACAAGTAGGTTTTACCCTTTTCAAATGTTTTCCCTATGTGTGAACTTCATCCAAAATTGAGGTGGAATTAACCCATCATTTTAGTATGCTTTTAGAGGGGATACTTCTAATAAAATATTCTAGTAAAGTAAAATTTTCAAGCTTCTTACATACACTATCAAAATCATGAACTGGTAATAAAATATTTGAAATAGAAAATTAACCTCATAAATATTTTATAGAATAAACTTGTTAAGCTACTTCAATAATATCATCGTCATCCATATCTAGGTCTACAATCCTTACAATAATTGCTAGGCCACAAAGAGTGGTGGATGTTTAAATTATTTTAAAAATTATTGGAAGGGGGAGGATAGCCTAAACAATAGCAATGAATGTAGCAATTATTTTCCAATAAATTTTCAAGTGCTCTATCAAAATCATGAACTAATAATAAAATATTTCAAACAGAAAATTAATCTCATTAAATATACTTATATAATTATTTTTAGAATAAATAGTGTGAAGTTACTTCAAGAATACTATTGCTGTCCGTGTCTAAGCCTATAATCCTTACAATAATTGCCAAGCGAAGTCGGCCTTCTCCGGAGGTTCATTTCAACTTTAGGTAACCCACAACCATGAAATGATACCATGTTTCTCTAGAAAGCTCAGTTTTCATAACTTTGTATAGGGTGCATTTCTAGGAGATAACAATACCAATTGTTACATTGGTGGTTGTTGTTGCACCAAAAGATCGACCTTTCAATGCCCAAAACAACCAACAGATTTATGTAAGATCCATAGGAGGTGGTTAAGCCATGTCAGAAACCCAAGCACCATACTGGACAAGGAAGACCAAGGGACACAGCATCTTGCAAGAGTGACAAGTGTGAACGTGAGAGGGGATGAGAGGAAAGAGGGTACTTTACAATTACCATGGGAGTATGAGCAAGATCTCCCTCATAAAAGGGGTTTCTTGTCCAATATTCCCAAATAATTGGGAAGATGTGACAAGAAGAATTAAAAATTCATTTTTAA
Organism: Sequoia sempervirens; assembly: GCA_007258455.2. NCBI lineage: Eukaryota > Viridiplantae > Streptophyta > Pinopsida > Cupressales > Cupressaceae > Sequoia > Sequoia sempervirens. Next base: position 549,000,998 of record VDFB02270651.1, read on the forward strand.
TGTATAGGGGGGAACAAAAGGAATTGAAAATTCCTTGAGGGTATGGGTCACTTCTCCAAAATGAGAAAGCATTAATGAAGGGTTGACCAAGGAGGAGTGCGATAAATGGAAAGTAGATTGGGTTTCTTCAATCATAGGATTAGATTGTCCAAGCAAGGTGGTTAGGTGAGGGATTAGGCTAGTGGAGGAGGATTAGGAGGCCACTTGTAAAATTTGGAGGATGTGACACCTTCTAATCATGGATTAAGAATGTGCACATCCTAATAATATGATTAGGAAAGTGGATTAGGATTAAGGAAGAATTATGTAGGATTTGACAAGGTGAGAGAAAGTGGATGAATTAAAAAAAATTTAGTTCATGTGAGATATGTGAGTCTTAAATTAAATAAATTGGTATATTTATTTAATTTAGAGAAGAAGGGTTTAAAGAGGTAAAGAATTTAATTAACTAGTTAAATATCTTAAGAATTTAGAGGACCTTAGGAAAATTATTGATATTAATTAAATAATAGCAATATTATTTAATTAATGTGGATAAAAAGGAATGATAGATGAAATAAGGATAAATTTGACCAAATGCAAGTGGTCAAATTTAGGTGTCTACAATAATATTTATTCGTAAATGATGTGATAAATTTTAAATGTGATTAATGATTAATTGATTATAAGGTAAATGCTAATACTATAATGATTATTAACGAATTATTAATGGTATGATTCGTATTTGATGTTTAGAAAATACTATTCATGATTACAAAAGGAATAAAGAAAAACATAAAGGCTGTCATTTTTCAGAGATATTAGAGGTTCAAGAATTTAAAAGTTTCATGAACCTCCAACATAGCTCAAGACTAAAGAAAAGTTCTAAAACTAGAAAGGAAGAGATGGAAGATACAAATGAGAAGGCATTAGTGATTTTAGAGTTTTAAGAATCTCTTGAACATTTAGTGCTCAAGTGTTTAAATTTTGGTTATGGTTAGCCTCCTATTTTTACTTTTGGCCTGAGGCAACCCTTACCAAAAACTACAATTTGAGATAGCACAAGTAGATTTTTCCTTTGTCAAATGTTTTCCCTATGTGTGAACTTCATCCAAAATTGAGATGGAATTAACCCATCATTTAAGTATGCTTTTAGAGGGGATACTTCTAATAAAATATTCTAGTAAAGTAAAATTTTCAAGCTTCTTACATACACTATCAAAATCATGAACTGGTAATAAAATATTTGAAATAGAAAATTAACCTCATAAATATTTTATAGAATAAACTTGTTAAGCTACTTCAATAATATCATCGTCATCCATATCTAGGTCTACAATCCTTACAATAATTGCTAGGCCACAAAGAGTGGTGGATGTTTAAATTATTTTAAAAATTATTGGAAGGGGGAGGATAGCCTAAACAATAGCAATGAATGTAGCAATTATTTTCCAATAAATTTTCAAGTGCTCTATCAAAATCATGAACTAATAATAAAATATTTCAAACAGAAAATTAATCTCATTAAATATACTTATATAATTATTTTTAGAATAAATAGTGTGAAGTTACTTCAAGAATACTATTGCTGTCCGTGTCTAAGCCTATAATCCTTACAATAATTGCCAAGCGAAAAAGAAGGCTGGCCATTTAAATTATTTTAAAAGTCGTTGGAAGGTGGAAAACCTAAAATTCAGTGATGGATGTAGCAATTATTTTTCAATAAGTTTACAAACCCCTTACATTCATTATCAAAATCATAAAATGCTAAAATATATTTCAAACATAAAATTAACTTTGTTAAAATATTTTTAAAATAGACTTGTGAAGTTACTTCAATAATACTATTGCCATCCATGCGCACTCCTATAATCTTGATAATAATTGTTAAGCCACAGAAAATGGCGACCATTTAAATTGTTTCAAAAATCCTTGGAAGAGGGAAGAAAGCCTAAAAAACAGGGATAAATACAACAATGGCTTTTCAATGAAATATAGGAGAAAGTGAAAGAACGAAGAACTCTAATCACTGTACTAATTAATAGCATTGTTTGAAAATAAGTAATGTTGGGCTTTCAGTAGTACAATATTTTGTTTTATTGCCTGCCATAGATGATAGATTCCTCCCTTCATGTCAAGCTATACGTGATGTAACAAAAAATCAATCTTTCATTTCTCAAATGGTGAACAAATCGACATCTCAACTCTTATACGATGAAAAGCTAGTCTGTGATAGATGTCACATTCTCCTGAGAAAACAATGCGTACAGGCGATACAACCAACCCGCAGTACAAACAAATGTCCGCCCACAGCATTAGTTTCTTGCTTGGACCTGTTTTTGCAGCTTTATACTGTTACCATACCTTATATTTTGCTTAATCCATATAGAGAACTGTTGGTATCATTTAATACTGCTGGTAAAATCTCTTTTCATCTGGTATCTTCCGTTTTGAGCCATCTAAGATTTGTCAAACATGTATGGATTGTTTAAGATTTGAAGCAGGATTCTTTCTTACATGCTGTCAGATTTTTATTTACACACATTCTCACATCTTTTATATATCTTAATATTTATTGATATTCTCACATATTTTTTATTTGTACATTTATTCGTGAATTTATTTCTTTGTATCTAGATTATGCCATTGTTTTTTGTCTTAATGGTAAAAAAGTAACCATGTTTTTCTTTTTCGTCGCTTTTGAACCATAACTTACGCAACTTTTGATGTTCGTTGGAAGTACAACACTGATCCTGCAACTAATTTGCTCTCAGAATTTGACAAGTTGATCCATTATGCAAAATCAACCCTGTATCTGCAGATTTGACTTCTAACACTTTTTAAATTGAAATTGAAATTTTAGTTGACTCCTATCGATTCCTTTTCTACCAGATCCAGCTAAACACATGTTCGCATAATTTATTGCTATGTAATTATATTGAAAGGAATTCAATTGAATTCATTTGATAATCTAAAATTTTTCTTTTAATATCATTTAGATTATAAGGAATAATACTTCCATTTGATACACTAGAATATGAATCTAGATCTACACATTCATCTAGAACCATTTGCATGACTAATACTAGTCGTCTTTGATTTGCATAGTTTTATAAGGTTTAGCTTAGAAGAGCATATCTGCTAGCAACATTATTGTCAAGCATTGAAAGGTATTTCTAAATAATGTAACCCTTTTGAGTAGAACAAAAGGAAAACTAGACAAAGACAAACTAGAGTAGAGTAGAGGTGCATATTGAGTAGGATCAAGTCCACACAACAAATGATGAAGGTGCAAATATACAAGTGACTATAATTGCAAATTTCACCAGCCATAGCATGGTCTAATTGTCTAGATTTTAAGGCAAGGTAAAGATACAAATGATCAATTTTCAGTCCAAAAATATTCAAATTTTAGGACAAACATCAAAACCATTCTTTATCTTTGAACATAGATTTATTATACAAAGCCATTCATTGTCTCACTAATTGTTAAATTTAGAATCTACATTAGACTTTTACACCTTTGGTCATCAAGCTAAGTATTCCTATCCTCTTTTTGTTTTCCTTCCTTATTTAACAATAATTATAGAATTATCTTTATCCTCTATCCAATCAATTAGTCTAGGTTAATGTATACTTATGTGTATAGGTTTCATTTGGTTAGCCTAAATTATGTTTATAGGTAATATTTATTTTCCTTCACATTTTGGCGAATATATATGATGTTGCAATATATGATGCACTTCCTCATGCCTAATGATAATATCAACTCTCTTCATTATCATGCCAAGAGAAGAGTGTTAGTCTAAACGCTGTACAAACTTATCTACCCAAGTCCAAGCTAATTGGGTCCATAAATAGTACAAAAAGAAGTGATTGAGTGTTCAACACAACTACAAAGAAGAAAACTAAAATTAGAAACATGTGAAAAGATTGAACAAAATCCAATGAAAGATAATAATAAATAATGCATTAAGAAAAATAAACAAGCTTGAACTCTAAAATGTCTATCCATATATAAATGAAAGCTAACTATTTTCAAACTTATTTACAATGTGCTTACTCTAATGAGTATTGTTGGGCTTTCAGGAGTACGATAGGTTCCCAAATTAATGTAACAAAGAATCTTTCGTTTCTCAAATGATGACCAAAGCGACATCTCAACTCTCATGCGAGGAAAAGCTAGTTTCTGGTAGGTGTCACATTATCATGAACATTATTTGAATCCCGAGGGAGCTGAGCATATACAACCAAACTGCAGTACATAAAATGCCCAGACACTACAGGAGTTTCTTGCTTGGCAGTGTGATTTGACCATGTTGCTGTACTTGTTTTTTCAGCTGCATATTGTGGCTGTTAATGAAGGTTTTAGGAATTATCAAACAAATTTGGAGACAGTAATCCTTGTTACAGGATCAGTTTTATATATATTTTGGGAGAATAGTTAAATATTTATATATATAGACAGTGTGAAGTTGAATTTTTATTCTTTATCTTATTATTCTTTAGTTTAAATATATATTTTATCAACATTTAATCATATTCTTATATACTCCTCCTTATTCATTTATTCACTTATGCATGAACTTATCTATAAATTTCAATTCTCATTTTGATTATGCTATCTTTAAATCATCGTTAAATCTTTATTAAGAATTTGACATTTGTTAATTGCAATGGTGACATTTGTATATACATGTTAATTTTCATTTAATTTTATATTTATTTTAGGAGAATGATTAAATATATTGACAAATGACATAATTTTATGTGTAGTTGGACTCTTCTCCATTTACTATTATTCTTTAATTTACAAACATTCTCACATCATTTATACATATTTTATCAACATTATTCATATTTTCATATACTCTTCATTTATACACTTATCCATGAACGTATAAATAAACCTTTCATTCCCACCTTGGTTATGCCATCTGTTTATGTTGATAGTCAAATGATGGTTGTATTTTATTTCAATCATTACTTTTGAACCATAACTCATAGTTAAAACTTTTCATATTAATTGGAAGCACAACAATGATCTATAAATTAATTTACTTTCAAAATTTGACAAGTTGATCCTTGCACATCAAATCAACCTTACATCTATAAATTTGACCTCCAATATTTTCAAAATTCGAATTCAAAGTTTAGTTGACTCTAGCCCATTCCCTTCCTACCAAGAGCCAAATAAACACATATTTAATTATTGCTATGTTCTTATATTTAGAAGAATTTAATTGAATTCATTTCATCGTCCAAAAAAATTATTAGAATTTCATTAAAGTTATAAGGAATAACACTTTAATTTGATACACTAAAATGAACTTAAACCTTCACATTCATCCTAGAATTGTAAAAATGACTAAGTTTGGCTACATTCAATCTCTTTACAAATATTTTGAGAGGTTTACCTAGGAGAACATTCCCCATAATGAAATTATCAACAATCCTCTAAAAGTATTTCTAAATAACACCACTCTTAATAGTAGAGTAGAGAAAAAATTAGATAGACGAACTAGTCGAGCTATAGTGTAAAGGTGCACATTGAGACATATTAGATACACACATCATAGTATGAATCCATAGACATATAAGTGTCCATAATCACAAATATTGCATGTCATTGTGTAGTATGACTATCTAGATTTTAAGACAAGGTACAAATATAAAAGGTCAACTTTTAGTCTTGAGACATTCAAATTTTAGTGCAAGCAATAAAACCATTATTCATATTTTTCATAGAGCTACTTGTAGCATCGTAAATTGGCAACCCTACAAATTTCATACTATGCTTGGATACCCCTTATATGCTCGGAGCTAATTAGGCTTATTATTTTTCCATTTTATTATCATTTTCAGAAAATCAAAGACAAAATTGAGAGTTAAATTTATCTATTTATTTAATAACAACTTAAATCCCAAATATTTCTAGTGTAGGGCACCCTTGCCCTTGAATACTCTATTTTGGCCCAATTTTTCATATTTTATTGTCGATATTTCTATATTTACAAATTCATGCTCATTTATTGGATTTTTAAAATAATTATTGTGGTAAATGAAGAAATCTATATATGTAGTGTAGGAAAATGTACTCCCTTACATTTTCACACTTTGTTTGGGTCCCCTCAATTAAATTCGACTTAATTATGCCTTGATAAGCCCTATTTTACATCTACAAGCCTAATAAATTACATTTTCTGAAGGGGAAACCCGACAAAAATTAATGCCAACACAAGTAATTACCTTGAGCAATGTGTGTTCCATGAATAGGGACTTGGGACCCATTCACCCATGGGTGAATGGGTCCTCCCTAGGCCTTTGGAACCAAATTTAAAATATGTTTTTGGCAATATTTTAATGTCCCTCAATTTAAATTCCAATGTCATCTTGTAATATTTAATTTTCGAGAAATTAAGGATAGATACCAATAAATGCAAGGTCTTTTATCAATTCAAATCTAACACACTTTATGCAAGAATTACAAGAGCCAATATTATGATCAAGAGCATTCAAGTGTAGATTTATTAGTGATTTGTTGCAGCAATCAAGATCTCAAGTATTATGTCAAGGTCTTATGCATCATTCATGTTTTTGGAGCTAACATTGTGATGTGGGTTTCAAGATCCAGTTCAGCATTCAAGTCAAGATTTACATACATTGAAGCCATTTTATGCAAGATCAAGATCAAGATTTTAATCCTCCAAAGGTTTCTTGAAGGGTTTGGTGAGTTGAAATATAACAATTGTTCATTCATCATTCCTTTCATGTTTCATTATTTCAATTCAAGGTTTAATTACAAAAATGGGGTTTGACCAAGGAAAATCCCCATCCACCAAAAAAAATATTTTTCTCCTCTTTTTGAATGTGTAGGTTTATAAGTTGAAGAAGGATTGAAGATCTCAAATTTGCAAAAAGTTGTCAACATTGTTGTCAATCCATAAAATCTCATCTACAGACTTTATTTCCAAATTTTCCAACATTTAAACCTGGATCAAATATAAGCTACAAACTGACACCAAAGGATCCCAAAATTTGAGTCAAACCTTTGCATAAAGACCCATTTTCCCATGGGTGAATGAGTCCCAGACAACTTTTAGAAACTTCATTTTGGTGATAGGTACACGTTACGTAGCCTTTTCCAAATCTATCAAAACTTTGAGGTTTCTATCTATATTATGATTTAAATTGATTATTCAATTTTGAATGGGCATAATTGAGTTGATTTGCTATTTTTTAGTTTTTCTCCCAAAAGTGTTGTTTAGGCTAATACCCCTATCCTCAATCATAAGAAAACCAACAAATTCCATCATTGAGTTGACTCACCTAAGGGTTGTAAGTCAATTCTTTGTGGGGATCGCATTTCCTAATGAAATAAAGGAAAATAGGTCCATTATACTATATTTGACACCATCCTATTTTTCTTCATTTCATTTTGTTGAACCTTACTTTTGAACATCATAATTTCCGATCTAGATCCTTAAATCTAGATTTGTTAAATGACCAAGATACTGAGAGGGGGGGTGAACCAATATCTTCTTAAATTTTTTGATTAGATACCATCTAATTATTCCAATGCACACAATAGCAAAGATAAGTGAAAGCATTAACAAAACATGAAATCATAGAACACATGAACACCAGGATTTTTTATGTGGAAAACCCAAAATGGGAAAAACCATGGTGAGTGTTAGCTCACAATATAATATAACTAGTTATTTAAGATATTACAAAATGGGTGGCTCACTTCCAGGACTCACTATCCAAAAACAAATGCTCATTGCCTACAAAATTACAATGACAAAAATGGCTTTCATCCAGAAAGATGAATTGATAGAGTACACCTAGTGAGTGTAGATTTAGTTCCAATGAATCTTAGTCAACTAACTTGACACACTTCATCATATTTTCTCTTCTTCACATTCACATTCAGAACACACCAAATTACCTTTTCAAACTTCAAAGATTATCCAATATATATATATATATATATCTAATCTCTTTACAACAATCAATTAGGTTGGCCTAATTAGATGCACTTCTTATGCACCAAAAGTACCAACTTTTTAGCTTCAAGCTTTCACAAAATCTTCTAAAAAGGTAATTCACACATCCAACACACTTCATCAAGTTGGCATAGACCTAAAATAGGTCACACATATATCCGCATAACAAAAATTAATTCACCATTACACAATACATCCATTAGATCGGACAAGGATAGACCTAATGGCACAATTGCAAACACCAGTGTAATGCTGATACACCAAATGAGCATCTGGATACATGAGATCTTGAAAGTACATGCTCCCAACATTTACAAACCATTTCCCAAAATTGCAGGCAACAATAATCAATGAAAAATAATTGCGGACCAAAGTACTGAAGGATGTAAGCAAAATACTGGTTCAAATACTAGACTAGAATATGAGAACAACTTCAGACTTGATCTTGCAATTGCAACTCATATATCATGGTGACATCAATGACAACACTTCTCCCCCTAACACCAACATTTCATAATTCTTCACTCCCCCTTTGACATCAAGGACAAAGGGTGTCCCAAAAACAACTGAAAACATTAAAACAAAAAAAAACAAAGAAACATGTATCAGTCAGAGGATAGTGAGCCTTGAAGCTCCTTTAGAATACCTTCCCATACTAATTTTCCATTCTCCCAACTATCCTTTGCAGCAATTAGCATCATGTTCAGAGATTCCAACTCTATCAAAGTTTCTTCTACACTATTTGAAGTATCAGGAGTCAAGTTTATCTTCTCAAGTTTTTTTTGTGGAAGCCAGAGCCTTGCCAATCGGAGTGAATTCAATTCTTACAATGTCACTCAACCGATCAAATTTTATGATAATGTTTTCCTTCTACTTCTACAAAACAAAGAATTTTTCTTTATGCATAGAGATGACGTTCCAGGTTGATTTGTCTCTATCTTTGGATAGGATATAAGTATCAGAGATGGCTAACAGCTGAGACTCAATGGAGTCCATAACAACTTTAATATTCTAAGTGGCATCTGACCACTTCAAGCAACAAGAAAGGAAAACATTAGCTTCTGACTCACAAACCTTCATGGCTTCCAGATTCTTTTCAACACTTGAGCGTGCAAGAGCACATTTGTCATGTAAATCCAATAGTCTTTTCTCTGCCAATTTCTCCTCAACCTCTTGTTTTGTCTTTTCACTAAGCCCAGAGGTATACTCCTTGAAAGAATCTAACATCAATCTCAAATTTTCAATAGGAGTGAGAGATGTATTAATGGATGCATCAGGTATGACTTCCTACAATGCCTTCAGAGCATCTTTTATAAGTTTTGTTCCTCTTTGATGTGAGCTTCAAGAATTTCCTTCCTTCTGGATGCTTGCATAGCATCTCCTAACATCACTTTATGCACCAGAGACATCTTCTCCATATCCACAAACCCTTCAATCATAGGAAGTTGTAGAAGCTCCTGGAGAATTATCAGCTGAAATTTGATTTGCTTGGATAGCAGACCTTTCAAAACATCATTACTAGAGGATGATTCTCTGGGATTCTTAAGAGATTTTACAATTTGTTTTTCACTTTCTTTATTTTTTCCAAGATTCTGCCGATGGAAAAAAAGCGCCTGCGCCGACGAAAGATCCTGATTGATCCGATCGCTCAAAGATCGATGACGGAAACGATAAAAGATCGATCTGAGATGAAAAGACGATCCTCACCATTTGAGATTATCATCTGACGGACCCCTGTGATTGGCGATTCATTGTCTGGCGAAAGCACCTTGAAAATTCCCAAGCATGCCAGTACTTTGTATCCACCACCCCAGGTGCAGAACCAGATGGCCAAAATTGCGACATGATGGGTATGTGTAGGGTATGTGGTCGGGACGATTTTTTTTACCTAAAAAATTGATGAAACGAAAAAGGGTTTTAAAGGAGATTCTCAGATTTCCACCCTAATATAAATTATGCTTTGAATTTAATAAATAATTATTATTCATCCTCTATTTGAATTACAACTAAAGTCCTGATTGATAGGTTGATTGAAAAAAATCTATAGCTTTCAAACGGTATCACATTTTTTGAATCCAAACCGTGTGTCACATTCTATGCTTTGCATACTATAGGATTAAAAAAAGAATTTCATGGTTTTGACCCAAGCAAGGTGGTCAGACATACAAGTTTTATATTTTTAAAAAGTTGTAATAAACAATCTATAATTATTTACTTGAAAAAAATTACAAAAAAATATGCATCACATTGGGACAAGCATTTAATTATATCTAAAAATCTTATTAAAAAATATTATCATTGTATTGTGGTTAGGTGGTCGTGGATAGACACTTATTTTTTCCTTTGAAATTTAAGTACTAATACATTTAAATTTCAAATTTTCTCACCAAATAGATTTTTTAAAATAAACCTAGTAGTTTAGAAACTACATTCAATTTTTTATAGATTTTATTCTTACATATATTTGAAATAATAGATAAATTATTCAAATTTTTACATCAAGTTGCCTAACTCTATTTTTTTTGAATTTTTTGCCACTTGAGGGCCTATTTTTTTCATGATGATCCTGCACATACCCTTTGCTATTTCCTTACCTTATTTGTCAACTTTTTATTCCTTGTCATCAACATGTTTACTCTTCTCTTCATATTAAACATTTCTGCACATATCTTCTTCAAAGATTCCAGATAATCCAGGGTTAGGGAAGACCCAATCTTATTATATGTAGCATTTTTTTATTTTCTCTTCAAATTCAACAGCCTTTGATCTCCTTTTCATCAGAGTTTCCCACATGCTTTTAGGTACATCTTTCCTTATATCATCCCACTTAACTTCTAAGATGATAACATATTGAATAACGACTAAAAGAAAGGTTTTCTTATCTTCTTCTCCAACATTATCATAGTATTCAATTGTAGGTTGAAGCATATTCTCAAAATGTAGCAAGGAATTGAGAGTTGCCTCTAGTTTAAAGTGGGGACCATAACTTATCAATATGTCTTGTTCTTTTCTCTAGTTTGTAGAGGCTTCAACAGATACCTTAGACTTCTTTGATTATAGTTTGGTGTGCACATGAACACCAAATTTTTGCTCCTTCATCATTAGAAGTTGATACAACATGTACTCTCTTGGAACCAATAGCTTCTGTAGAAGCACCTTCACTAGAGGGTAAACCTCCTCTTCTTCTCCTTACTAGCTTTGCATAAGGATCTTCTTCATCTTCATCTTGATCATCTATAACACTAAGTTTTCTCTCCCTTGTCACTTTCTCTTTCCTTCCTCTCTTTGCAGGGGCTACCGAAAGAGTTTCTTTCCTCTTCCTAGATCTCGTAGTTGGTCTGGAGGAAATAGGACCTTTTTCTTTATTGATGACACTAGGCTTAATCTTTGTTACAGGGGCTACGAAGTGTTTTGCAAAGGTAGTCCTTCCGGATCTCCTCGGGCCAGATGATTCTGCCTCCAATTTTTCTCCCCTAGCCCTTCCAAGGGCAATCTCCTCATTAGTAAATCCAACTTCTTTAAGTTTTTTCTCCACATTCTTTCTAATTTTAGGCTTTTGTTGCTCCAAATGAATCTCCATAGATTTTTTAGCATATGTCCCAATTCTGGGTTCATTGGGATCCTTCTGATTCTTCAGCAACAATTGCACATAACCTTCAGCTTCTTCTATTACCTCATATCCCAGAGGCTAAATCCAAATGGTTCAAAGTTCTACAGCCTCAATCATGCATTCATCAGAGGAAATATGGAATATGATATCGTCTTTAAACTTCTCAACAATTTTCTTTGGAATCCTTTCCCTTTCATTCATGTTTCTCTTGAATACAACAAAAAATGCTATTAGAGGATTATCTTGAGCATCCAAATTACCCAAACTATGCATATAATAAAAAAATTGATGTCCTACTAGTTTGGATGAGTCCCAGTATACTTCTTCATTCTTTCTCGGAAGTCTCTTCATGAAATAAAACAATAGACATACAATCAATGAACCAAATTTAAAAGCATACTTCCTCTCCTTTGTCGACTTCAATTTTTCAAGAAGTTGTAACGGAAGAAGCTCACATAGATCATAATCAACACCATTTACAACCATATCAAAACCTGTATAGATTATTGTAGCCAAAACACAGTTCTCTTTGTTTGTGAAGTATATTTTGTGACCGATCATGATAGCTACATACTTCACATCTAGATTCGTAATGTCCTTCATTGTTAAAGCTCTCTTGTCATATGCGACTCTTGGAAGTTTCATTACTACTTCATTCTTCACATATTTCAATATAGGTATTGTACCTTTATCCCAAATCCAGTTACAACCCTAGTCACCTCCTTAGTTATCAGGTGTGTCTGATCATTCCACAAGAATTTATCATGGATTCTGCTTAGGACTAATTTCACAAATTTGTCATCATAGCTAAAGTTGGGAAAATTGTTCTATCTATCCAACCTCTTCTCAACTAGGTTTGAGTACTCAAGTTTTATCAAGAAATCATCACCAATAAGCTCATTCTACCAAATCTCAATGAACTTTGAGTGATCATATTCTTCAAACTTTACTCGAATATACATCCTTGTATCCTCGGTTGGCATCACTCCATGAGGAATTGATGAGAATGCACCCATGGGGTCATCTTCCAAAACTTTTGAGGAATATTTTCAATAAGAGGGTCTCAACCTCTCTGACACTTTAATGACTACAGGGGTTTCCACTCTTCCAATTCTGAATTCAAACAACTCAAACAACATAAACATGACTACACAGAAGATTAAAATACCTTTTTCTTCTCGATGAACCTCAGCTAGGGATTACACAACTCAAATTCCAAATCTTCTCAAGAATTCTCCAAAAGCTCTTCACTCTCTTCAAATGCACGAATGATCAAAATTCCTTAAACATTTCCTTTATAAAATAACGATCTACCCTAATTCGTATTAAATGTGACAGATTTCAAAAAGCTACTAAAAACTCTTCTCTTTTACATAGAAAAACCCCAATTCACTATGCAAAAGATCATCCCTTCATATTTCCCACCGATTCCTTTTCTAAAACCTCTGATAACTCATTCTTCACATTTCATCCTCGTGCCAACCTCTAATACGCCATTTATCTAGGCAGTTCTTATAATTTTTTGATAATGCTCCCCCATAAGACCTTGCTAGGTCTAATCCTTAGAGGAATCATTTGAACCAGATGAGGGCACATACACATCAACAGTCTCTGGTTCTTCTTTCTTCCTCCAAATCTTATTCATATCTTGCTTAATCTCATATTTTTCAACCTTCTTTGAAGATTCATTCTTTTCTAATAGATTATGAGGTGGTGGGACATGAGATGTAGAAGTCATGGTGGCATGTGAAGTGTGATAGACCTAGTTAGTTGTTGGGAAAATATGTATCAACCTTGCAATTAAATAAGGTACTATTGATACGTAAATGACACGAGGTGTGGTGGGGTCCCCCTATAAGGGTTCCAAGGGGATCATTCTCCTAGTAGTGGATCTACGGGTCGTGCACCTAGGTGGGGGCTAGGGGCTAGTGCCCCCAAAAGCTAAATTATATATATTATTGTAAATCAAGACCATTCATCATTAAGTCTAAAATTTGATGGTCGATTTTTTTTTGGCTTGAATTTCCCTAGAAGATGACCCTACTTTATGAGAGAATTGTAATATCACTATGTAGTGTGATGTATTTTGAGAGTTTGATAACAATCATGTTGCCTTTGAATCTTTGGTTGGTGATACTCCTGTAAGAACCTTGCTCTACAAGTATATTGTAATCTTTGTGATTTTTGAATAATATATTGTGTGGCTTTTGGAGTGTGGGGTTTTTCTCTCAAAAGGGTTTTCCCCACAAAAATCACTATATTGTGGTATGCATGATATTAATGTTTATTTCTATTTAAGTTCCTATAACTATTGAAAATATCTGTAAAGTTTTGCATTATCCTCCTCTCAAGATTAGTTTAGGAAGTTTTTCTACTACCTTACCTTCCTTACATTAATAGGTGCAAGAGGGACATGAGAGGATGTTGATGTAGAATTATTAAGCCCTAGAGCTATCATATTCCCTAGATGCGAGGATGGTATTGATGTTTGTGATGCTTTATTTTGGATATTTTACTTGAGATGAAATTTTGAAATTGTGTAGATGGTGCAGATGTAGGTCCCTAAAAATTACTAAAGTCCGGTCCAAATCCCATAAAAGGAATCTAGAGAAGAGAAGGTGGGACACAAATATCCACCTCATTTCTGAATTTAGGTAGATACCAAGAATTCTTAGGAGGAGCTTGGGGAGCTTGAGAGGCTTGAGGAGCCTAAGGAGGCTAAGGATCTTGAGGGGGCTAAGGAGCTTGAGGCATTGAAGGTTTGACTTTACCTAAGTATTATGTCATATTGAACCCAAGTAAAGATTTGGATCCTTTCACATGAATAAGGTCTCTAAACATTCATTGATGAGACAATCGGTCATTTGTGCATTGGTAGGATCACTAAAATGTTATCCTAAAGTCATCTAAGATTGTTACACCATTCATTCCTCAAGATATACTTGGTCATGTTGGACTCAAGCAACACTAAGAGGGGGGGTGAATCAGTGTTGTGCTACTTTAACTTTATTAATATGTTTCTTTAGTACCTTAAAACATTCAATCAAATGAAAGATGCATGAATATAGAACAATAAGCCACACCACCATAACACAAGCATTTTTACGTGGAAACCCAATTAAAGGAAAAACCATGGTGGAGGTCAATCCAAAATTTTGAGTACTCAAAATATAAGT